>JAJJWW010008267.1:0-136204 GCA_023531295.1 Papaver armeniacum | reverse complement strand
CAACTAATTTGTGGCGGAGTCGAGGTAAACACTATGAAAATTTCATTCTACGCTATAATTGTAGACGTGATAGTGTGCATGTGAGATGACTTTTAACTAAGTCTTAATAGGTTATATAGTTTCATTTAAGATTGAAGTGGGGTGTAACGATAAACACTCTTGATGGAACTCACACATACGAATGAGATGAGTGCTCTGTGAGGAAATGACGTTGATTCATCTGACATTCAAAGCTGATTATCAGTAAGGACTTTAATGTTCAGCAGCACCTCAGAGGAATCTATCAGTCTCACAATCCCACTAAAATGATAGAGTTCAGACTTTATCTGTGTTCACTATCTATCAGGAAATGGTTCACATTCTGTTGGCTGGGATTTCAGACCCTCATGGACTTTGCGCTCTATAATCAGTATTTCTTTCTCAAATTGCTGTGATTTGTGGTGTGCTCATCTATTAATATAGTTGTTGAAGAAAATGATTGCATTCATTCTTCATAGTCTCAGTAAAATCAGACTTGAGTTCTAATCTTGGAAATACAGCTCATTTTGCGTGTCTAAAAAGTGAACCAAATAGCCACGCCCAAAAGAAATTTGCGTGTCTAGTGAATCAAATAGCCACGCCAAAAGCAATTTGCGTGTCTAAAGTGAACAAAATAGCCACGCCAAAAAAGCAATTTGCGTGTTTATAGTGTACCAAATAGCCACGCCAAAAAGCAATTTGCGTGTCTAAAGTGAACCAAATAGCCACGCCGAGAGAAGCAATTTGCGCGTCTATAGTGAACCAAATAGCCACGCCAAAACAATAAATCGTGTGTCTATAGAGAGTACCATTACTTAAGTTTTTGGGACACTATAGCAACGCTATATAGAGCTCACTGGCGTGTCTATTTCATGCAGAAATAGACACGCAAGGCAAGCGTGGCTATAAGCTACCTAAAACCACGCCGTGTTACCTAAAACCACGCAAGCAGAAGTCACGCTAAGTCCAAACCAAATTGGCGTGTCAAAACCCTGGACATGCCAATTTGGCGAAAAAGGGTATGTTTGTACTAGTGATACGAAAGGTATCTTGCTTCCTTAATGGATTTTGGGATGCAAGCTGGATAGGCCGACTCGGGAGGAGTCTAAGTCTCACGAGTGGATGTATTTTCACTCTAGCATGAGGGTTTGTTTTGTAATATTTCCAAGCAGACATATTTTCTCAATTCATTATGAAATACGAGAGTGTTGCGTTAGATAAAGCATGAGAGGGGGCCGAAGCGCCTAAGATACTTTTCGAGGAAGATATTCTCTCGCGCATAGGCATGTGCAGCCTATATCTATACATTGTGTCAGCCTAGCTGTAATAGCTAAAGCTGAAATCTAGCTAATCTCAATCATGTTATTTCCATTGATTGGATAGAATATCAACTAACCTTTGGAAAAGGTTTGTCCAAAGAGATAGTTAATAATGCATTGGGGGATGGGGCTTAGGCTCATTAAATAAACTTGCCATGAAGGATACTCAACTCATTGTATTTGGAGATCCCAAGATCAAGGTTTTGAATGAGACAACTACCCATTTGTGGCGGGTCAAGGTAAACACTATCGCAGAATTTCATTCTTCCGCCCTTCCCTGGTGTAGATTTGATAGTGATCTGCATGTGAAGGATGACTTTTAACTAAGTCTTAATGAGTTATATAGTTTCAATTTAAGATTGAAGTGGGGTGTAGTGAGAAACACTCTTGATGGAACTCACCATCAATGTGGAGGTGGGTCGCTTCCTATGAGAATAGAAAGTTGATTCTCTAGAGCATTGAAACGGATTTGTCCGGGGCCAAAAAGGACACAAGACACGAACTTGACAGCACCTAGAGAGATATCACGCGTGGATTATCGTGAATTACACCAAACGATGGCGGTTCAAGACATCGTGATTCCACGGGTCCATCAAGTAGTTCCGTAATTTCTCACTAAGCAAAGGTTCAAGACCTCATGGACACCTCTTGCCTAAGTGGCATTTTCGCTTTCGATTTTCTCGATTTTGTCGGTATTTCATTCATGTGGGGATTGTTGGAAAAAATGAGTTTTTATTGTTGGTTTTATAGTCTTGGTGGAATGGAACTTAGGACCTTTTAAGTCTCTAAGGGTACTTGCTCATTTTTTCTTATGAGTGAATGAAATATGACCTTTAGTCCTACATAGGGTATAACTAAAGAGGAGTTCCACTATTTAACTAATCCATTATGGATAGTTAGTAAAAAATATGGTGGAACGGGTGAGACAAAAATATATTTTTTTCACTAAGTCTTGGGCATAGGGCTCTCGGGCATGTTGGTCAACAAGACATATGTTTTTGACAAAAATATTTTTGAATTATTTCCTAAACAAATTTAAACTCAAATTAAATTTGTCTTAATGAGGGCTCGTCCGAGCGGGGTAATATATTTTACTTACCAAAACTCTTATGCAAAGAATGATGGATTTAATTGATTTAAATATTCTTTTCCGTTTTAAAACTTTATTTGATTTAAAGACTAAATTGAATTGGTCGTTTTATTTCGTTTTTATTTTTAATTCCTAGTTTATGCAGGGAATTGATTTGAGAATCAATTATCATTATTGAACCTCTGTCCCTTTTCCTATAAAAAGATCTCGAATTAGTCATTCCAAAATATGTGTCCGAAGAGCTACTATCCTCTTCTTTTCGCCTCTCTCCCTCCATGTGGTTTTTTACATTCTTTGTGCCATTGTTGTTGAGTTCGTAAGAGTGGGCCGTCTTTGTAGTGCTAATGGTGCTTGTATCGAGCGATTTTATCCAGATACGACTTCACCACGGTATAGGCATCACTCATTTTGAGGCGTCTTGAAATATCGTGTTTAAGAACGGCGTGTTGAACACGTGATTGTCCTCTGCTTGTTGTCTCCCATTAAGTGTTTATTTAAGATTTTTTTCTTAGGAAATTTTTTCTAACATCATTCTTTAGGTATTTTATTGTTGTAGTACCAAACATATTTTCTTTACAAATCATACAAAAAAAATGAACGATAATTTTGGCAAGAATATCAGTTCATATATACTCCTCATTTTCTTAAGAAAATATACTTTTCCTTTTGTAATTTGGTATATTTTTAAGCTAAAATGAAAAAGTGAAAATATCTCTTTTTAAAAAATAGAATAGTATATAGTTGTTACGAGTGTGGCTAGTTGTACCCGGCCAATAACCACTAAATAAAGGTGGCAAAATATTGCTTAACTTGCACCATCTGTGAAGTGTACACATTTCGGAGCCCTCGACCTGTTTGCCTTGTCGGTGCCACTATAAACAAGATCAAAACTATAAAGATTTACCTAATTATGACAGGATTTGTTTTCTCAAATGAAGGCCTATCAATATCAATAGGTTTCAAGCAAATGAGGATTATTTGAAACATTATTGAAAGCATCTAAATTGGAACACCATAAAATAATACTGGACCTTTTCTTGGCTTTTTCTATAACAAACTAAGTCCAACTATTTTCTTTATAGATAAAATAAACCTAGGCCCAAAAGCGAAATCCAACCTCTATTTATATATGTGGAACCTTGGTCGATTTAATATATGAAGTAGAAACTGCCATTTAGTCATAAGAATAATGTATATATTAGAGTTTGTTTGGTCCGGTTGACCTAGTCAACCGTTTGTTTGGTCCATTTTTAATATATATATCTATCACTATTTGGTCTTGGAAATTATGGTTTGGTCCTAGGATGACATCATGGATGATGTAATTACCATTTTGTATTGGCAGAAATAACCTTTTGGAACCACATATATACAAAAAATCAGTAAAAAATATCTCATTCTCAGATTTACTTTCTCTCTCCTCTCTATTTTCAGATCTAGTTTCTCTCTTGTCTCCATTTTTTTTCTTCGTTCTGTTGTTGTTATTTGCAGATGATGAAGCTTGATTTTAAGATCTGCTACTATCAAGACGATGAAGATGATGAAGATTTCGTGATCTTCTAGTTTCAGATTTGAATCTGATGATGATGACGATGTTCGTAGCTTGAATCTGATTTGAATGAAGAGGTAAGTTTCGGATCTACGAAAAAACCTTGAAACTCTTTGATTTCTTCATCATTTTCTTCTTCTTCATCATCACTTGGATCTCTTTTTTTGAATTTTTTTTGTCATCCCATTTTTTTTTCGTAGATCCGCTGCTGCTTCTGTTGAAGACGATGAATTTGATGAAGTTCATTGATTAGAATGAACTCTTTTGAAATAATGATGAAGACAAGGAAGTTCATCAAACAAAATGAACTCGATTTTTAGGTGTTTTTGTGTGTTCATGTAAAAGAATGATGTCTATTTGAGATCTTGAATTATTAGGTGTTCATCTTAAAGAATGAACTACTGTTCTAGGTTTAATTAGTTAGTTTTTTGATAAAGGTGTTCATTCAAACAAACGAAATCCTGATTTTTGTTCATAATTATGATCTTTTGATTGGGTGTTCATTTGAAAGAATGAACTAGGACTTTGTTCATAATAATGAAATTTGATTGGTTTTATTAGGTTTTCTTTCATATAGGATATATTAGGTGTTTCATTCTAAAGAAAGTGTTAGAGCATTGCTCTGTGGAACTCACATGCTTGTTATCTCAAGCATGTTTGTCAATGTTAACATCAAAACTATAAGTCTTGGATTTCTAGTCTACTTATAGCTAAGTCTCGGACTAGGATAGAAAGTGTAGTTGAGCTCAAGACTCCATGGAGATCATCATACAAAGACGAAGAACTACTCAAGGAACTGGTAGAACTTCATCGACTAAAAGGTATGTGAGACTTTATCTATCACTCAAAAGTCTATCTACTCTATCTCCTATCTTGAGACAAAGTCGTATTGCTATATAGACTTTGATTATACTGTATTTGCTATTTCGAGCGGAGTTTAACTCGCCTATCTATTTCTATAAAATATGTGTTGGTAAGCTTTCGCTTTGGCCAAGTTCATCTTTACTAGTTATGAAAGTCATATTAAGTTTCAATTATTTGAAAATTGCTTTGACGAAAAATGGTTTGTGAACAAAAACTATATAACGTCCTCTAAGAATGTTTCAATGATTGAAATGAGAGTTTAGAATATATAACCATGGTTGGATATAAACATTGTGTTGTAACTCATACGTGTGTAAGTCCTTATTCCTTGAACCAAAGTATGCATACTTTGCCAGAAAACGGAACTAAAGTCCGCATACCGATGCAGCACCGTCGGAAGTTCACATCCCGTGAATTTCTGCTGGAGTTTGTAAACTGAAAACAAACTTAATCGGGTACTTAAGTCTGCATACAAGTATGCGTACTTAAGTTGGTTATTTTCTAAAAACGATTATTCGTGAACTTAAACTTATATAAACTAAGGAATGCATATTTGCAAAACGTGACTATAAAGTTCATGAACCGATTTGAGTGAATCAAATCGTTTTTGGTTCGATTGTGTCTTGTATACTTCTATAAGATCTAAGCAATTGAACAACTCTCTAACTAGTTTATTTGAGTCATTTGAACTGGTTATGGTAAAGAAGAATATGGTTGATATGAAAGTGATCATATGGCTAACCATTTGGTTAACTATTGTTGAACCAACTAAGTGTACATGTTTGGGTACGGTTACACAAACCTAAATAAACGTGCATTTTATTTGTGTGTAACAAGCTGAGTTTCGATCTAACGGTTGAAAGATATTAGCTTGAATCTAATCAGGTTTTCATCTAACGGTGAATATTGAATACTTTGTTACCAAGGTAACTTAGATTGCAAACCCTGATTTAAAAGGCTATATAAAATAGAACTCTAACAACTGGGAAACCTAATCCCCACACCACCTGTGTGATACTAGTTGTATAAGCTAGAGTCGATTCTCCTTTAACCTTAGGTTTCTACCGAGACCCTATAGGTTAATGACTTGAAAACTTCATTGGGATTGTGAAGCCGGACCCAACTATTTTCATTGTAGTTGCGTGATATGATCTTGTTGTGTCTATCATACTAAGTACAATCGTAAGATTGGCTTGAGATTGATTTCTCTGATAGGCAAGATTAAAAGAAGTCAAAACATCTTCGTCTCATCGTTTATGATTCCGCAATATCTTCTTTCGCTAGTCGATTAAGATTATTGTGAGGTGATTGATAATTCTAGGTTGTTCATCGGGAATATAAGTCCGGGTTATCAATTGGTTCCTGTTCACCTTGATTTATCAAAAGACGGAACAAAAAACTCGTAGGTATTTCTGTGGGAGGCAGATTTATCTATTACCGTAGACTTTTCTGTATGATACAGATTTGTTTATTAAAGTCTCCGACTTTGGGTCGTAGCAACTCTTAGTTGTGGGTGAGATCAGCTAAAGGGAATCAAGTGCGAGTATCCTGCAGGATCGAGACGTAAGGAGCGCAACTGTACCTTGGATCGTGTGAGATTGATTGGGTTCAACTCAGTTCGGACCGGAAGTTTATTTGTAGTAGGCTAGTGTCCGTAGCGTATCGATGTCATTCAACTGGACTAGGTCTCGAGGTTTTTCCCGCATATGCGGTTTCTTCGTTAACAAACTTAATTGTGTGTTATTTCTTTTCCGCATAATATTTTGTTTATATAATTCAAATATCACAGTTTGTGCATTGGAATCGATCAATTTGGAAATCAACCTTTGGTTGTCGATTGAAATTGGATTGATCCTTGAACATTGGTCTTTGGTCTTGTTCAAGTGATTTCTCTTGTATTCAATTCGACTCGCACATTTCTATTTGCTTGAGTAAGTATTGAATCGAGAAAGTGAGATATAGCTCTTTGATATACTTTTATTAAGATTGAGTCTGACTGACTAGTTGATTCTCTTAAAAGTATATTGGAGTTAGTCCATACAGATTGGTAAACGAAATATTGGGTGTGGTTGTTAGACCCCCATTTTTCAATTGGTATCAGAGCAGGCAAACACGTTTAAAGACCTTACAAGTATGTGTTTGTAGCGATCTGACTCTATGGACGATAAGAATATCTCAGATGACGCAACATCAGCTCAGAGTCACCTCGTGAGTTTCAAAATCCTGAAGCTTCCAAGAAAAACTCTACATCTGGTCCTTTGACTGAATCTGCATTTACTGGGAAAAATCTCTTGATGAACAGTTGGATGATCTTTCAGATGACAGTGATTCAGAAGAAGGATAAAGTTTTGATGAGAAAGTCTCTCAATATATCAAGCTTTTTGACCATGCTTTGAAAGAAAATAAGTCAACCTCTTGCTTGAGTAAATACATGGCACCTCTCTGTCAAGAAAACAGAAAACTGAGAAAACTATTTAAAGGTTATGATTGTGGATATAAGCTTTTACAATCTATCGTTAAAGATCGAGAAGAAGAAGTACTCTCAAAAGGGTCCGAATGTAATAATCTTCTTCGAAATCTCTTTGTGTTGAAAGAAAGACTTGCAGAGTCTGAAGCAAGATATGACTCTCAACAAAAATGTTTTAGTGACAGAGAACTCAGTCTTCTCTCCAAAGAAAAATCCTTGGAGGCTGACCTTGCTGCTGCTCTTGATAAAGTAAAATCACTGGAAGAGAATCTGATTAGATTCAATTCTAGCTCTACAAAATTGTCTTCTATGCTTGGAGCATGTAAAGAACATCGTGATACACATGGTCTGGGCTATAAAGGAATAGACACTCCAGAAACTAGTAAGATCAATTTTGTTAAAGCTAATGATAAATCTTCATGTGAAAACCTTTTTTGCAGCTTGTAATGTTCTTAGAAACAAGGATTATGCTCCTTCTAAATCTACTCACACGAGAACGCGGTCAAGAACAATTCCTTTAATCGTTATTATTGCAAATAAAGGACATCCCGAACGAAGATATCGTTTTTTGATTAAGGAATGAAAAACTTCACAACATTCTTGCATGGATGTCTAAAGAAGTTATTAAACCTGTCTCTCATGTTGTGGGAGAAAAAGGCATTGTTGGCAATCGAGAAAAATACTGTGATAAGTCTTTTCTTAATTGTGTTTGTGAGACTAAAAATTCCTATAATGGTAGATGGAAGAACGACAGAAGGGCAACTGACTTCTTAAATAACTCTGAGAAGAGAAAAAGGCATACGAGAAAGAAAGAAAGAAAGGTTAAATTCCTTTTCTCTCTCTAAGAAGGCTGCACCCAAGATGCCTGCTCCAAATTTCATATATATCAATAATCGAGTCTCAGAGCTTAAGGTCAGCATAAGTAGACTCAAATGGAGCATCAAAAAGACAAGGAAAGCGGTGATTCAGGTACTCCTTGTTCCCCCTTGTTAAAACACTTTCATCTAGTTCTAGTGATTTTTTTGTAAATCCTTTTGATGGAAAGAGAGAAGAAGTCAATATTTTTGATGAGCAAAATGCTCATCCAATATAACATGATCTCAATGTAGCATCCTTCATGTAGTTGTTGAAGGATGCTCATAGTTCTCAAGAAGTGTGTCTTGAGAAAGCAGTCGAGGTTGTATGTTATTTTTCTTCTTTTTCGATGATCTTAAAAAACTGGTGATCCTCGCTCAGTTATTTTCTTAAGCAAATACTTCTGGTCATCCTCTCTTGAGAAAAATTCCCTGATTAACTTCCTTCCTTTGATTAGTTGTTGTCTATCAGCAATTATTCTTTTGATGTAAGAATGTCATCCTTTGTTTAGAATGACTCTTGAGTTTCTCAAGACTTAGTCTAAATTTGGCTCCACTATTCTCTTGGTCTCATACCAGGATTGTTATAAGTGAACATACACCTGACCCACACGGACGTATACGAGTTTTCCTAGGGTTTTCTATGAAACTCTCTTTATATACATATGTGTCATGACCCCTTCTTGATACATATTTGTTCCGTAAGGTCAAAAAGTTCTACTGAATTTTGGTGTGCACAATGGATGGATGCAACAAGGATGATGAAGTTAAGAAGGACAAGACTATCGAGTTTCACAAGAACCCTGTTTTCATAACATGCTATCATGATGTTGATCATGAAACAAACTACCAGTTCAAATGTCATCACAACTGGTAAGAAATATTCTTCGAGATTTTGAGGTTGTACGTGAACAACTCGGAATTGCAACAAGGAATCTTGATTTATGAAAAACGAACTGAAGAAAGAAACTGATGAGCTCGTCCATGTTCAATCTCTAGTTCTTTGTGCCGCGTTTAGTGTCTTTCGAATCATGTTCTCTAAAGAGTTATTTTTCTAGTAAATCTTCTGATGAGAATTTTATTTCTTGTTTTGTTTAGAATATAACTAGAGTTTGGAATAGCCATTATTGTGAGTACACATATTTATGTCCAATGTTTTCATCTTCATGTTTTCTTAGGTTTATTGGTTTAAATTCTAAAATTGTTTCGAAGATGATTTTTGCAGTATTAATCTTTATGGTTTTATATATTGCAATTTGTTATGGGATATGTGTGTTTGCATCCGTGAACTATGATTGTCCCATACCTTGTTCAAAAGTTATCTCTATATGTCGGTATGAAAGTATTGATAAAAGATAGAATGAACTTTTGACAAACAAAAGTTAAGCCTTATATGTCATTATGCAAATATTGATGGAAGATATGATGAACTTTTGTTTACGAGGATTATGTCTATTGTATGTCATTGTGCAAATAATTATGGATAATAGAATGAATCCTTGTCTATTCCACAGTATTGATCTTCCCTGATCCATATTTTTATGTATATACTGTGCGGCTCCATAAGTTCTCTTACGTTGAGCATTTCCGATTAAACTAATCATGGGTTTTCTTATGGTTAATTTAATTGAGTATTTTTGGATTCAAATTCATATTGGTATGAGATTTGTTATGTCCAAAGAAATCCTTCTTTTCTTGTGAAAGTAAGGTCGCTCTTGTTGTTCTTTCGGCAATGACATTTTATGGGGGAGAGTTCTTAATTGAACTTGTGCTTAATTGTCAAATCTTTGTGGGGAGTGCGGTTGTGGAATATTATAGGAGTTATCCTGTATCTTTATAAACTCCTTGATGAAAGCATTTAGCCGGCTATATGATTGCATCTAAAAAGTTTATATGTGCTTGCTTTTGGTCATGAAATGTCTCTATGGAAATTTTATTAGGATCCCACTAGTTTTCGTACCTTTGCCAATTTTATTGACAAAAAGGGGAGAATTAATGTGTAGTTCACACTACAAATACATATGGTTTTCGGATCATTATGTAAGGGGAGTGGTTTCCATGTGAGATAGAGTATTAACTAAGGGGGAGTGATACATATCACCATAGTATTGTTGACGAAGTTGTGATACAATTGAACTTTGATGATGTGTAATAATACTATGACACTGTGTAACAATGATTGAGTATTCTTGTTTTCTCATTGTTATAGCTACGGATTTTCAACAACGATAATACTAAACTTACAACCTTTGGAATCATTGGAGTACTTGGAAGTGACGAAGATTTCGAGTAATGTTGAAGAACCAAGGAGATCAGACATGTGGAAGAGAAGCTACAAAAGTTATTTATCTATTTTGTATTCCATATGTATTGATAGTTTTGTCACTAAAATTGACAAAGGGGGAGATTGTTAGAGCAATGCTCGGTCGAACTCGCATGTGTTGCTATCTCAAACATGTTTGTCAATGTTAGTGATCAAAACTATAAGTCTTGATTTCTAGTCTACTTATATCTAAGTCTCGGAATAGGATAGAAAGTGTAGTTGAGCTCAAGACTCAATGGGATCATCATACAAAGACGAAGGACTACTCAAGGAACTGGTGGAACTTCATCGACTAAAAGGTATGTGTAGACTTGAACTTATCTATCACTCAAAAGTTTATCTACTCTATCTCTATCTTGAGACAAAAGTCGTATTTCTATAGACTTTGATTATACACATTTGCTATTTCAAATGAGAGTTTATCTCGCTTATCTATTTCTCGAAATATGTGTTAGTAAGCTTTAAGCTTTGGCCAAGTTCATCTTTACTAGTGACGAAAGTCATATTAAGTTTCAATTATTTGAAAATTGCTTTGACGAAAAATGGTTTGTGAACAACAACTATAAACGTCCTCTAAGAATGTTTCAATGATTGAAATGAGAGTTTAGAATATATATTATGGTTGGATATAAATATTGTGTGGTAACTCATACGTGTGTAAGTCTTATTCCTTGAACCAAAGTATGCGTACTTTGTTGCTCAGAAAACCGGAACTAAAGTCAGCGTGTCGATCATACTGTCGGAAGTTTACATCCCGTGAATTTCTGAGTTTGTAAACGAAAACAAACTTAATCCGGGTACTTAAGTCCGCATACCAGTATGCGTACATAAGTTGGTTATTTTCTAAAAACGATTATTCGTGAACTTAAACTTATATAAACTATAAGGAATGCATATTTGCAAACCGTGGCTATAAAATTCATGAATAGATTCGAGTGAATCAAATCATTTTAGCTTCGATTGTGTCTTGTATACTTCTATAAGATCTAAGCAATTGAACAACTCTCTAACTAGTTCATTTGAGTCATTTGAACTAGTTATGGTAAAGAAGAATATGGTTGATATGAAAGTGCTCATATGGCTAACCATTTGGATAACTAATGTTGAACCAACTAAATGTACATGTTTGGGTACCTTACACAAAACCTAAATAAACGTGCATTTCATTTGTGTGTAACAAGCTGAGTTTCGATCCAACGGTTGAAAGATATTAACTTGAATCTAATAAGGTTTTCATCTAACGGTGAATATTGAATGCTTTGTTACCAAGGTAACATAGATTGCAAACCCTATTTGAAAGGCTATATAAAGGATAACTCTAGCAATCGGAAACCTAATCCCCACACCTCATGTGATACTATTTGTATAAGCTAGAGTCGATTCTCCTTAACCTTGTAGTTTCTACCAAACCCTATAGGTTAATGACTTGAAGACTTCATTGGGATTGTCAGAAGCCAGACCCAACTATTTTCATTGTAGTTACGTGATCCGATCTTGTTGTTTTTATCAGACCAAGTATAATCATAAGATTGGCTTGAGATTGATTTCTCCGATAGACAAGATTAAAAGAAGTCACAAATATCTTCGCCTCATCGCTTGTGATTCCACAATATCTTCTTTCGCTAGTCGATTAAGATTATTATGAGGTGATTGATAATTCTAGCTGTTCTTCGAATATAAGTCTCTGGTTATCAATTGGTTCCTGTGTACCTTGATTTATCAAAAGACGGAACAAAAACTCGTAGGGTATTTCTCTGTGGGAGACAGATTTATCTATTATCGTAGACTTTTCTCTGTGATAGATTTGTTTATTAAAGTCTTCGACTTTGGGTCGTAGCAACTCTTAGTTGTGGGCAAGATCATTTAAGGGAATCAAGTGCATAGTATCCCCTGGGATCGAGAGACGAAGGGAGCGCAACTGTACCTTGGATCAGTGTGAGATTGATTGGGGTTCAACTACACCAGCATCAAATTAGTTTGTAGTAGGCTAGTGTCTTTAGCGGCTTAATACAATGTGTGTTCAATCTGGACTCGGTCCAGGGGTTTTTCTGCATTTGCGGTTTCCTCGTTAACAAAACTTTTGGTGTCTGTGTTATTTCTTTTCTGCATTATATTTTGTTATATAATTGAAATATCACGGGTTATGCGTTGAGTCGATCAATTGGTAAATCCAACCTTTGGTTGTTGATTGAAATTGATTGATCCTTGAACATTGGTCTTTGGTACCGTTCAAGTGTTTTCTCTTGTATTCAATTAGACTCGCAGATTTCAATTTGCTTGAATAAGTATTGAATCGAGAAAGTGAGATATAACTCTTTGATATACTTTTATTAAGATTGAGTCTGACTGACTAGTTGATTCTCTTAAAAGTATATTGGAGTTAGTCCATACAGATTGTTAAGCGAAATATTGGGTGTGGTTGTTAGACCCCCGTTTATTCAGAATGAACTCTATATTAATATAGGTTTTATTAGGTTTTTATTTGAAAAAATGAACTTTTGTTTTTATTCATAATAGTGGAGTTTTTGTTTTGCGTTCATTTTAAAAAATGAACTCTGATTTTTTGTTCTTAATAACGAAATTTTCGTAGAATTTACTGAAGTGTAATAAAGTTCATGGAATATAACGAAGTGTAGAGTTTTCGTTAAACAGAATGAACTCAAATCCACAAAAAGCCTGATAGTTCATTAAACAGAATGAACTGCTACAAGAAAATAAGTAGGAATTAACACGAAATAGTATGTTTGTCTGTTTTATATTTTCGAATAATTATGGACCAAACAGAAAACGCGTTTTCCCAAAGGACCAAACAGATTTGGGACCACCTTAAAAGGGACCAAACGATTATTTCCCCATATATGAATGATTTCCTTCCTAGTAATCTTCCGCATAAGTAGTTTTATTCAGTTCCGTCCAAGTGAACCAGCCCTCCAAGCTAGCTAAGAAGTTTTGTTGGAAAGAACTTGAAAACACCCATTCTACTTTAAACGCCGGTAGCAAATTATATACCTCAAATCCACAAATTGAACTTACAATGAAAGAATAAATACTCCATAATTTCCTCAACAAATTAAAAAAACTTGCAATTAATATTAATCACTGGTATATATATATCCCTTTGTTGAAGCATTCTCATTGTTGGAGTGAAGCCCGACTTGCATCCGTTAACATTAAACCACCTCTAGTTCTTTGAGATGGAAGATAGTTCCGATTTTAATCATTAGTGTGTCAAATTTATTGGTAAATTAGTAGATTCCCATCTCTTATACCATGTGATAGTATCACACTCATTTTCAAAACTAACTTGCAACATTTGCCTATTTGGGTTTCCCAAGATTTCGAGATTTATGCATACACGCAAGCCCAATTACCTTGCGAGAGAAACTTTTCCAAAATCGATATTATAAAAAACTTTTACAACTCTAAAACCATTAGAGATATAAATTTTTCTTAGAGCCCCAAGAAAAAGTTCTGTCAAGAAGGAAAAGAAGAAAAAACTGAAAGGTGTATAACTGAAGGAAAATAAAATAAAAAATTATATGGTTTATGTCGTTGTAGTACAGTGGTAAAATCATTGAGCAATGATACTAGTAGCCTGAGTTTGAAACTAGTTAGCACCATATTCTTTACCGATTAAAAAATAATGTACAAGGTCCAAGGCCGTCTTATGATGTAAGCAGTATAAGCGGTGCGTAGAGCCCAAAATTATTGGGGGCCCACTTTTTTAATTTTTTTTTCTTCTTATTATGGTATGTTTGTAACACTTATAAGTGTTAAGGAAAACGTCTTGCCGCAGTTAATCGCTTTACAGATAATTGTAACAGTTATAATTGTTAGTAAATACCATGTAACACCTATAAGTGATTCTAATTTTTTTAACTTTTTGAAATCAATAACCAATTTATGGGGTATTTTTTTTTGACAATATACAAGCTTATAACCCCAAGTCTAACCAAAGTTCGGAAAAAATTAGGCAGCCTTCGGCCGCATAACAGGGTTCCAAGTTATCGCTTAGATATACAAATTTATCTCTTCCTGCAAATAATTGTAGCTTTATCCCTAAATTGGTGACCTATAAAAAATAAACCCATATTTTTAATTCGCTTAGGGTACCCCAATCCTATAAGATGGCCCTGAGAAGGTCAATGTAAAGGGTGGGTGCTCAAATCAAGCCACAATCTAGGATTAGTTTTACCAAACATAATGACATTATACTCAGCAAGTTTGGAGTCCTAGAGCTTAACCATCACGGCTTCACCACATTCTGATTTTACACTAAATTAATGCATAAGAATCGCGATGTACTTCGTACAGAGCACACATTCTTTTCAAGATTTTCCCAATATGATCCATGAGAATTCGTACCTGATAAGCTAAGATTTTATGTATTCTCTTAGAAAAATTTAATCATACAAATTGATACAACAAACACAGGTTTCTGGCATGCATATTCTAAAGGTTTCATGTTCGTGGGACACATGCGTTATCCACACTCCTTTCTCGATACTTTTCAAGTAATGGTATTGAAAAGACTTGTCCCGTATACAAACTTTAAGGAAGGATGAAATTTATATTTCACCCTTATAGTTTTAATTTTGGTTCGTGAACGGAATCCTTAAACCCAAGAATTCTACTAGTTCCGTAACTTCATGGTTTGTCAGTCTTTCTTTTCTAGTTTTTCACTATATTTGGAGATTCTCCAAAAGACTTCCTGAGGTATTATATATTTGTATTGTCGTAAACACAAAACTCATATATGTAAGAATTATGCCTTCAAGAACGATTTATTCTCGTAAACACAAAACTCATATAGGTAAGAATTTTACCCTAAGGAAAATCCGTTCTTTAAAAGAAAGAGGAAGAACACGGATAAGCCTAGAGCAAATTGCTCCAATCAATAAATATTTGCAACTATTATTGAAGAACTTAAGAAGAACAAGATGGAAGTGCGGGGACTTAAAGATATTCTACAGAAATATCTCGAGATTCAAGGAGCACTTGTCAAACAACAACCTAATAGGTTTGAGGGAGTTAACACTCCTATTCATAAACCATGTGTTCCAATGCTGGTTGACAACGAGTTCGAGAACGATGAAGAGTTATTTAAACGTACTTTTACTAGTAAACTCCTTGTAAGAATTTTATTATTATTGTTTACGGAGGAACACTAGCTTTTGAAGAAGTTTTTATGTGTTAGTCAACTCTTCCAAGTACTATCATCTTGAATGTTTAAAGTTTATTAGTTAAATTTTATTTTGGAAGATGACTCGCAATACCTATTCGTCATGGATTATATATATTAATTTCTTATTTTGTGAGATTTATTTTTTGCTATCATGTTTCTGGTGATCGGAACAAACATCTCATATGTTCTCATAGGTTAAGCTATTAACTCTTTGTATTTATCACTAACTAAAAGAGGAGTAAATTATTTTGGGAATTCCAATATTGATCTCTCCATGATTGTATTATTTGAATGTACTGCTCAGGACTCCGTAAGATGTTCTCTACGAACCGACATTCCTCCTTGATTGTGTAACTACCAGGGAATAAGTTCGTGAAACTTAATCTTTACGTCCGTACATGCTAGGAAGATATAATTATTATATTGAGTCATATCACATAAATTGTCCTTTTTATTCGTAACTGGCCTAGAGAATTGTTTTTGTCGATGATTATTTTTCTCACGAAAATATAATATTTTACTGTCTCTAAAATTAAGATCGCTATTTAACTTCTGTGTTCGTAAATGGCAAGAAGAGAGAAAAATATTGGGATAAAAATATACTTTTTTCGTAGAGTCGCTCATATTGTTCTTTCAGGAACGACATCATATATGCTGGGGAGATTTTTTTTGGACTTGTGCTTAATTGTAAAATCTTTGTGGGAAGTGCGGGTTGGAATTGTATGAGATGCTTTTACCTATATATCTCCTTGATGAGACACTAAGTTTCTTGGTGAAATCATCTAAATAAAGCCGTTATGTGTCTCTAGCCTTGATAACTCTTTTGTTTTAATTCATTATGATCCATGTTCTTCGCCTTTGCCAATTTTGTTAACAAAAAAGGGGAGAATTATGAAGTAGTATCTTACTCCAACATATGGTTTCGGATCAATATGTAAGGGGGATTGAGTTATAATCAATAGGTTTTACATAATATGCAAAAAAAAAAAAAAAAGTAGGCAGAGAACATATCACCGTAGTATTGCTTCAAAGTTGTGGTGCAATTGAACTTTGAGGAAGGTAACAATACTATGTTTCTGTATAACGATAATTAAGTAGAGTGATTTTTCATTCTTATAAAGCTCTGATTGAGTATTCTCGTAAGTTGTTATCGCTACAGATCTTTAACAGCTAAGGTGCTGAACTAACACATGCAGAACCAAAGAAGAACTTGAAGTACGAAGAATTCAAGACGATGTTGAAGAACCAAGGAAATCAAGCATGATGAATTTTGAGATGAAAGATCATTTTATTTTGAATTCACATGTATTGAGTAGTTTTGTCACTAAAATTAATAAAGGGGGGAGATTGTTAGAGCACACCTCGGTTGAACTCACAAGATTTTTTATCTCAAGCTTGTTGTCAATGTTTGATGAACAAAATTATATCTAGATTTCTAGTCTACAAAAGTCAAGTCTCGGACTAGGTATAAAAGTTGGTAATTGAGTATCAAACATCACTGAATAACGTTCAAAAACTGAAGATCGGTGAAGAAATTTGGGAACTTCATCAAGAAAGGTATGTGAAGACTGAACCATTCTATTTACTCACACGAGACTGAAAAATTCTAATTACCATTCTATCTATATGAGACTATGTCGTATGACTTCTAGTAAATTTAATATTGCAATGAAGAAATGTCGAGTCAAGTTTGTCTTGTGAAACATCTCCAAATATGATTTAAGCAATGGACGTTCATTGGTCCTTAGCAGTCTTAGTTCAAAATATTTTTTTGTTCAAGAACTATTTTTATGTCCTATGAATCATTTGAAAATTTCCCAAGCAATGATATTTATATATATGGCAAATTCAAACATCAAAAGAGAGTTTATCAGAACTATTGTAATTGTACTCAGGTAAGTTGGCGAACCACTTCGCAAACCATGGATATCTAATGTTTAAAATATAGGAAGGTTGGCCAACCTTTTCGTAAATCGTAGAGTTCTGAATTAGGAAGTTTAGGAACCCATTTCACAAACTATGGTGATCTGAATTTGTGAATATGCAAGGATTCACGAATCGTATCGCCTTGAATCCACGAACTGGCTAACGGTTTACGAACCATTTCACCAACAATCCCAGTAAAGTATTAACAGATGCTCAAAGACTATATGTATAAATAAGTTTAGCATGCTTTTCTCATAAACACATCCATGACATTATTAATCACTAAAACACCTTGTGTATGTGCATCATGATTCAAAAGTCTTAAGTATTTGCAATCCTAACTAGAGTTTCATCATGATTCGAAACGCATATTTGCCAAGAACTATCATTGTACACGGTTTTTGTACCTGGACCATTGTGTATATTATTTTTTGTGATTTCAAGACAAATTATCACATGCTTACTTGAAACCATAACTAGAGTTTCATCTAAACAGAGAAAGTATTTGCAATCTCAAGTATACCTTAGCTTGAATTCTAATCAACCCTTAGTCTTGAAAATACATAAATAAAGAGACTCATTCAACTGGGAAGTTCGATCCCTGACACTTTTGTGTCCTAGTTGACTGCTGGAGTCGTCCTTTATTGACCTAGGTTTCCTCTGAGAAACATAATTGGGTCAATGATTAAAATACTTAACTTATGGATTTGTGAAGCCAGGTCTGACTATCTTTACCTTGATAATTCGCGTATCCATATCTTGCTCTTTCTGCTACCTTGATAATTTGCGAGATAGATAGAAATCACAAAGTTTAGGATTTGACAGATTTGGTAGCTTTGTCTATTGCAAAAAAGATTTCCAAGCCTTGATCTATTTGATCTAAAGAGAAATCAAATAGTCTTATTTGTTAGGATTGTTATCAAAAGTCTTCACTTAGGGTAAAACAACTCTTATCCTGTAAATGACGTCATCTATGAGAATCAATTACATAGAGAATTGCGAGATTCAAGAGACATATGAAGCACGAATACAATTGAATTGCTTGGGGGGTGAATTTGGTCTCAACTGCATTCCAATCCGAAGTATGATAGTACGCTAGTATCTGTAGCGACTTAACACGGTTCAATATTCAAATCTGAACAAGGTCTCGGGGTTTTTATGTAGTTAATGTTTCCTCATTAACAAAACTTCTGGTATCTATGCAAGCACTGTTTGGTGAGAGATTTCGTCCTGTGTTTTTTCCTTTCCGCGTTGTATTGTTTATCTTTATAATAGGAATAACATAATTAGTGCACAGTCGATATGAGACTCGTTGTTGTAAAATTCGTATCTTGAAAGATAGATAACAATTTTCATAATTGGCAGAATTCCGATTTAGTTATTTGGATACGAATAAACTCATGATTTTTTTATCAAAAACCTGAAGTGATAGTGCTCTTAAACTAAAATCCTATATATATAACCCTAATTTGATAACTCGTTACAAGAGAAACCCAATGAATGAATACGATTTCTAAGCCACAAAGCAACCATCCACAAAATATATGATTTACATTTATTAAAAGTCGAAAACTGTAAGTCTGCATGGCTGCTAATGAGGGTCCAGTTTACTGGGAAACGTACCAATACTCATATAAGATAAACTAAAACTCTCATGTTTTATATGAATTTTAGTATCCTTTACAGTAATCTAACCACCCATTATAAATTTTTATAAGTATATGCGAAATTAAATGCAGAATGTTATAGAAGGTTCCAAAATTTCAAGGGGATTATCGGACTCCAAACGATTGAAAGCGGTTCATGCGATGCTGGGAAGAGTGGGAAATGGCTCACCGAATCAACTACAACCTATCTAGATGTTATAGGGTGGTTAGATCGAACCCCCAAATTGGCAAGTGGGCCAAATTCTGTGAAAAGTAAAGTTGTTCCACCATAAGCTGGAATATTGTGTGACATAATATGGGCACAAGCTATCCTAATTGTTGAGGTTTACTGATATTTTCTTTACCTTTAAGATCCCTCATAAACAAACAGGTTTCCATTACCTTTATTGAATATCTTTTTGAAGGAAATCAACAGGCTATTTGTTATATGCAGAATAATCAAAAGTATTCACTTAGGTTCAAGCAGACTCATATAGACCTATAAAGGACGTCATCTAGGGGAATCAAGTGCATAGGTTCTTGCGAGATCCGATAGGAATATGGAGCACGACTGAAGCTGAATTAATCGTGGGGTCGTTTCGGTCTTAACTGCATTACAATATAAAGTGTTATAGTGCGCTAGTGTTTGTAGCGGCTTAATACAGTGCGACATTCAAGTTCTGGACTAGGTCCTTGGGTTTTCAGCATATTGCAGTTTTCCTCATTAATTTTTTTTATGGTGTCTTGTGTTATTTGTTTCTTGTATTATATTGTTTATCTTTATAATAGAAATATCAAAAGTAGTACGTTGAACAACCTAGACTTGTTTTCAATCTCAAAACTGTATAATAGAAATAACGTACAAGACTTATTCTTGAGAATTCATATCTTGAAATATAGATTGTTGGAATTGGGTTTGTATACAATTCGAGTGCATACTAGGATATATAATTATTGGATATTGATTTTTGAGGTCGTCCAAATATACTTGTTTGCAAATCAGGTACAAGATCTCAATTATTGATCTATACTACAGATTGTACAAGATCTCAAGTTCTTCCGGACCAAAAAGTTGGTGGTGTACTTGATATTCTCTCCATTTCAATGTTAGTCCTCCTTTTTTTGACTATATGGAACAGTCGTAGTTGTCCATATGCTAACCACTACAAAAGAAAATCCCTGAATAATTTTATGTAATAATTAAATGAAAGAAAAATAACGATTCAATGGGGTGTCAGTTGGGGAAGAAGAGGGCGGTGATGGTGGTAGTGGAAAAGGAAAAGAATGATATAATTTGTCTTGTGAAGGTTTTTATGGGATCGGGTGGATAGAAGGCATGCAGTGTGTAAAAACAAAAACAAAATATATGAAAGCAGTATTTAGGACATCTATAATTTATTTGAGGGATACACAGGATTAGTGGATATGGGAACTATGTGTATGGGAGTTAGAAAAAATAAGGATGCAAAATAAGTAAAAGTGTAAAAGTATACGGGACTTTGCCACTCCAAAATCACAAGCATCTTACCTGTGTACACATAAATCATCATCTGCCACATGTAGAAGTAATCACACGTGGAGGACAAGTGGCACTTAGACATCAAGATATGATGCCACGTCCCAACACGCCAAAGACACGTATCATCCCATCTACTCATCATCGAGCTGATCCTACGGAGGAGAGTCAAGGAGCACCAAAGAAACAGAGCACCGCGAAGTACTGAAGAGCACCCAATGACCTACTTTACTCCATCCCAAGGAAGATCCAAGATCAAGGGCGAGGATGAGTCCCACTGACAAGGACATGATAGGCGCAACAGACATCTGTTCGGTACATGCAGGCTACCCAACCACTCGCATTAAACGCTAGGAACATAGGGTACGTGTCAGTTACCCTGTGGAGAAGAGAGAGGTGACCCATCGATACCCTATATTACCGCTGGATCCGTCGGAAGATAACGAAGACTCCATCGGGATCGGTACATAAATCAAGACGATAAGGACACATTTGTCTACAGAAGAGGGCCCCACCGAAGTCGCCTATAAATACCCCTCTCCACTAAGAGAGAGGGGTCGAAGAATCCTAAGTTAGAGTGAAAGAAGAGAGCAGAAGAGTGAGATATTGTAAGAGTAAGTATGAGTTTTATCTTCTTCATAGCTTCGTTCCTCACCCCCAAAGTCAATCGACTATCTTTGTAACCACCAAATACATAGTGAAACAACTACCCCCGTGGACGTAGGCCTTAGTGCTAAACCACGTAAATCGTCGTCTCGTTTATATTCAGCACTTTCGATATTCTATTTTACTTATGATACTCTATTGTGTTATGTATCGTGCATCGGTAGATCTATTTTTGTTACTATCCTATGACTAGACGAGGACGAGCCCGAAGGCTCCGAGTCTAATAAGCATCTGACTTATACAATGTTACACGTATTTCATTCTCCTCAGTGAATTTGTATGTAATGCTAATATTGTTTGTGGACACGTAAATACTATCGTTATTTCTGTGTTCACAATATGGCGCTAGAAACAGGGACTTTGTCCCGGTAAAAGATTTATCTTATCCTGTGATTTTACCTATTTTTGGGTTCCCAACGCTATTCTCTAAATAATAGCATTCTGGACAACTTGTTATTTCTTCTTCTTTTCAAAAAAAAAAAAAAAGAAAAGAAAAAAGAACTCCTTTAAGTTCATGTTCTTCATTGCAAAGACTCTTTGGCTCTACATTCGCTTTTATAATCATCTTCGGATTTAAGCTAACACACTTGAAATCAATTTTTTAAAACAGTTTTCCCGTGTGTATACTAATACATAAGTGCCAGGTCTGTGTTTTCAAGTTTTCATGTTTAAAACCTATAAATCTGTACATTCCTTAGAGTATTTTTCAGATCCATGAGTAGATCTATGTTTATAATTATTGGATCTGCCTTTTCAAGTCTTTTCTTTCTTTCAAATGATCCCTCAAAAGCTTTTGGTCGAATGTTGTGCTTTTTTGCCTTCGTATTCGGATTGACTTTACTAACATAACCCACATGGATATTGCTTCTGGTAGGCCTCGAATGATGTATAAATTTATGACCTACATGTTATAATCCGCAAGTGCACGGCGTCTATCGGAGACGCGGCAAGTACGGGTCGATCCCACAAGGACTTGTGGTGCTCTAGTGATCTAAGGCTTCTTCTTCAACTGAATTCTAAGTGACAGAGTAACAAAAGATTGTAACATAGATGTTTTGCCGATACGGCTGAATAGAGAAATGTAATGAACCTAAACTAAGGAAAGCAGTGATAGAATGGTGGTACTAGGGTCTTTGAATCCACCTTAACCTACACTATGTTCTCAAACACAATATTATTCTTGTCTTTATGACAAATGGAGGAGAGGTGTCAACTCTGCTCTATGTCTAAGATGTTTCTCCACTTGATAATTTTGATCACAACGAAGTATTCATCCTAAGTATTAACTCTGTCCGACTAAAGTACAATTAATCCGAGGCTAAACAATAGTCTAATTAAGCTCAAGTTGCAAAGATAATCAACTCGTAGGTGTTCTAACTACAAATCATCCATGGCGTTGGTATGCACCGTGAGAGCTAAGGGTTGATAAGCTAAGATCAAATTTCATCTTAAAAATAGTTAAGCATTCAAGAAATCATATGGAGTATGAAACACACAAAGGAGAGGTTAGGGTTTCATCTCAAACCCTAGCAACTAAATTCAAACCTAAAAATAACAAAAGTTAAACCTAATTGACAAAGACTTGGCTAATCCAAAGGCGTACAAAAACACACACCCATCTCTTCAATTTATACATGCACCGACCCAAAATACCCAAACCCTAAAATCAATTAAAAATAGAAATCAAATGAAAATTAACCTCACCCACGCCTCGACTTGCCTCTCCTCTTGTCTAATCGGCTCTTGCAACTCCATGCGGGGTTGTTGTGGAGAAACCCTAGTTTTAGCTATCTTTAATTTAGTTTCTAGGGTTGATAGAAACTAAATGAAAGATAACTAGACCTAGAGAGGTAGAGTAGGGAGGTGGTGCGTTGTTTCAAAGGTCGGGGTATGGAGAAGAAAAGGTGCAAAGCGCGTATCGGTATGGTCGGGGCAGAGAGGGTTGGTGGTGGAAGAGCAGAGAGTTGTTGCAGAGAAGAGAGAGAAGGAGAAAGAGAAATGAGGAGGAGACTAGGGTTGTCGATGGGGGTATAGGGTTGGAGAATTTGTTTGTGGAAGCAAAGCAGCAAAAAGTCGATGCGGAAGCTTCAATGAGCGTAGGATGAAAAGTGATGGAGATCCCGACGGCCGAAAAGGTAAGCGGTTTTGGTGTTTTGCTGTCGCAGATGCGAGAACGGACGATGGGACAGTCGAGCGAGCGTTGGATGAGGGCGCTGCGATCCGAACGGTGAGAGAGGTAGCCGGTTTTGATGTGATCTGGTGTAGCACGGGGAGCAAACGATCTTCGATGCACGTGGGAAGGCGGACCAGTTGGATGAGGGAGAAAGAAATCTCAACGTCTCGAAGAGAGACGGGCTCGGATCCGGGTCACGGGTTGCTCTAGCCCATGTCTTCCTTGTTGGGTTGCAACCGATTCACGCGCGGAGCTTTGGCCATCTACTCCATAGATGCTCGACTCCAATTCTTTGCTCTTTTGCTCCTCGAGATTCTCCGAGCTTTATTTATTACCTAAAAACACAAAATTAATTAATACAAATATTTATTCTTGAAAACAAAGAAAATACGAGAATATGGGATAATATCTGATTTATAAGCGCAAAAGATGAGTAAAATGCCAATAAAAAGGTGTATAAATATGCACTATTTGGCACTCATCAGCTTCTTCGATAATGTTTTATCTATGCAGAAAAAGGAATCGAAGATGGAAAAAACAAAGGATGTGGGAAAAGCCAAGGCATCGTCAAAAGAAACACCAAGGACAACTCCGGTTATGACACGCAGCAAGAAAAAGGGTGAAAAGCTTAAGGTAACCAACAAGATACAAGATGCAGCTAAAAGCACGATGTCATTGGATGCCAGCGCAATAGTAGCAGAAGCATTGAAAGCCGCAGCAACCAAAGCAGGAGCCTCCAAAGTGGCGACAACCCGAGCAAATGAACAGCGCGAAGGAATGGAAGAATCAATAATACAACAACCCCTCTATGGAATGCAACTCACCAATGAGCAGAATCAACCGCTGCCAACAAACCAACCTCTTCTGATAGCAAATCAACCAGCACAACAACCGATGGAGATCCAGGCCCCACACACTGACCCACCGGTCCCTTTGATACAGACTGTTGATGAAGATCACACTGTAGCTGCCGGTGGACGGGTACAAGTAGGGACTCCGAACCAGGGATCGAACTACTCCGTCCTGATGTTGGATGAGCTCGAGGAGTTGAGGAAGAACCAGAAGGTGTATGCAGACGCCGTGGCTCTGCTGGCACAAGAAAACCAACTGCTCAAAGATAGGATCGCCCACAGTGCCGAGGTAGAAAACTTACACGATGAAGCTAACTCCAAGGCACTGCCGCCTAATCAAGACCGAAAGATGGTAGTGGCCAACGTCAACAATCCCGAACCGTTAAATCGAAGAGCTGCCAGGGGAAACCAGTTATATGATCCGGACTACGTTCCAGAGGATTCAGATTATTTTGATAGCGAGGACCAAAGATCACGAAGATCCACAATCAAAGACGACCACCAGCTTGCAATGGAAAACCTTCATACAGAAATGATGGCTGAAATCAAGCAACTGAAAGCAAGGCAAGGGGGAGGAAGACTAGAAGAGGTGATGAGAGAAGCCAACACCACACCGCTAACTCTGCATTTTGCCAAAGCTCTCATTCCTCGGAAGTGCCCTATCCCAGCGTTCAAGTGTTACGATGGATCCAGCGATCCAGCAGCCCACCTTCGGTATTACAATCGTATTTTGGCACGATGGGACCAAGATGACGCGGTCCTCCGCAGATACTTTCCTTCAAGTTTAAAAGGGTCAGCACTATCCTGGTTCGATAACCTACCACCAAACTCCATCGACTCCTACAGTCAACTTACTGAGAAATTATTAAGAACATATATGTACAACAAGGCCGTTAATGTAGGGATGGATAAGCTCTTCTCGTTAGCAGTCGCATACAAAGAAACGATCAGAGAATATACAGATAGTTGGCACAGAATCTGTCAAGCAATAGGAAATGTGGATCCTGTGGTCAGCATCAATTGTTATAAATGGGGATTGGAGAGAATGAGCCCACTGTTTGTCGAGATTCACGGAAGTGTACCTACGACTAAAGGAGACCTTCGAGTAATCATTGAAAAGCACGCCAGGTTGGAGGAAATCCAGCGGGAGAATCGCAGTGCCCAGACTCAAAGGTCTCATCGGACTAATTCGGTAGAGCAAGCCAGCAGATCCAAGAGGGGCAGTTCAATTGAACGTCCTAAGGAAGATAAGAAAGGACAAAGGGACGATCGTCGGCGTGATGACCGGAAGTTCGAAGATCAAGTTTACACGAAGCTGAACACCAACTACACTCGCATCCTAAGGGAGATCAAGGATCGGGAAAACCTGGAATGGCCATGGTCCAAAGGAAAACAGCCGCCAAGGTCCGAGAAGTTAAGAGATTACTGCGAGTACCACTGCTTCAACGAGCACCAAATCGAGAAATGCAAGAATCTCAAGATAATGATCCAAAAGTTGATTGACGCTGGTGACCTCAAGTAGTACGTACAGAAGGCAGAAACCGAAGATTGGGCTAAATGAAGCGAGCAAGTCCAACTACCCGAGGGAAATCGAACGCTCAATACCATTTCATGCTCCGAAGCTACGCGACCCTCATTGACGGCCCAGATAGGGAAAAGGCTAAGAAAGCAATTTGAGAATTACTGCGAGCTGTATAAGATCGATGGGGTAGAAGTAGACGAACACGAGCAGTGGATGAACACACCTATAACATTCGATGCCCAGGATGTCGAGGAAGACATGGAAGACCACAACGATCCTTTGGTCCTCACATTACCAGTGGCATGGTGTAATATCAAGAAGATCCTCATCGAAAATGGAAGTTCGGTTAATGTTCTGTTCTATGACACGTTCAAACGGATGGAGCTGAATGACGAACAACTTATGTCTTCTTATTATACCATCTACGCATTCAATGGGGTACCGACAAAGCCCTTAGGAGATATTGTTTTACAAATAGATGCGGGACCGATGAAGGTTGATACTCGATTCAGTGTAGTGGATGCTCCGTCCCCCTACAACTCCATCATCGGCCGGAGATGGGTGCACAAGATCAAAGGAGTAGCAGAAACGTACCACCAATACTTTAGATTCTCAACACCCGAAGGGGTAATGGAAATCAAAGTAGATCAAGTCACCGCCCGAGAATGCCAGGCTCTACAAAACCAACTTAATAATGAACAAGACGAGCAGCGGAAGTCCCGAAGAAACAAGAACAAAGCGGCCACAAAGGACAAAGCAATTGACCTATAGGAAGAAGCTTGACGAAGGAAAGCACCGTTTAAACACCGAGGCAGGTACATCAGCAGCTAAGGGGACTAAAGATCCTACCAAATAGCAATTAAAGAATGCCCCTCTCCTAAGGGAACCAAAGCCTACATTCACATCTGTAGACCCCACGAAGGAGATCAATTTAGGGACTGAAGAGAATCCGAAGATTATCAAGATGGGAACATTAACGGACGAAGAACGAGAAATAGATCTAATCAAGTTGCTCATGGAATATGCGGACATATTTGCGTGGAAGTTATGAGATATTCCAGGAATTTATCCGAAGATAATCCAGCATGAGCTTCGTATAAATCCGGGAACAACCCCCTTCAGACAGAAAATATGAAAAGTAGCACCGAAATATCACCAGGAAATCGAGAAAGAGCTTCGCAAGCTGTTGGAAGCAGGATTCATTAAGGAAGTGAAGTATCCAACGTGGATTTCGAACATGGTCATTATGCCAAAGAAGAACGGAGAAGTAAGGATATGCATCGACTTCACCAACCTCAATAAGGATTGTCCGAAGGATAGTTACCCACTCCCAAGCATCGATCAACTGGTAGAAGTCGTTGAAGGATACGAAGAATTATCATTCATGGATGGATACTCCGGTTACAACCAAGTAGCCCTGGCAGAAGAGGACCAGCAACATACGGCATGCTACACCCCGCACGGCCTCTATTGTTACACAAGGATGCCCTTCGGACTAAGAAATGCAGGGGCAACATACCAGAGGATGGTTGATGCTATATTCAAGCCATGGATTGGGAACACTTTAGAAGTCTATGTAGATGACATGCTCGTCAAAAGTAAGTTGCGCAAGGACCACCATCAAGATTTGAGAGATATCTTCGAGGCTATGAGGAAATACAACATGAAGGTGAATCCAGAAAAATGTACATTCGGCGTCACGTCAGGGAAGTTCCTTGGGAACCTAGTAACGAAGAGGGGCATCGAAGTCGATCCTGCTAAGATCCATGCCATTGTAGAAATTCCATCACCAAAGAACTTGATAGAGGTACATAAGCTCAACGGATCCCTGAAAACATTGGGGAGGTTCATCGCCAGATCATCAGACAAATGCAAGCACTTCTTTAATATCCTCAAGAAAGGAAGAAAGTTTGCATGGACCGTTGAATGCGAAGAGGCCTTCCGAGAAGATCAAAGAATACCGGACACGATACCGATCCTTCCGAAGCCCGACCCCGATGAGGTCTGGCCCTCTACATAGCAAAACACCGAGGATGCACAAGACAAAGATCGACTGTCAAGACCAATACGAAGGTTGAACAACCAATTTACTATGTCAGCAAAACTCTCAACCCGGCAAAAAGAAACTACACGAAAATTGAACAACTTATCCTGGCACTAGTATGGGCAACCCAAAAGCTGAGAACCTACTTCTTGACTCATTACGTTCGTGTTCCATGCAAAGCACCATTGGAAGATGTTCTCAAAAATGCTGGGAAAGTAGGAAGGATAGCAAAATGGAATACTCATCTTGATCAGTTCAACATTATCCACGAGATCCAAACTGCCCAAAAATCGCAAGTCTTGGCGGATTTTTTAGCATATTTACCCTTGGACAATGACGAAGAAGTGAAGAACATACCAGAAACAGAAGAGGACGGTAAAGATCTAGTCGATGTCCTCGAACCCTCAAGCCAAAGACGATGGGAAGTCTTCGTTGACGGGTCAAGGAATAGGGAAGATGCAGGCATATGCATCGTAATCACCACCCCCACCGGAGATAGGATCGTGCACGCGCTAAGGTTGGAATTCCAGGGGCATACCAACAACATCGTAGAATACGAAGGCCGTAGTACATGCTTTTCGCTTGATAATAGAGATGGGAATAACCGACGACGCCCGACAAGTGATTCACAATTGGTTATACGGCAAATAGGACTGGAATACAATGTCTGCGACGAGATCCTTTCAGCGTATATGTAGGATCCAAATATCGCAACAACAACACACTTGCGGAATCTTCATTAACAACGTCGCGAAACCGTCGCAAAGTGATTTCGAAATAACATAACAAATGAAGATAACGTAAACTTGAAGAAAGTGCGAAGATCTTGCGGAAAACTAGAGTGTCTCGCGAGATTTAACATTTATACTCTCGCGAGGATGTCGCAAGGTAAATCCGAAATTAAGGGAAATATTAGTTGTACATGAGCTGTCATCCACTATGTAAACACTATATAAAGGGGAGAGCAGGAGAGAGAAAAGGGGGGATAATTTTGGGAGGAGAGAGAGAGATATTTTGGAGAGAGATATTTTTAGAGAGATATTTATTTTCTTTATCATCTTCTTCCCCTAAAATTAGATCTAGAGCTCTAAAAATATCCATTAATGGAGATTATAAATCTAATTCTTATGTAACCTCAAAAATCATAGTGAAGAACCATGGATGTAGATCACATTGATCGAACCATGTAAAAAATCCTTGTGTCAATTTATATTTCTAGCACTTATATTTGAAATTTAGGTGATTAATAAGATTTAGATCTACAAAATATTATGAGGGGTGTAGTGTAGGATTTCCTGCAACTACATATGCGCTAGAAACAGGGACCTAATCTTGTTGGTTCAAGAAAATTTAGAAAAATCGGTTACTGTTGATGATGAATTCAATTGGATCTATAAACTTTAAGGGAAAAAAGAGAAGGAAAAGCACCAGACAAAGAAAAGAACGATGTAGACAAGGAAAAGGGACTGCTAATTGTTAGATTGAAGAAGATTCAAAGAAATTAGTTATTGTGGGAGATGGATTTCACTGGATCTAAAGGCTTCCAGATCAAATATGGAAACTACACCAAAGGCTCATGATCATACAAAAAAAAAAAAATTGAGAGGAAAAATGGAAATTTCAGTGAATAAATTGTGTCTTCAATCAACTCAATCCACATCATGCGACGGTTAAGCTTTACACTATACACGAAGATTCTTGTTCGGAAAATTTAGCTCATGAAATGTAGACTCTTCATTATTCACGTCAAAAAATTGTACCTTCTGCCAAGAGTCTCATCGAATCGGTGTTTGTCAAAGGACAAAGGTTAGTTATAAAAGAAGGGATATATAAGGAGAATATTTAGAAAGAGGTTCTAAAAGATCAACTTTAAGATCACCGACGAAGTAAGGAAATTAAGAGTTCACTTCATCACCAGCCAATTAAATTACTTAGGCGAGGACAAGATAAGCAACACCATGCACGGAGTAAAAGAATGAGACCATTTCATTTCGTCAATAAAAAAATTGTCACCAAGAGTTACTGGACTCCAACGAAGACAATGAGCTTGATATCGCGGATTCAAGTATCTTCAAGCCTTCGCAAGCAAACAAACTTCAAAGATTTTAAAGACGCAAAAAGAAATAAATTCAGCCATTCAAAGAAAGGAATTCACTAAGGCATACAATTTAATACAAAACGCGAGAATAACATTCTCGGAGTTGAGGCCAACGAAACAAACCAGCACGTAACTCTTGCGAAGAGAAAATATGCGAAAATCGAGTTAGATTGAAAGAAGATATCACCATTAATAAAAAGAAGAAGAAGCGGATGATACCGACCAAGGACTTTATCATTACATTTGTTTGAAATAAGGAAGCAGAAGAAGTTCAGCAAAATATTTGGAAGAAGTTCGTAAAAGAGGAGTGCAATACCATCAACAGCTAACATTTTATACATATATGGCGAAGATTGGTTAACTCCGGAGAAGACCTCGTCAACTAACCCTTGGCAAATAAGATAGATTTCTTTCAGTGGATAGATTATCCAAATTTGACGCATAGAAGAAGAAAATATAAACAGGGAGCCTTCATTAAATAATTAGTACGAAGAGAACACACAAGAATAGCTAAAAAGAAGACATATAGAGGACTAAGGAAGAAGAAGGGTCTGCGAAGTCTTTAATTAGATTTTATACATATATGGCGAAGATTGGTTAACTCCGGTAGAAGACCTCGTCAACTAACCCTTGCAGCGAAGATAGATTTCTTTCAGTGGATAGATTATCCAAATTTGACGCATAGAAGAAGAAAATATAAACAGGGAGCCTTCATTAAATAATTAGTACGAAGAGAACACACAAGAATAGCTTAAAAGAAGACATATAGAGGACTAAGGAAGAAGAAGGGTCTGCGAAGTCTTCGCAGCAACTCAGGAGAAGCAGTTGGAACAATAAAAATAAAGAATGAAATTGAAAGAAAGCACTGGTAAAGAACGGTAGGAAGAAGAAAGAAAAGAAGATATAGATGTCAAGAGAAGTTCCACTAAAAGAATAGTTTTAAGATAACTTCTGCAAAGATAACTACATGCCAACACAAATAAAAACTTTCACTGATGGTCAAGGGGACAGAGTATAAGCTGGAGGTCATGCATTCAATTTCGCATACACACAGCAGAATCTCGCAACTGACTTAAAGTGATAAGTAGGCGATGCGGTCCCATTCTCTCACAAAACAAGGGCTAGCACAATTGTTCAGGAGGCATGAATGCAAGCAGTAGGTCGCAGGATCAATTCTTGCTTCTCGCACATTTATTTTTGTTATGCGAAATTTCGCATGATTTTGCCTATTTCGCAAAGAAGAAAATGGATGATTATTTCGCAAGTTAATTTCGCAAGAGAGGTTAGAACAGTTGGTATGGTGCGAGAATATGCAAGATGCAGGTCAAGGGTTCAAATCTCATTTCTCACCCTTCTTTTTGCCGCGAGATAATTATATTTATTGCGATGTTTATACATTTCAAGGATGCTAGCTTCGCAAGCAGATCATATACTTCGCAAGAGACAACAACAGCATCAAACCACAAAAGCTAAGTACCACTTTCCTAGAACATTTTATTTACATAAAATAAAATATTTTTGATTTGTTTTTTAAAAAAAAAAAAAAAAATTATTTCAAAATTACAAAGATTTCGAAGATTTCTAAATTACAAAGATCTTAAAGATTTCAAAGATTCGAGAAAAATCTCGCAGATTAATTTATATATTTCTCTTGAATATTTACTTTGCTTCAAATGATATGATATTATGAGAATGAATGAAAGAAATGACAGAAATGAAAGAATAAGTGAAGAAAATGACAAAAATGAAGGAATGAATGAAAGGATGAATGAAAGAATGAAGACATGCGATAATTTCCGAGAGATAATGGAAATGCGATAATTTCGCAAAGATAATGAGAAGAGATAATCAAAAATGAATGATTGAACGAATTGACAAAAATGAATGAGTGAGTGAATGGGACGAACCTTTATGGCGTACACCCTAGTTCGCGAATGATATTTCGTAAGAGGCAAATGTAAGACCTAAAGTGCGTCATATAAGGGGGTATCTCTTGACATGGCTCAGGGAAAAGGTTACACCGCTCCTGGAACCTGAGTCATGGAGATTTGGGGCCCGTGAAAGCCTATCCGGGAGAGATACCTTGGATTTCCAACTATATATATAAGGTTATACCCTGGTTTGACGCCCGAGGGTCTCTTCCAAGGAGTTAGTGTATGCTCAAGGCGCCGAGGTACACGGTTGAGCCAAGAGTGCCTGGGGCATTTGAAGTGTCTCGGCCATTCTTGGCAAGTCTTGGCATATGTTGCACTCGACCCGAAGAAAACTCCATTTAGGGTGCAGCCTCGTAACCATTAGCCCTATAGGTATAAGGGATAAGAGGCTGCGAAAACAATTGGTTGTTGTTAAGACCGGATGGGAGGAGCTAGTCTTGTATGGCCGATGTACGCCTCCTTGAAGGGGCAACCAGGAAGAAGATAAGGGCGGCACCCTCCATTAGGGAGCTGAGAAGTGTCAAAAGACGCAAATGTCATGAGGCTTTATTTTCGAAAGGAAATTTAGGCTTGTCATATTTGTGCGATGATCCTGAAGAGGCAATAATACTAACGCGAGGATAAGACGAGATCAATGGGTTTTTACATGAAAATGTAAAGACGTCCTGCGATTTCGTCGCAAAGACGGCAATATCATTGGGCTTTATGTTCGCAAGAATATTTAGGCTTATCATATTGTCGCAAATAAAATATCCTATGAGGCAAAAATACTAAAGAAATGATAAGACATGGTTAATGGGTCATTACATGAAAATGTAAAGACGCCCCGAGACCGTGTCGCAACGAGGGGTGGCGAAATAAGACCTTTAACTAGGAAGGCAAAATAAGACCACACAAGATAAATGATAAGGCAAGATCAATGGGTCATTGCATGAAAATGTAAAGACGACCTGCGATCTTGTCGCAATGACAAAATTCAACATAAATATTTTAAATGTAAGTAACAGAGATCTTTCATCGCAAAAAGATTACATGATAAGATTATGAGCTTGATAAAATGATTAAATGATAAACTTGCGAACATGTACATAATAATGAGACTCGAGGCAATGCAAATGCCACACACTTGATATTATGATCATATTATTATGCGATACTAATAGTGCAGAATAAGAAAAGATGAAGCACAAGTAAGAACTTGCGAGAAACAATAAATACACAAAGAGGAATGCATATACTAGAGACAAAATCAGAGAAATGAAGAATGGACGCGATTTAAAGCTACATCAATTTTAGAGCGGCAAAATGAGCTAAGTAACACAAACATTAGCTATACATTGCAGTAGATAAACATTCTCATCATACAAGCATCATACTCGCATCATGAAAGCATCACATAAGCATTTCATGGCATAAACATCGCATACACATTTCATAACATAATCATTACATAAGTATTATATTCGCACAAGTATTTTACAAAACTTCGCAGAGTTATTCTTAATTTCACAGCACTATTCGAATTTCGCAGATTCTTCTAATTTCTAATGTGATTATTTCGCAAGATGTGATTATTTCATTCAATTATTTCTCGCATATAAACAACTTGAAGAGATTATATTAGCGCAAAGCATGAGACAGAGGCAAGATAAGAATGAAGAAACAACTCGCTCATTCAACATTTTCTTAAGGATTCTACCCTCATAGATAAAGAATGAGGCAACTACGGATAACCAAGAAAATATTTAATGTTCTTTATCTTCTCGGCAAGAATCATTTCCAAAGAAGGTGTTCACCAATGAACAACAAGAATCATCACCAAAAATGGAGTAATAATTTCGTATGAATAGAGGCAATACTTACTACTCTTATTCAAGGATAAATACTTCTTATATTTCAAGGATTAATACTTCTTATATTTCATACTTCTAATTTCGCATGATTAATTCGCAATACTTCTTATTCGCAATCAAGGATGGATACTACATATACTTCAAGGATACTTCATACTTCATATACCTCTTCAAAGATACTTTATACTTCGCATACTTCAAGAGATAATACTTCTTATTTTCGCAAAACTTCGGAACTTCGCAAAAGAATAGAGGCAAGTACGTACTTTTCAAGTCCAAACATTCTTTCGCTCGTTCCTTCATCAACAAAGATCAAAGACTACTACAACAACAGATTTTTTCTTAAAGATCGCTCTTCAAGCAATATTCAAGAAAAAAGAGGCAAGATGTAGGATCCAAATATCGCAACAACAACACACTTGCGGAATCTTCATTAACAACGTCGCGAAACCGTCGCAAAGTGATTTCAGAAATAACATAACAAATGAAGATAACGTAAACTTGAAGAAAGTCACGAAGATCTTGCGAAAACTAGAGTGTCTCATGAGATTTACATTTATACTCTCGCGAGGATGTCGCAAGGTAAATCCGAAATTAAGGGAAATATTAGTTGTACATGAGCCGGTCATCCACTATGTAAACACTATATAAAGGGGAGAGCAGAGAGAGAAAAGGGGGATAATTTTGGGAGGAGAGAGAGAGATATTTTGGAGAGAGATATTTTTTAGAGAGATATTTATTTTCTTTATCATCTTCTTCCCTAAAATTAGATATAGAGCTCTACAAAATATCCATTAATGGAGATTGTAAATCTAATTCTTATGTAACCTCAAAATCATAGTGAAGAACCATGGATGTAGATCACATTGATCGAACCATGTAAAAAATCCTTGTGTCAATTTATATTTCTAGCACTTATATTTGAAATTTAGGTGATTAATAAGATTTAGATCTACAAAATATTATGAGGGGTGTAGTGTAGGATTTCCTGCAACTACAGTATATGGACTTGGTCCAGACTCTAGCATCCTAAATACCTAGCATCAAGTTCCGGCATCTATGCAGAAGAGACCTCAGACATGCTGATGCTCTAGCATACATATCATCCATGTTAAAAGATTTGAAAGCATTAAAGCCATCAAAATAACAAGAGTATATGAGCCCTCGATTACTCCACAACAATCACTCGCTACACATCGTGAAGACGATGCAGGGGAGAATATAGCTGACGATGATGTGGGGGAGGACATTGTTGATGACTTTGTTGAAGATGATATAATATCAAAGGCTAACGAAGATGAAGACTTCAAGAATGAAGAGGACTGGAGAACCGAAGTTCATCTTTTCCTTGAAGAAGGAACGCTGCCTACAGATCTGAAGCAAGCCCGAAAAACATAATCAAAGGCAGGAGATACGATCTTCGCAACGGAATTCTCTACAAGAAATCTTTTCTAGGACCCTTATTACGCTTGCTTATCCAGAGAAGAAGGTCACCGACCTTGAAAGACATCCACTACGATGCGGGCAATCACAATGGGATGAGATCACTAGCCGACAAAGCTAAGATGCAAGGATATTATTGGTCATGAGATGATTCAAAACGCAGTGATTTCAAGAAGATGCGAGGAATGTCAGCGTTTGCTAAGAGAATCCATGCTCCGGAACGAAATTAAATTCAGTAGATAGCCCCTGGCCATTTCAAAAATGGGGAGTAGACATCGTCGGACCCCTGATCGAAGGATCAGGGAAAAGACAATTCTTGATTGTAGCCACAGATTACTTTAGCAAATGGGTGGAAGCCAAAGCCTTGGCTAGAATCCGAGACACGTGACGTATTCACATTCATCTTTCTGAACATCATTTGCGAGTTAGATCCCCAAGTAAATTGTCTCCACAACGCAAGCAACAAGTAGGGAAAGAACATAGATATGCTCTTTGATACCTTCAAGATCAGGAAGAACAAATCAACTCCCATCTATCCCCAGAGCAACGACCATGCCAAAGCCATGAATAATATCCTTGCTCTTATCCTCAAGAAGTCACTAGACGAGCACAAGGGACGATGGTGCGAACAGTTACACAACATGCTGGGCATATCAAACAACACGCAGATGTGCTACCGGTGAATCACCGTTCCTCCTCACTTACGGATCTGAGGCGGTCATCCCGACAGAGATCATCATGCCAACCACAAAGACCGAAGCATGGGAGAAGAACCTCACAGCGGACATGATGTTGGAAAGCTCGATGATCTAGAAGAAAGGAGGGAGACAACGCTACAAAGGATGGAAAACTACCAACGAAGATTAACAAGAGAGTACAATAAGAAAGTTAAACTTAGAAATTTTGTAGAAGGACAGTATGTGCTGAGAACTATACCCCAATTCCAACGAGAGAAAAAAGTGGGGCAAATTAGCACCAACATGGGGAGGGCCATTTATAATACATGACATTGCAGGGAAAGGATCCTATTATATGCGTAACCTCAAAGGAGAAGTCCTCAGGCACCCTTGGAATGAAAAATACCTCAAGCCATACTATCCTTAAAGCAAAGCCAGCTTACGCATCTCATGCGAAGAAACCCGTAAGAAGAAGACAAAACTTACCCGCCGACATGTTTCTATCTCTCGGACGATGAGTAGTAGACCTCGCCACATCAATCAAACAAGCTTTTGCAACACTTCTATTTGGGGAAAGTAATCATATACAATCTCTCGGGACTCCCCTATCAGCGTCTATAAGTGTAGGACCATGAGGAAGGATTCCAGTAGAAAGAGATACCCAACCAACAAAGCAACGGTTCATCGGAATGGATGCATGTAAATATTTCAATAACGCATCACATATCCGGGAACGCTGCATCAACCCCCACCATTTGGTAATCCTATGGCCCAGGGTTAGCCAGCGGGGTGACAGGTCCAAAGTCAATAACGAAGGTACTTATCTTCGTTATTACCGCCAAACACTTTTAACGCTTTACTTATTCATTCCTCAATAACTAGATTTACTCGCTATCTAAGAGATAAATGAACTAACAATGCAGATAAATTAGAGTTGTACATATCCAAGCAAACGATGACCCATCCTTAAAAGTTGATTACAAGCTGGGGGGATTAAGCAAGAAATACAGAAGATACACAAAAAATGGCCCGAAGCCAAGTAATCAACAAGGATCAACTCTCGATAACGAACATAGAAGCCTACTTCCCCTTGGAAGACTCGACGTGATCAGCTGGATTCTTCCTCTGAGATGAAGGGACGCTTCCTCCTGAAGAAGGATCAGAGGTGTAGAGTAGGGGCTCAGGCATAGGGCGACGAGGGTAATGCTTAACGATGCTATGATCCTTCTGAAGGCTCTGCTCGATCTTGGTCAAGGTATTGTTAACCTCTTCAGCAAGCTTGCAACGAGCCTTATGTGCGATAACGGTGGACTTGAGCTCAGATTGCGACAATGAAGATCTCAATCGGGTTACTTCTTTGGCTGCTTCCTTCGCCGCTGCGTCCCGAGATCCTGCCAACCCTTCATAGTACTTAGCCTGACTTTGCTGGTGCACTAAGGAAGATTGAGCCTCTTTAAGCTTTTCATTTGCAAGGTTAAGTTGTCCCTCGAGCTCTGAAAAAGAAGAAACAAGAAGGTTAGAGAATTAGAATTACGGAACCGCTCACGACCAAATAAATGTATACCTTCGACACTAGCCTAAGCTATCTCATATTCATTAACTACAACGTCCCGGGCTTCGTCGAGGAAATCATACTCGTCTGAAATTTTTTTATAATCCAATCGAAGATCTGTGAGAGCAAACTGACACTCATCCAACTCTACCTGCTTCATGGAGTTTAAGTGATGAAGGCGGTTGACTTCGTTACTCATTTATTCTATCCCTTTAGTAAGCCTGTACATATTGACTTCAAGATCCTTCTCAGATTCGACTAAACGAGCAACATCATCCCGAGAAGTACTTAAAGCATTACTAAGGGCATGAGCCTCAGCTCTAGCATCGTCCCTCTCTCGAACAAGTCGTTGTATATAAACCTGAACTTCAGGGTCATGGGATGAACGAGCTTGGCGCAACTCTTCTTCCAAATTTGTTACCTTAGTCTGTAAACGAGAAATATCCTCACGCGCCTCATGCAGATTATTACGAGTCCACAGTAGAGCACCGTTGAACTGGCGACGATTGACATTATAATTGTTTTGCATATCAATTATTTGGTTCCGCCTCTCTCTCCACTCAGCCACCAGGATATTATGCTCATCGGCCCGGGCATTCCATTCATCAGCTTCATTCTTAATTTTCTCCACCAACTCTATGATCCGAGAAGCTTGCCGAGTCCTCTCATTTCGAAGCCATGCTAACTCTATGACATCACCCGCTGAAGATAAGGCGGGGAGACTCAGACAGCACACTAAGAAGACGAAAGGAAGAGACAAAGAGGAGCGTAAGGAAAGAAAACGAACCTTTGGAAGACGAATCCTCACTACGAGCCTTCTCCAAATCACTACGAACGAGAGCGATTTAAAGACGAAGTTTCTCCTCGGACGCACCAAGCTGCTCTTTCCCTTTCAGACGATTTTTCAACTCCAATATCTCCTTATCCTTAGCAGCGATGAGTGCCTAGGCGGAATTCAACTCCTCTTCTCTATGACGAAGCTTTGCCTCCATTTTAAGAGCCTTTGCCTTGAAGAACTGATACAGAGTATTGCTGCAGTGCTCGCTCCTCACCAACTACGTTAATAATAAAGGTAATCAATAAAAGAGCATCACGATACTCTACCTAAGGGAATATGCAAAGACTTACCTCAATAATGCGTTGCTGAGGGAAGCCATACTGATACCCATCAGTGATGTCCATCATATCTCGGCAATAGAGGAAGGAGGGTCGACCAACAGACTGGTCGAAGTAGCACCCAAATCCTTCTCCCAGACCTCGGCAACATCTTCATACGACGATAGCTATATTTTTTGACGAGTAAAGGCATCATAACTTTTCTCGACAGGCACCACAGGAGCAGGGTTGGGCACACACAACAGGCCTTTCTTCATTAGCCAGTCAAAGGTTGCATCTTCTCCATCGTGCATCACAACCTTCTCAAAGCAATCAGAAGATGTACCAGCGGGGGCCCCTTCACCAGCAGCGGCCCCTTCACCCGCAACGGTCTCCTCACTAGCAGCGCTCTCCTCACCAGCAACGGTCCCTTTGCCGACTGAATTCTTCTTGGCCTCGGCTTCCTTGGTAGCAAGAGCCTCGGCATCCTCACCATCGGAACTATCTTTTTCCTAAGCTACCTTTTCACCCTCAACCCATGCAAGAACATCCCATTCATCGTTTGGTGAAAGCAGAGAAAAATCTGAAGCCAACCCCAAAGCATCATCAATGTTAATCGAGCCCTCAGCGGAATAAATCCTACTAAAAGAGAACTCTCGGTTGGGGTTCGTGGCTTGAAGATCATCATCCTCGTTCTCTTGAACATGCATAGACTCAGTAGGAGGATCATTCACTTGAGTGTTAGAGATGATGTTCTCTTCGCCTTCCTTAGCACCAACATTCCCACCACCTTCGTGACTGTAGGATCAGAATATCGCGACATCAATACCTTGCGAGATCAATAAACGACAGCATTGCGAAGGTGTCGCAGGGAAATAATATAAATGACGCAATGGATGACGACAGCCAGAACATGAGAAAAGTGTGAAGATTTGGCAAGATTTAGGAGTGTCGCGAAGGCGAACACTTATACACTTGCGATACTTCGCGAGTTATTCCCGAAAATAAAGGACAGCTTAGTCAGCATCCACTATGTAATACCCTATATAAAGGGTTGAGTAAATCTGTTGTGGGGGGATGATTTTTGAATTGTTAAGCAAGTCATTAGGAGAGAGAAAGTTAAGAGTGATTGTAATTTCTTTAGCTCTGTTCTATATTTCTTTGTAAACACTTCAAGAAAATAATCAATAAAATCTATTATTACTCACCTTCAAATGGATTAGTTGAGTGAATTATAGTAAGGGGTGTAGTGTGGGATTTCCTGCAACTACATATGCGCTAGAAACAGGGACTGAGAAGAAGATCAACCTTGTGAATTGAAAGAATCAGGAGTAACGAGAAAGAAATTTTGAATAATTTTCAACAATTTACTAAAATTGAGAAATGGCTAGAAGAAGGAATGCGTCAGAACAACCAACAATTGTGAGGAGAAGCGGGAGATTAGCTGGAGAAAGGAGAAATGAAGTAGGTGAACCATCAAGAATAAATGCAAGAGATATAGAGAAGAAGGTCAAATTCAACCTAAGACCAATAGAATAATAGATTATGATATGGTGAGCGTGCATACATGGAGATCAGATTCTGTGGAAGAAAGAGAAGTAGTGCAACAATTGGTAAATAATGGACAAGAGGAGAGAATCGAGAAGAAATGGGAGAAACAGTTCATAGAAATGAAGAAATCGTAGCATTAGAAACGTTGAGACAAACAATACATGAAGAAAGACGATTAGAAGCGGAAGAACGCGCAGATTTAACAAGGCAAAACCATGAGTTAAGAATGGAAAATATGAGGTTGCAGAATAGGAGGTCGAGAAGTAATACCAGATCAAGACCAGGATCGGTTAGAAATGATAGGAGGAGAATGTTACCTGTAGAAAATGTTAATGAAGAAAATTTAGAAAGAGAGCTAAATCTCGGTGAAGGATATTGCGAAAGAAGGGAAGTGGTGTGTATTCCACGTCCAGAGATTTTACAGAATGACCAAAATAATAAAAATCAAGGAAATAGGCAGCAGAATAATCCAATTGATGAAGAAAATCAGGAAGGAGGAAGAAGAATACTGCATGAGAGAGAAACACAGAGGAAACAAAAGGAGATTGAAGATGACATCAAAAAGCATTATATTGAACAAGCGCGTCTAGCTTGCGAAAGGGAAAGATTGAGAGTAGAAATGGAAGAACGAGAATTGGAGGAAGCAATTCGGCAGGAATAATCATGACAATCGAGAAAGAAGACGCGAAAGAAAATCGCAACAATGGAAATATCAATGAAGAGTATGAAAGAATACAAAGGAGAACTGATAGACAACCAAGAAGAGAAAATGATAGATACAATGGTGTGCGAATCCATGAACGAGATGGAGGAGAAGGTCGCAGAGAAAGAAGAGAAGAAAATGTTTGAACAAGAAAATCAAGATAGACATGAACACGTAAGGAGAGAGAGACAGAGCTAAAAGACCAATAAATTCGAATCCTGATGTAAATGAACAAATCTTAAAAAGAGTTGGCAGAAATGAGAGGAATGATGAACAATAGAAGAGGAGGAGGAAGAAGACAATTAGATGAGGCAATTGGAAGAAGTCTGCGAAGAATCCCTTTACACTAGAGGTGCGCTTAGGAGGAATACCCCCAAGTGCAATTTACCCGCATTAACCAGCATTTTTGATGGAACAACTTGCGCAATACAACACATCAAAGCGTATGTAAGATATATGTTACAAATGGGAAAATCATGACGCTATATTGTGCAAATATTTCGCATCAAGTTTAACAGAGAAGCACTTGAAATGGTTTGAGGGTTTACCAAGAAACACCATCACGTCATTCAACCATTTACAAGCTATATTTTTAGGGGCATATATAAGTAACAACTCCTCGCGACCGGGAATTGAAGATGTATTTGGACCGAAACAAAGAGTTGGCGAAAGTTTAAGACACTTAACCGTGAGATGGAAGACGATGTGTAGCGAGATGGCTGGAAGAGTGGATGAAAGATATCTCATTTTATCATTTATAAACGCTTATGTTCGCAACTAATTTGCTATATATTCAAATTTTTAGAGTCAAGAATACAATCACGATGACGGAGTCAGCGAGAACTTCAAGAGGAGTATATTGCTTTAGAAGAAAGGAAAAATGAGATGGAATCATATCCAATTGCGAATACAAGTTCAAATGCTGCGAATGCAAGTTTATTACCCAAACTGATAAACACGGTGGTGAGTACTTCGCAAGGTCAACAAGAAAGGATAACAGATGATGGACAACCAAAGATAGTAGCCATGGGAAGCCGTGACCAAGAAGAATACGAAAGAGAAAGAAACTACTACAACCGTGGTGGCAATAACAAAATTCAAAGACTTGATCATCCGCAAGAAACTTATGGAAGTCAAAGGCAGAATTATCATGGAGGGCAGCGACGTCACAGAGTAGTATGGGAAGAAATAAAAATGCCAGCATTAAATGCTAGTGTTGAAAAAAATATGGGAAGCTATACTCTTGATGGAAAACATACCTGCGCCATGGAACATGGGGAATGAGCCACCACCAAGTGATAGAAGTCACGAGTTCTGTTCTTACCACCGTTTTCATGGACACTTAATAAATGATTGCAGAAATATAAAAAGAATCATTCTCAGAATGATTGACCAAGGAAAGCTAAGTCATTTTCTAAAACGTGAAGAGAAGGTTCAGCCATTACCACCACCACTTAAATGCACAGAAACAAATTCAAGAAAGGGGAAAGAAACATTCGTAATAGAAGTTGGATCGAAAGCTAAAAATTTATTTTGCAACTCCATTGTACACTCTTACCGAATAATTGAAGATTTTCATGATAATGTTCTCAGTAGGGTTTTTGCGAGGATGCTAATAATAAAGAAGTGATGAACATTATTTGAAGACGTCGCAGTTAAAAAGAATGGCAAATGCAGATTATTTCTTTCAACGCAGAAGAGATTCCTGAAGGCAAAGAGACGCATGACAACCCATTGGTTGTAAAATTGGAAATTAATCCAAAACCTGTGGATGGTGAAGACGACGAAGCAGAGAATTGCTGGGCGATCAATAGAATCTTGATTGATACGGGGAGCTCAGTAAATATTCTTTTCTACCATACTTACAAAACTATGGGGGGGGGAAGGATGAAGAATTGATACCTTCGACATATAAGATATATGGTTTCAATGGAACAGCGAGTAAGCCTAAAGGAGAAGTTCATATGAGAATACCTTTGCAAGGGTTATCAACGGGGATTTTGTTCTGTGTAGTTAATGTGGAGTCCCCTTATAATGCATTGATCAAGGCCATGGTTGCACGAAATTCTGGCGTAGCGTCAACTTATCATCAATGCATAAAATTTCCTCATCCTAGCGGTGTTGGAATTATAAAGGAGATTGGACGGAAGGACAAAAATGCTATGAGATCGACGTGGAGAGTTGCGAAGAGAGCTGCGAAAGGAAAGGGTTGGAAGCAACATGCAAAAGATGAACAAAGGAGAGAAAGATTGATGGTGGATGCCATTGATGTAAGAGGAGAAGATACATTGCGAAACAGGTGCATGAAAACAGTTGAAAATTATGATGGAAAGGAATCATTAAGAGATTTGAATGGTGAAGAAGCAGAGAGCAGCAGGAGCAAAAAGTGTAAGAAGTGAATAATCATCAAAAGGCAGTAACAAAAGCTTGTTAAGGGTAAGAAGAAGAAAAAATAATTGAAGAAGAAATATGCGAGGGTCTCGCCATCAAGAATGTATGACAATTAGATTGAAGAATTGAAAAACAAAAATGATTAAACAATGTAAGATTGCGATAGCTTCAAAACAAAATGAATGATTGAATGAATTAACAAAAATGAAAGAGTGAGTGAATGGGACGAACCTTTATGGCGTACACCCTAGTTCGCGAATTATATTTCGTAAAAAGGCAAATGTAAGACCTAAAGTGCGTCATATAAGGGGGTATCTCTTGACATGGCTCGGGGAAAAGGTTACACACTCACGGAACCCGAGTCATGGAGATTTGGGGCCCATGAAAGCCTATCCTGGAGAGATACCTTGGATTTCCAACTATATATATATGGTTATACCCTGGTTGGACGCCCGAGGGTCTCTTCCAAGGAGTCAGAGTATGCTCAAGGCGCCTGGGTACACGGTTGAGCCAAGAGTGCCTGGGCATTTGAAGTGTCTCGGCCATTCTTGGCAAGTCTTGTATATATCTTTCTCGGCCCGAAGAAAACTCCACTTAGGGTGCGATCTTGTAACCATAAGCCATATAGGTATAAGGGATAAGAGGCTGCAAAAAACAACAGGGTTGTTGTTAAGACCGGATGGGAGGAGCTAGTCTTGTATGGCCGATGTACGCCTCCTTGAAGGGGCAACCAGGGAGAAGATAAGGGCGGCACCCTCCATTAGGGAGCTGATAAGTGTCAAAAGACGCAAATGTCATGAGGCTTTATTTTCGCAAAGGGAATTGAGGCTTGTCATATTTGTGCTATGATCCTGTAGAGGCAATAATACTGACGCAAGGATAAGGCGAGATCAATGGGTTTTTGCATAAAAATGCAAAGACGTCCTGCGATTTCGTCGCGAAGATGGCAATGTCATGGGATTTTACATTCGCGAGAGTATTTAAGCCTGTCACATTGTCGCAAATAAAATATCTTGCAGAGGCAAAAATACTTAACAAATGATAAGACAAGGTCAAGGGGCCATTACATGAAAATGTAAAGACGTCCTGCGATCTTGTCGCAACGAGGGGTGGCGGAATAAGACCTTTTATTAGGAATGCAAAATAAGACCACACAAGAATGATAAGGCAAGATCAATAGATTTCTTCATTTGTGAAGACATCCTGCGATCTTGTCGCAATGATGAACTTCAACATAACTAAAGATATAGACATATATAAAATTGAGGAAGCAAATAAGCTTGCGAAAACGATTACATTCCATCATAAAATTACAAAGTCAGAGATTTCATTACTCAGAGATAATTGATCAAATCTCTCATTTGAAAATGAATAACAGAGGCAAGTATGGGAATGAATAGGATAAAATCTTGTTATTCATTTCCACATGATGGATTTATATATTCATAATGCTGGTCAGTTGAATTATAGAGGAGAATTGCTTGATTAATATGCGCAAGTAAAGAAAACAAAGATTGAATTCATATTTAGCAAATCCAAGAAGATTAAAAGAGTATATATACAGATATTACAAGAAGCGAAAGAAGAAAAACAAGTTATTTCTTTGAGGATTCTTCTTCTTGGTCAGATTCTTCAATTCCTTCATTCTTTTCGCCAGATTCTTCTTCTTCGCTAGCTTCACTATCAGAGACATCCGAGAAAGGCATATCTTCAGGAATATCATCGCAAAGACAAGGATATGAACTAAGAGGAATGCGGTGATCATTGCAAACCGTTTCAATAGTTTGATTGCGAAAACGAACAACATTATTGTTGAAATTCTCCACTGTAGCTTGCAGTTGTTTCTTCAGCTTAGAATACTTGTTATTGCGATGAGAAAGGTTTTCTGCGAGTTCCCCTTTTTTAGACTCAAGTTCTTCAATCCTTGTTTGAAATCTCTTCTCGGATTCTGCAAAACATATGACAATGAATTAACAACACAATAACAATACTACAGAGATAAGGAGCAGTAAAGTATAATAAACAACCTTCTCTTTCAGATATCATGTCTTTAACCAAGGCAGTATGCTCGGCATGAAGGCTAACATCAATAGCTAAGTTATTCCTGGCATTATCTAGAACCTTCGCAGCCCAAGCGAATTCATCATCATTATTTATAACAAGAAGCGAACGAATTTGATCTTCTCGCTCATTAAGTATGGCATTCTGACGAAGAGATTCGTCTCGTTCAATTTGTACTTCGAGAAGAGATTTTTGAAAATTTGCTAATGCCTGTGCACCTTTATTAGCAATACGGTCTTTGTCATCTATGAGACCACTAATTTTCTTCCTTAAAGTTTTGGTTTTCTTATGGGAATCAAGATACATTTGTTTAAATCGGTTGGCTAAACCTAAACTAGATCTATGCTCAATCTCTAAGAGACGATATTTGGCTTGAAGTTCATTTAACGGAAGGGAATCAATTTTGTTTGACGAATTGCTTAAAGATTCTGTTCTATAGTGAACAAATTGAGACTTAAGAGAGGTCGAATTCGAGAATTCTGATCCGAAAATCAGCCTGTGAACAAAGTTCTTTTTATAAAAATTTCTTATCATCTACAGTTATCCCTTCCTACCTTTTAATAAGCCAAAACAGAAAAGCAATAACTAATCTCCACACGACACGTGCGAGATTGTGGTAGGATTCAAATAGAAAAGTAATACTCAAGGATAAGACCAGATGAAGGCACCCAGCCAAACTTAAGTACAACCATAGCCACATGACATTGCCTACCCCTCCCGGTTGTGCTTGTCCTCAAGGACAAAAAGCGGAAAATGAGCTTTAATGTTTGGCAGATCTTCCCAAAGTTGCTTCCTCTGCGGTGGCATTAGACCAATGAATAAGAACCTCGTGGCACCTGTGGTCACCCTTGATAGCTGTTCTGTAAGCCAGAGTTGAGATAGGGGTGACAATGATCTGTCCTTCATGATCTACCAGTGGCAGGGTTGGGGATGGTACAGAAGCAGACCCAATCTTCAGTTTAAGTTGAGAGACATGGAAAACAGGGTGTACCCGTGCCTCAGGAGGAAGCTGCAGCTTATAAGCTAAGGAACCCACCTTGGCGACAATAGGAAAAGGACCATAATACTTAGCTGAAAGTTTAAAATTCTTCCTCAGAGAGACAGAGGCTTGGCGATAGGGCTGGAGCTTGAGGTATACTAAGTCCCCGACTTCAAAGGATCTTTCCGTCCTCTTCTGATCAGCAAAATATTTCATTCTAGCCTGAGCAGCTGACAGGGAATCTTTAAGAATGTCTAACATGGCTGCTCTTTGTTGTAGATAATCTTCCACTGCAGCTACAGAAGTGGTGAGGGTGGTTGGAAAAGCCAGATGAGGGGCATCATAACCATAAAGAGCTCTGAAAGGAGTCATTTTAATACTAGTGTGGTAGCTAGTATTGTACCACCACTCTGCAAGTGCTAACCAAGCGAACCATTTCTTGGGTTGGAAACCTGTCATGCACCGTAAATAATTCTCTAAACAGGCATTCACCCTCTCAGTTTGACCATCTGATGGGGTGATAAGCGATCTTGAGTTTAAGAGTAGTACCCAAATGATGAAAAAAGGTCTTGCCAAAAATTACTGGTGAATATCTTGTCCCTGTCGGGAGATGATGGACGCCGGTAAGCCATGTAATCAAGATGTGATGTAGGAAGGCTTTAGCTACGGTGGCTGCAGTGTAGGGGGTGTTTGAGGCCAATGAAGTGGGTCATGTACTTGGTGAGTCTGTCCACAACGACAATATAACATCCTTGTGCTCACTTTGGGGAAGGCCCTCAATGAAGTCCATGGAGATGTGTTGCCATGCTTGCTCGGAATGGGCGGTGGTTGTAACAAGGCCAGCCCGGGGAGAGTGTGTTCATGCTTATTTCTTTGACAGACATCACAAGAAGTCACCATAGTAATGATATCTTGTTGCATTTTGGGCCAGAAGAAATGCAGCTTAGCCCTATTGTAGGTGGCTTGAATACCAGAGTGGCCACCAATGGCTGAGGAGTGTAAGGAAGATAAAATAGTGGACTTAATGTTGTTGCCAGTACCTATGTATAATCTGGATTTATACCTGATGACCTCGTCGTGGTATGTGAAGTGTGGAGTTGTAGAAGGAGAGAGCAGCAGCTGAGCAATCAATTGTTGGGCCTTTGGGTCATTGACATAGCTTAAAATAACTTCCTGCATCCAGATGGGTTTGGATAGTGTGATAGCTTGGATTGTAATATCTTCATGAGGTCGCCTAGACAATGCATCAGCAACTTTGTTTTCAGTCCCCTTCTTGTATTGGATGTCATAATTAAATCCCAATAACTTCATTAGCCACTTTTGCTTGGAGGCGGTGGTGATCTTACGGTCAAGAAAAATTTAATACTCTCATGATCGTTTTGATGGTAAAGTGATGACCACCGAAGATAGTGCCTCCATTTGGTAACTGCAGATCCTACTGCCATGAGTTCCTTCTCATAAGTTGATAATCCCATAGCTTTTGGACCTAATGGTTTACTATGGAAAGCAATGGGTCTGCCTTCTTGCATCAATACAGCTCCAATGCCAGAATCAGAAGCATCTGTTTCTAGGACAAATTGCTTTGAAAAGTCTGGAAGTGCCAGCACAGGGGTGGTTGTCATAGCTACTTTAAGTTGGTTGAATGCTGCTTCGGCAGCTGGGGACCAATGAAAAGCATTTTTCTTCAACAGTTCAGTGAGTGGCTTACTGATCTGACCATACCCTCTGACAAATTTTCTGTAATAGCCAGTGAGGCCCAAAAACCCCCTCAAAGCCTTAATAGTGGTGGGAGATGGCCAAGAAGTCATGCTGGTGATCTTGGCAGGGTCAGCTGCAACACCCTGAGCTGTGATGATGTGGCCCAAATACTCCAGTTCAGTTTGGGCAAAACAGCATTTGGATAACTTGGCATGTAGCTGGTGTTGTCGCAGGACCGAGAGGACTTGTTGAAGGTGAAGCTTGTGTGTTTCCATATCTGGGCTATAAACAAGGATATCATCAAAGAAAACCAAAACAAATTTCCTCAAAAATGGTTTGAAAATGTCATTCATGAGTGCTTGGAAGGTTGCAGGAGCATTGGTGAGGCCAAAAGGCATGACAAGGAACTCATAATGACCCTGATGAGATCTGAAAGCTGTTTTTGGAATGTCAGGAGGAAATAACCGGATTTGGTGGTAACCTGATCTGAGGTCGATCCTGGTGAAGACCCCAGAACCATGTAACTCATCCAATAATTCATCAATGATGGGAATTGGAAATTTATCCTTAATGGTGAGGTCATTTAACCTCCTATAATCAACACAAAATCTCCAGCTATTATCCTTCTTTTTGACCAATAATATGGGTGAAGCAAAAGGACTGTGGCTAGGTTGGATTATGCCTTGATCTAGCATTTGTTGAATCAAGTCCTCAATGACACCCTTTTGTACATAGGGGCATTTATAAGGTCTTTGGTTGACAGGTTGTGAATTGGGCTTGAGAGGAATAGTGTGATCAAGGCTTCTGTGAGGTGGCAAAGATGTGGGTTCTGCAAAGACATCCTGAAATTCTTGCAATAAGGAGGCAACATGTGGGGGTGGGAATATGAAGTGGGGGTATCTCGAGATGGATAGAAGTTGAGCACAAATACCATGAGTGGTACTCGGAAGAATTTATGGATACCCTTAGTGCTTATGGGTTTCAAGGAAGGTGTAGTAGAAGTACCCTGGAGAGTAATATCAACCCCTTGATGTAAGAAGGAAACACTCAAAGTTTTGAAGTTAAACAATACATTACCAAATTGTCTGAGCCAATCAAGACTCAAAGACTATGTCACAACCACCCAAAGGGAGCAGCCTGAGGTCACCAGAAAATGAGTGATCTTGCATGGTCCACTGTAAAGACTTGCATAACCCTGAACTGACAGTTTTGGCACCATTCGCTACGGTGACAGCCAACGGAGTAGTAGGAGTGATAAAGCAGTGTAGTTGCTCAGCTAAAGCTGAATCTATAAAACTATTGGTGCTGCCAGTATCAATAAGTATAGAGATACTGTGTTTCTTCAGAAGACCAGGAACTCGAATAGTGTCTCCTCTATGAGACCCTGTTAAAGCATTAAGTGAAATTTCCATGTCACTATCAATTGGGGATTCAACACCCTCATGATCTAGTATGTCTTCTGCAGTAATGGTGTCAGCACTTGCTTCATCTGCCATAATCCAAAATAGTTGTTGTGTTTTGCACACATGACCTTGTCGATACACCTCATCACAATTATAGCACAACCCCTGGGCCTTCCGGAGTTTGAGTTGTTCAGGGGTGAGTCTCTTAATGGGAGGGTGGGTGGGAGTTGATTTAGGAAGGAGTGGTGGTGGTGGTGGTGGTGGTGGTAGCTTTGGAGTTGTTGGTGGAAGAACAGGTGGCCTTGGAGACATATTAGACTGATAGGATGATTTCCCCAAGGAAAATGAGTTGGAAAAAAATTTTGGTGTGGGTTTTGAAGGTTTTTGTTGATGAAGTAAGGACTGTTCTTGCAACCTTGCTAGAGCAAAAGCTCTCATGAGAGTGGTAGGGTGAAACATCAACACATTATGTTGGATTTCTTCCTTAAGAGCCCCAATAAAACTCATTACATAATAACTCTCAGGAAATTCAGGGTGAATGCTCATCATTAAGGATCTAGCAACCTCAAATTCATCAAAAAATTCTTCCACTGTAGTTGTATGTGCTAACTTATTAAACATACCCACAATATTATCGTTTGATGGGTTTTCAAAACGAAAACAAGCTTATTCAAACTAATTCAAACCAACATAAAATAGATCTATAGGTTTGTAAGTTAGAAATCCACCTTTTCCTTTACCATCCATGTGCATAGCTGCCATTTGCACTTTTTGAGTTTCCTCTCTGATGTTGTGAAGAAGGAAGAATCTCTCACACTTTTGAATCCACCCTTTAGGATTAGTACCATCGAATCTCGGAAAATCAAGTTTTGGAAATCGATTGTAGCTGTTGAAACCCCTGTTCTCAGTGGGTTGATTAATGGCTGGTATAGTACTCCCTTCTGCCGGAGCAACAAATGAATCTCCCTGATTACCTTCCTTGTTATTTAGATTCTGTAACTGTATAACAATTTGATTTAATTGTTCTTTCATCTCCAATACATCCTGATTTGTCTTCTCTATCTGGGTTTGTTGTTTCTTCTGAGCCTCCTGTAATTCCTTAGTAGTTTGAGCTCCTTGCCCTCCCATGGTGGTAGAATCGATCGGCTCTTGATACCAATTGTTCTATAGTGAACAAATTGAGACTTAAGAGAGGTCGAATTCGAGAATTCTGATCCGAAAATCAGCCTGTGAACAAAGTTCTTTTTATAAAAATTTCTTATCATCTACAGTTATCCCTTCCTACCTTTTAATAAGCCAAAACAGAAAAGCAATAACTAATCTCCACACGACACGTGCGAGATTGTGGTAGGATTCAAATAGAAAAGTAATACTCAAGGATAAGACCAGATGAAGGCACCCCAGTTTCAGCTAAGTACAACCATAGCCACATGACAGATTCGTTGAGATGAGTGAGAAGAACATCATTGTCCATAGGCTCGGGAAACGAATGGAGAAGAATGGCTTCTTCAGAGAGATTATATATGTCTGCGAAAATAATAAATCAGGCAAAGAAAAACAGATGATAAAATAAAGACGACTTGAAGAGTAAAAGTTTTATACCATAAAGTTGTTGGTTTGCACTTTGAAGAGTAGACATTTTAGTCTTCTGAGAAGCAGACTCAACTTCCAGCTGTTGAATTCTTTCATCTTTCTTGTGAGACATCGCAACTTCAGTTTCTAGTTCTTGGATCTTCTTTTTGAGTTGGAGATTTTTCTTTTTAAGGTTGTCGCGCCTTTTCTCGAGATCTGAGGCAACAACAAAGGAAGCTCTCCCAGACTGTAAAAGAAAATAAATAAATTGTTAAGATAAAGCTTATAATCGAAATTTCAAAAAAACAAAGGAATATGAACATACCAAAGCAGTGAGAGCATTTAAGTGACTGGAAGTCAATGTTCGGGAAACTCCGCGAAAAGATTCATTATCCTCTAACAGCGGGGCATCGCAAATCTTAGCGAGAGCTTCGCAAGTAGCAGATAAATGATCATCCCCCAATCCTTGCATGGAATCGGAGAAAACACTAGACAATTGCGCCATAACAGAAGTAATCGAGTGATTCTCTTTCGCGGAGGAAGTGCCGACCTCATTTTCATCCTCATCAGAGCTCTCACTGGTTTGAGAACTACAATGAGAAGAGGGATGGGTTTTCCGTTTTTTAGAAAGTGGAGCAGAAGACTTGTCCTTGCGAAGAGTGATTTTATTCTTGCCCTTAACCTTCGCACACGAATGAAGATAAGAAACAGAGGCAACAATATTGTTAAAGAATAACAAAAGAAAATATTTCTTACTTCATTCGTGATCGATCGAAGTATCGCCAGGGTGCTCGCCTTTGGGTTTCTTTCATAACTCTTCCTCGCTTTGTCAACCTCGTAAACTTTGCAAATTCAATAAATGCTTGTCATCGGAATATCGCAAAAGCAAACCTGAAATAGGAAATATACCTCTTTTTCCTTCTCGTGCCACTTAAATTCCCAAGGATGATAGTTTACGAGATCCGTGGAGTACATGTGAACTGCGATATAGGGTCCCTTCAAAAATAAAGGAACAACCCACCATTTCTCATCTTTGGAATGACGAGAGTACTATTGTTACCCGAGTGCCAATCAATATCTTGCATAAGTAGCTTATCATCGGAAATATTATCTTTTCTTTTCAATCGAGCACCCCAACGAGATTTATCATTTCTCATATTTATTACTTTATAATTTTCAAAAAAGTTTTCCACGATACTTCCCACCGACTATTTCTAAGTTTATGAATCTAGGATCCTTAACATCATCAGAATATAAAGATCCTTTACCAGCGCCACGGTTGGCTTAATTCAAGCATCGACGGATGTGATCATGCGTAATTGATAAATAGCTCGCGAGAATTTCTCATGAGCAAGAATTTCATAGAATAATGGTATCTCGGGATTGTATAGGGGAATGGGAAGGCTCTGCAGAGAGTTGACCTAGCGAGACTATGATTTTCTGATCATTACACCGATAATCGAAAACAAATTTTCGCAAAGGAGAATAAGACGAAGATTCTTGATCGTGAATGGTTGATAAAGTGAAACCCTTCTTCTGCAAATTCTTTTGAGTTTCTTCAAAAAGAGGTTTATATGTACGACCAAGTGAAGCCATTAATATAGTATGGGAATGAATGGAGAATTGAAGATTGAGAGAATTGAAGGAGAGGATTATAGTAGCAGAAGCGCAAATTGCGGAGGAAGAAAGTTGAAGGAAAGTTGCAGAGGGAAAATAAAAGAGAAAAAGAGAAGGGTAAGAAAACTATATATAGAGAAGAGAATCCTCGAGAAAACAAATGCATTTAATGCGAGATGGGACGTGAATGGTGAAGAATAAGAGGTTGAAAGAGACGTGTCAAGAAAAGAGTGGAAGAAGAAACACCTGTAATAAATTCCGTACATGAATAAAACGAATAAAAGTGAACAATCGCGAGATAAAGATGAGCAATTGCGGCATTTCAAAATGATAATTCTCATGACATTCTCTCCTTCGCAGAGAAGACATGAGAAGAGGCAAGATGTAGGATCGTAATATCGCGACATCAATACCTTGCGAGATCAATAAACGACAAGATTGATGAAGGTGTCACAGGGAAATAATATAAATGACGCAATGGATGACGACAGCCGAGAACATGAGAAAAGTGTGAAGATTTGGCGAGATTTAGGAGTGTCATGAAGACGAACACTTATACACTTGCGATACTTGCAGTTATTCCTGAAAATAAAGGATGACTTTAGTGTCATCCACTATGTAATACCCTATATAAAGGGTGAGTAAATCTGTTGTGAGGGGATGATTTTTGAATTGTTAAGCAAGTCATTAGGAGAGAGAAAGTTAAGAGTGATTGTAATTTCTTTAGCTCTGTTCTATATTTCTTTGTAAACACTTCAAGAAAATAATCAATAAAATCTATTATTACTCATCTTCAAATGGATTAGTTGAGTGAATTATAGTAAGGGGTGTAGTGTGGGATTTCCTGCAACTACAGTGACCGGGAGGAAAAGTGTTAGTACGCTTCCTCATCATCGGTAACATCCTCATCAATTTTCTTTATCGTTCACCGGGGATCACAACCTCCCAGAATTTCGTCTCTTCTTCACCAACAGAGGATCGAACAGGCCGATCCTCTTCTTCTTCGTAGCCTGAAACAAACACTTGATCAACTTTCGATTCCGGGGGAAAACATAAAACAACACACTTTATAAGTAATGGAATCATACCTTGACAAGTGGTAGTACCCTTCAAAGGAAGAACCGCATCTTAACTCTCCTCCTCATCATCAGCAGACATCAACGACATACTCAAAGTTCATGCCAGCGAAATTTAGTTGCCAAGGACAGAAGTCACCATAGAGGGATGAGGCACTATCACGAAGCTGACTACCAGCAACAAGACGCCACCCATGTTGACCAGGCACCCAACCATAGGCCCAAGGACCGATGACTTCAATAACGGTGGCATGCCACTCATAATCATGATGACGCTTGAGTCACTCATTCTTGGGGAAAATCCTTTGAGAAGGAGTCCCTTCGGTACCAGGGACATAACGAAGCTTCGAGTCACTCACTTCACTTAAAAGACGAACTTCACCTTGAGAAGCGACAATCGTACTAAGTCCTACACTCCATGGCTTACGATTTCTACCATTGACATAATCTCCGAAAGAAGCGTTGAAATTCTCAGGGGTATACCAATCTTTCTCAACGGGGTTGGGAACGTAGCACGTCATTATCGTCTCACCTTTACTCCGAAGATAACATTCTTTCATCATTCAAAGATAATTTCCACTTAGTTGTACCACCGAATGACAGTGAGTATGAGGAGTGGAACCCTCACGATGGGCCAGAACATCATAGTAAAAAGAGTCCCCCGACTTATACAGAGGCAATATCAAGCCAGATTCGAAGGCCCCCACAGTTGTCAGCAAATGGAAGTCATCGTACTTATAGTTCACGATCATATCATAAGTAAGATCGTCATCCGGCGCGTAAAAATTAACATCAAAAGCCTCGAGGCCATCCTTTGAACGCTTCGAGATAAACATGCTTAAAAGTAACTTTCTTCTTGGAAACCGAGACGCTTCGTATAACTGGGGAAACGCTTGAACTAGCAGCTTTGCTCAACGACGGCTTCTTCGAGGGACTCATATATGAAGCTTTTCTCTTGGTTGGCGAATTCCTCGACAGATCTACCTTCGGCGTAGCACCTTTAGCAGAAGATTCTTTCACTGGAACGGTAGACTGTAGAACCTTAGGCTTCTGAGAAGGCATCGTAACTGGGGAAACAAAACGAAGAGGCTGCACATTCAGCGGTTCAGCACGCTGAGAAGAAGGATGCTGCACATTCATCGGTTCAAAGACGTTGAGAAGAAGGATTAGCCAAAGGACGGTTAATCGGCCAGATCGAGAACCCTTCGGCGGATCCCCCCTCTTCGTAGATGAAACTCTGGGACCTGACGAAGACGAAGTCTTATGAGAACGAAAGTCCGGTTGGGAAGACCTAGACGGACCACCCTTCGGCGGAGATATATCAGGACTTCTGGATGGAGGAGATCTATAAGGACTCGATGGTGGAGTTTGGTAAGGAACCCAATGACGATCAGCCATATCTACAAGGGGCATATAAGGAAAACAAAAATCACACAACAGTTTTAAAAAACCCTAATCAGTATACTTCATCAAGAATACCCCCGGCATCAAAGTATCAAGAACACCATCAACATCATTACACCGTAAAAAGACTTGTCCCGGCGATCAACAGAAAGGCCCTAAGTTTTGTGATACAGAACAGGGGCAAGTATATATACTTTAGTATATTATGTTCTTCATCACAAAACACAGACACAGCAGCAACAGAAAAGAAAGAACCAATCAAAAAACTCCATTAATGGGAAAAACACCTTACCTAAACCAGAAGCGTCAAGAATGGACGAATACGATCTGAAAGCTCCTGACGAACAACGACAGCAGTAGACCTTGGAAGAATTTGTCAAACTTAATCCAAAAATAATATCGTCAGAAGTTAAGAACAAGAAAACAAAAAAGAAGAATGAAGAGGCTCAGAGAAGAGAACGAGGAGTTGTTGGACTGACAAGAAGAGGAAGAAGGAATGAAATTTATTTCACTAGCAACCTCTCTCATATTTATAACTTAAACGATATAATCGTCCCATGTTTCAAGGAGAAGTTATTGCAAGAAGTGGGAAACGTGCCCTAAAATCTAGGGGAAGTTATTGCGAGAAGAAGAAGAGACTGTGAAGACAGTTTTCTTCGAACTTTGACCAACTTCAAACCCGAAGAAAATGGGCAAATTGTGTACACATAAATCATCATCTACTACGTGTAGAAGTAATCACACGTGAAGGACAAGCGGCACATAGACATCAAGATATGATGCCACGTCCCAACACGCCAAAGACACGCATCATCCCATCTACTCATCATCGAGCTGATCCTACGGAGGAGAGTCAAGGAGCACCAAAGAAACGGAGCACCGCGAAGTACTGAAGAGCACCCAAAGACCTACTTTACTCCATCCCGAGGAAGATCCAAGATCAAGGGAGAGGATGAGTCCCACTGACAAGGACGTGATGGGCGCAACAGACATCTGTTCGGCACATGCAGGCTACCCAAGCACCCGCATTAAACACTAGGAACATAGGGTACGTGGCCGGTTACCTCGTGGAGAAGAGAGAGGTGACCCATCGATACCCTATATTACCTTGGAGCCACCTGGAAGATAACGAAGACTCATTGGGATCGGTACAAAAATCAAGACGATAAGGATACAATTGTCTACAAAAAGAGGGTCCACCGAAGTCGCTATAAATACCCCTCTCCACTAAGAGAGAGGGGTCGACGAATCCTAAGTTAGAGTGAGAGAAGAGAGCAGAAGAGAGAGAGAGATTGTAAGAGTAAGTATGAGTTTTATCTTCCTCATAGCTTCGTTCCTCACCCCCAAAGTCAATCGATTATCTTTCTAACCACCAAATACATAGTGAAACAACTACCCCCGTGGACGTAGGCCTTAGTGGTAAACCACGTAAATCGTCGTCTCGTTTATATTCAGCACTTCGATCTTCTATTTTACTTATCATACTCTATTGTGTTATGTATCGTGCATCGGTAGATCTGTTTTTGATACTCTCCTACGGCTAGACGAGGACGAGCATGAAGGCTCTGAGTCTAATAAGCATCGGACTTATACAATGTTACACTATTTCATTCTCCTCAGTGAATTTATATGTAATGCGAATATTGTTTGTGGATACGTAAATACTATTGTTATTTCTGGGTTCACATTACCAATTTCACGGAAGATCTTGTACAATTATAAAGGTCCATCAAAATATATGAGAAGAAACTAAAAATGAAATACCATTTGAAAGTCAACGGCAAGGGTGGGTGCTAAAATGAAGCCACAATGCCTAGTTTTTTCAATCAAAATGACAATTGTACTTAACAAGTTTGGAATCCTATAACTTAGCTCGTTAGCTCAATTGTAGAGCTGAGACATTACCACATTCTCATTTTACGTGTTGAATATATGTAGAAGGATTGCCAGGCCGTCATATGCACTAGGCAGTTAGGGGTGAGCATTTTATCCGTAATCCGCGGATTTAACCGGGACCAACCGTATTTTTGCGGATGGATGTCCGGACCGTTCGTTAATGGATTGGACGCGGATGAGATTTTTGAAATCCAACAGATTACGGATTGGACCCGGATGTAACATTGAAAATCCGTTGGACATCCATATTCGTTAGATTAAGGGCATTTATATAGTTTCTAGAGAATATATAGATAGTTTTGGAATTTTTAAGGTGTTGGCTTGGAGTGTTGTCCATGGCACTTCTATATTTATATACATATATAAAATGTGTAGGTTCTATAAGAAGTCATCTATATTGGTTTTATTTTTCATTATAAATTCTAACTAAAACAAATCCATCGGATTATCCGCACCAATCTAGTCATCCGTGCATCCATTGGATACAAATCCGTTGGATGTTGGATTGGATGCAGATGCCAAATTTGAAATCCGTAGTGGATTGGATTGGATGCGGATGAGGTAAAAACCAGTCCATACCGGCCCATGCTCACCCCTCTAGGCTGTCTAGGCGGTCTCTTAAAGCCCATTATTGGGGGCCCAAAATGTTTTCTTTTTAAGCTATAGTAAATTTGTGGCAATTATTATAATGTTCCGCTAGCCTTTTGTCACAGTTATTTACATTACAGACAGTTGTAATAGTTGTATTTGCACCAAACTATTTTGTAAAAGCTATAAACGTCACTAAATTTTCAATTTTTGAAACCAATAACCAATTTTGGAAGTACTTCATGCTAACTTACAATCTTAAAACCCGAACTCTAACCAAAAAAGACAGAAAAATCTGGACGTTCTATTCCCATTTCCAGGTGATCGCTTTAAATATATAAACTTATCATTCCTTAAACTTAAATTCTACCCGTATCCCTAATTTGATAATCCGTAAAAACACTCACACTTTGAATCCTCCTAGTTAACTCAAAACCTATAAGACAACCTTGAACTATGATGTACTTACTGTTGGGGTTCAGAGCCATCTACGTGCTAATCTTGCGGAAACATATTAGCTAACAAGAAACACTTGATCTCTCGGATTGCTCCATGAACCTTACTATGATCTAGGATAAGAAGAATAGAAAGAGAACCACATAGATGCAAGCCATAAACAAAGCAACAAAAGTAAAGTACTCACGAATTTAACGTGGTTCAACAATATACACAATGTGTGTAATATTGTCTACATCCACCAAACGGCTACTACCTCTTTATTCATTATAGAATCACCACCGAATTACACAACTGATTGAATAAATTAATCCATCGACTCACCACAACGGACCAACACAAGAACTCTCACAAGCACTCTATAAGATCCAAAAGTAGTGTCTTCACCCTACGAGATAACGCCACACATTATCTACCACAACAAGATGATCTTATCTCAACACCTTGATATACATTACCATGGATGCCTTTAGCTCAACACCAATAATCTAATCCAAAGACCACCAAGATGATCTTCTCCTCAACAAGATGTCTTACCAACATCCCATATGAATACTCCATAACGACATATCTTCCAACATCGATAAGTATCCCATAAGCACCATAATGGTGTACTCCTTCCACCATTAGGTCTCTCACATAACCACCTCAAATAGGTGGGATGAATCCCCTCACATCTCTCTGAGATTTACATTGAGGATTCCATGACTAAAACACTTAGCCTAGACCTCCTTATATAGTAGTCACAAAACTTGGTTCCCAAGTATTAGCCTCCTTTGGTTTAGGAAACCATCTCCAACTAGGAAACCATGGTTAATTTAGGTATTCCATATTTATGGAAGTTGACTCCAAACTAGGAAACCACCGTTTCCTGCTACAATTCTCCACCGGATCATGCATTCATGCATGAGAGGATCAACTTGTTATCCCTCCATCTTCCGAATATCGATTACTGCATCACCGTAGTCTACATATCCTCAATAGAATCAAACGAAATGTAGTTCACCCAAATTGTTCCATAGAACCTCCACCAAAGAGAGCAAACCAAACTTGAACGTTACCAACTCGACTTTTAACAATCCAACCTAATCGGTGATTGTACAAATCTCTACAGCGGTGAAAATCTGACCATCTCAACAAATCAACATCATATGATCATCCGTTATGCAACATCTTGAGAAACACCTTATCCCTTTATGTTCATAACTCCACATTGATTGGCATCATTCTAGTGTATTGCATGCCAACTCAATCGACCATATACCATTGTTACCCATATGCTTCCATCGAACTTGGTTACGTGTAATTGTGCGCCTTGAGCCTTTGCCACCTTCGAACTTGTTCAATACCATGAACACAGCTCTTCATGTTGACCTTCCTTGCTCCACCCGAGTTAATGTTACGCTCTTATAAGCCACTAACTCAAGTTACGCACCACATCCGCTAGGTTGACATCCATAACTACTCATAAGCAAATAAAACTACCACAAAAGAGTCCATGCGCGTCTGCCTAAGCATTACCTTAGAAGAACCATAGTCTTCATCTTCTGGGCTCTAAACTCCAACCGAAATAATTGCTTATTTAAACAACCGATCACATACTTGCTCTTTTCCATGAGCATGTCCTCCAAAGCGAAAGCACCAGAAACCTTGCGTTAGTTTGTCATAAAACCAACCTTCATGTTAGCTTCCAAGAAACTAACCATCTTGTATGTACCAAATCATATTGAGCATGACTCTAACTGCGCACTCAAATACAAACCAATATATGGATCATTGCCACTCACATTTTACTGTACAATCTGAGCTCATCTCTTATGAATCTTGCTTACGAGCCTATCTCCGATTGGATCATGATTCTACAACCATATATCACCAATTGAGTTTTACTCCTTGAAAGCTCATCATATTTTCGACTAATGCATACATGCCACACTAACTATGTACAGCTTCACAGAGTCTTCGACAGCTGACACACCAATCTTCTTCTACACCACTTCAGCAACCTCAACGAGCTTTGACAATAATGTCCTTTTTACGGGCTTTAACATAATTGTCAAGATAGTCTTTTATCAATTTCATAGCAAGCATGTAGTTTCACTTCATGACGGTCAAACCACAACATATTAAGACTTGGATAACACTTCGTGACTAATGTCGAAGAATTCATTGCTACCGTCGAACAATACATAAAGTCACACATTCCGCCTTGTGCATATCCCTTTCCCAATCTTGCTCCAAACGTACACCAACGTTCGAAATCTGATAATCTGTCATTTACACAAAGACCCAATTACACCGGTCATAATCCCGAAACCTTGAAGAACTTCCTCAAGCTCCAAGCAATTCAAGACGCTGCTGTGTTTATTTTATCAAGCTATTTAGAGAAAATAACTTGACGAAAACTATATTGTTGTTGAGCCAAATTTCTCAAAAGAAATCTTTACCTTCATCTCTACAGGATCTGTCCCTATTGAAACCAATTTCAATAACCATGGAAGATGAGCAAACCCCCAAATATTAACATCGTTATAATGTAGCTCTCTCTAATAGAAAGTCTCACACTGATCATCAGGAAATCAAATAGCCAATGGATAACAAAAGGTTGATGGAAAAACACGCCGAAATTATATCCCATTCAAATTCATGCACCGTGTTTTCTCCAAGTAATATGCGTAGCTCGTAGCCACACCCCACATACACATTGTAGTATTGTATCTTTATTCTTTAAACTCTTGAAGTGTCCAAGCGATACCTTTTTAATTCCTCACAACGGGTCTTCACCAAAGTAGGAACGTATCCGCAACATAAATAGACCAACCTGTTTCCTCGCATTTGGTCTTGCACTTCAACTAGCTCCGATCGACTTAAAATTGTGTACAATCAAAAAAATCTTCGACTGTGTAGGATCATAATATCGCCACAACAACAATTCACTAAGACAAATGATAAATAAATTCGAGGACAGATGAGGGTTAAATATAAATGACGATTGGATGACGATAGAGAGGATATGAAATCGCGAAAGTTAAGAAGCGTCTGGCGAGTACGAATGTTTGTACGTCTGCGACACTTCAAGCAAGACATTTCCGAAAATAAAGGATAGCTTAGCCATTCACTATGTACTACCTATATAAAGGATGAGTGGATCATGCTGTAGGAGAGGTGTTTTTTTGGATTGGAGAGCAAGTCATTAGGAGAGAAAGAGAGAATTTTGTAAGTTCTTATGTAATTCCATTTTCCCTAAAGATTCAAGAAAGTTATTAATAAACATTCATAATTGTTCATCTATTATCTTTTGAATGGATTAGTTTAGCAAAATATAGTGAGGGGTGTATTGTGGGATTTCCTAACTACATATTGGCGCTAAAACAGGCTTTGAAACAGCATTAAAAGAAGAGAATTAACAAGAAAGAAATTTGAGATAATTTTCAAAGAATTTACCAAAAGAGAAATGGCTAGAAGAAGAAATGTACTTGAACAATCGGTGAGAAGAAGTGGAAGACTTGCTGGAGAAAGGAGAAATGAAAGAGGAGAATCGTTAAGGATGAATATGAGCAATGATGAAGAGAATCATGTCCAAGCTTTAATTCTACCGGTAGCAAATGAAACTGTGGATTACGATAGAGTAAGTGTGCACACTTGGAGGACGGATTCCGAGGATGAAAGGGAAGAAGAGCAACAATTGGTAAACAATGGACAAGGAGAAGAAGATCAAAGAATGAATGGAGAAATGAATCCAGGAAATGAAGAACTCGCGGATTGGAAACATTGAGACAAACGATACATGAAGAGAGGCTACTAGAGGCAGAGGGAACGAGCAAACTTGACAAGACGCGAATCATGAATTAAGAATGGAAAATATAAGATTGCAAAATAGAAGATCGAGAAGCACCGCGAGATCGAGTTCAAGATCGACTAGGGAAGAAAGAAGGAGAGCTTTACCAATGTAAATTACAGAGGTAAGAAACAAAAAAGGTATAATAAGTAACCTTCTCTCGTGGGATATTATATCTTTAACCAAGGAAGTATGCTCTCAGATGAAGACTAACATCAACACCTAAATTATTCTGGCATTATCTAAGATTTTCGCGCCCAAGCGAATTCATCATCATTATTTATAATAAGAAGCTGACGAATTTGGTTTTCTCGCTCATTAAGTAAGGAATTCTCGACGAAGCAATTCATCTCGCCCATTTGCACTTCAAGAAGGGACTTTTGAAATGTTGCTAATGCTCAGCACCATTATTAGCAATGCGATCTTTGTCATCTATATGGTCACTAATTTTCTTCCTTAAAATTTTGGTTTCCTCATGAGACTCGAGATACATTTGTTTAAACTCGTTGGCTGTACTTAAAACTAGATCTATGCTCAATTTCTAAGAGGCGGTACTTGGTTTGGAGTTCATTTAATGAAAGAGTATTAATTTTTGACGAACTACTTAAAAGTTGTTGAGATGAGCGAGAGAGTATCATTATCCATAGGCTCAGAAATGAATGGAGAAGAATAGCTTCTTGAGAGGTTATATACATCTCGAAAGTGATAAGTCCAGTAGCAACAGAAATTGATAAAATAAAAATAATAAGAGAAGAAATTTATACCATAAAGTTGTCGATTAGCATTCGAGAGTGGTAACTTTGTCTTTCCGGCAGAAAATTCAGATCTCCAATTGTTGGATCTTTTCGCGATATCTCGCAGACTCAACTTCTAATTCTTTGATCCTTGTGCAAGATTGGGTATTCTTTTCAATTGAATATTATACCTCCTCTCAAGATCTGAGGCAACCACAAAAGAAGTTTTTCCACTGTGCGAAGAAAGATAAAAAGGCTATTAAGATATAAATTAAAAATGAAGTTGGAAGGGAAACATGAGGTCGAACATACTAAACGAATTAAGTGCATTTAAGAAGCTAGGGATACGGATCTAGAAACTCCTTTGAAAGAGTCATTGCCATCCAGTGAGTGTAGCATTGCATACAAAGTGGGCGAGGCTCTCGATATAGAAGTCAGGCAGTATCTCCAATTCCTTGAAGAGAATCCGAGAAGATGCTTGAACAATTGATCCATAGGAGAATTGGTGATTGAGCTTCATTTTGGAAAGTTGAATCCAAAACATTATCATTATCATCTTCATCGGAAGACTCAGAACTTGAGCTAAGATGAGAGGAAGGCTGAACTTTTCGCTTCTTAGATGATGGAGCAGAAGACTTATCCTTGCGTGCATTGGCTTTAGTTTTGCCTTTAACTTTCGCAGCTATCGCTTCCTCAGCGTCAACCTTCGCATACACATGAAGATAAGAAATAGAGGCAACAATATTGTTAAATAACACACAAAGGATATTTCTTTTTACTTCATCCGTAGCGATCGAAGTATTGCCAAGGTGCTTGCCAAAGGATTTGCCTTGTAACTTTTCCTCGCTTGACAACTGAAAATTTATAAACTTAATGAGTACAAGAGGAAAGAGGGATTGCAAAAACAAGCTGTGGGGACATACCTCTTCCGCTTTCTTGGGCCACTTAAATTCCCAAGGATGATAGCCTGCGAGATTTGCAGGGAGTACATGCGAACCTGCTATGTAAGGTCCACTTAAGAGCAAAGGAACAACCCACCACCTCTCATCTTTAGAGTGGCGAGGAGTAGTGTTCTTACCCGAATGCCAGTCGATATCTTGCATGAGCAATTTATCCTCAGGGATATTATCTCTTCTCTTCAACCGAGCGCCCAAATGAGATTTCTTATTTCTCATGCCTATTACTTCATAATTTTCAAAAATGTTTTCTACGAGTATATTTTTCAGGATTATTTCTAAATTTACATATTCGGGATCTCTCGGCACTTTGTTAGGATATAGAGATCCTTTGCCAAAGACTTCACGATTGGCAAACTCGAGCATTAGGCGGATACAATCGCCGCATAGTTGATAGACAGCTCGCGAAGTTCGGATGGGAAAGGATTTCATAAAAAGAGTGGCATCTCGGGATCATATAAAGGAATGGGAAGCCTGCTGCGAGAAGTTGACCTAGCGAAACAATAATATTGTGATCATCACATTGATGATCGTAAAAAGATTAGGTGAGTATAGATGAACATCTTTGATTAGGAATGGTAGAAAGGGTGAAACCTTTATCTTGCAACTTTTTCGAATCTCAATAAAGCGGGGTTTATACATACGACTAAGTGAAGCCATTATCAATATGGGAATGGATAAAGAATCAAGATTAAGATATGATAAAAAGGATCAAGATTTGCGGTGATAGAAGCGCAACTTGCGGAAGAAGAAGATAAAAGAAAAATTGCAGAGAGAAGACGAAAGAGGAGAAGAGAAAGATATGAAAAATATATATAGAGAGAAACATCCTCTGGGAAACGAGAGCATTTAATGTGAGAAGGGACGTGAATGGTCAGGAATAAACGATTGAAAGAAACGTGTCAGGAATAGAATGGAGGAGTAGACATCTGTAATAAAGTCCGTATGGAAAGATGAAACTGAAATAAGTACAAATAAACAGTTGCGGCGGTTCAAAAATATTGATTCTCATGACATTCTCTCCTTCGCAGAGAAGACATGAGAAGAGGCAAGATGTAGGATCATAATATCGCCACAACAACAATTCGCGAAGACAGCGGATAACAACATTGCGAGACAGTCGCAGAGGGTTAAATATAAATGACGCATTGGATGACGATAGGAGGATATGAAATCAGGCGAAAGTTAGAAGCGTCGCAGTACGAATGTTTGTACGTCTGCGACACTTCGCAAGACATTTCCGAAAATAAAGGATAGCTTAGCTGTCATTCACTATGTACTACCCTATATAAAGGGATGAGTGGATCTGTCGTAGGGAGAGGTCTTTTTTTGGATTGGAGAGCAAGTCATTAGGAGAGAGAAAGAGAGAGAATTTTTGTAAGTTCTTAAGTGTAATTCCATTTTCCTGTGTAAAGATTCAAGAAAGTTATTAATAAACATTCATAATTGTTCATCTATTATCTTTTGAATGGATTAGTTTAGCAAAATATAGTGAGGGGTGTATTGTGGGATTTCCTGCAACTACAGACTGAACGTCATCGAAAGAATCAAAATATCACAAACTATCTAGCTTCTCCATCGGAAATAGTATAAGAGAAACTCCAGAAAATATTGTTCTACCCGACACAATGCCATACTCAACATAGACAAACAAACCCTACAAACTGTGTCGAAAAACTTCTTCTTATATAATAATAAGAATGCTTAGATCCACCACAACCAATATCACATCTCATCCAACGATCACTGTCCTACAACTATTTGTAGCCACGTGCTTCAAATACTAAGATTGAATATCAAACTCTTTACTTCTGGAACATATCACACCCAGGCCAACGGACAATACATCCAAAAAGAAACCTACTAAGAGATTTCCCAGATCCTTATTGTAATAAACAATTAAGGCAGAACGAATTTGAATTCATCTTCGTATTCTTCAACTTCATGAACAGCAACATGATCTAACTGATGACGATTGATAAACAAATTATTGTTTCCCTTGGTTTGGAACAATAATGAGACTTTGACATGCTAATATTACATCTTTACTTCCACCAACATACAAACCAATATTTGTATCCCAACTACGATATTCTTTCCTTCTTGTGTCTTGCCAAGCAAACACCGATTAATTGAAAACCAATCTACGAAGGTCTTTCAAACAGTTCACAAGAATATAGTACGAAGTATAGAGAATAAATAAACTTACTTGAATCCATACATAGGGTTTTTGTTCCAATAAGTGTCAATGTCAAATCTCCAATGTAGAGCACCACAAACATCAAGACCATACATCTTGACCATATCGAATGCAGATCACATGATATAATCTCATTCCTTCAGAAGTACGCTTTGCTTTGCTTTGTTCCCAAAACCAATGAAATCAAATCCTACACATACTTGATAACATAAAACTCGCATCTTCTAAGTCAAACATCAAATCCTCACATACTGATGAAACCCAATCCTTTGTCTTCAAAAATTTTGCCACCGAAAAAACCCAAAACTTCTCTCTTCAAATCTTATATCCAACCTAGGGCTTTGATACCAATTGTTGGGGTTCAGCCATCTACGTGCTAATCTAGCGAAACATATTAGCTAACAAGAAACACTTGATCTCTCGGATTGCTCCATGAACCTTACTATGATCTAGGATAAGAAGAAGAGAAAGAGAACCACATAGATGCAAGCCATAAACAAAGCAACAAAAAATAATGTACTCACGAATTTAACGTGGTTCAACAATATACACAATGTGTGTAATATTGTCTACATCCACCAAACGGCTACGACCTATTTATTCATTATAGAATCACCACTGAGAATTACACAACTGATTGAATAAATCAATCCATCGACTCACCACAACGTGACCAAACACAAGAACTCTCACAAGCACTCTATAAGATCCAAAGTAGTGTCTTCACCCATACGAGATAACGTTTACCACATTATCTACCACAACAAGATGATCTTCTCTCGCACACCCCGATATAGATTACCATGGATGCCTTTAGATCAACACCAATAATCTAATCCCAAAGACCACCAAGATGATCTTCTCCTCAACAAGATGTCTTAACAACATCTCCATATGAATACTCCATAACGACATATCTTCCAACATCGATAAGGATCCCATAAGCACCATAATGGTGTACTCCTTCCACCATTAGGTCTCTCACATAACCACCTCAAATAGGTGGGATGAATCCCTCACATCTCTACGAGATTTACATTGAGGATTCCATGACTAAAACACTTAGCCTAGACCTCCTTATATAGGAGTCACAAATTTGGTTCCCAAGTATTAGCCTCCTTGGTTTAGGAAACCTTTTCCAACTAGGAAACCATGGTTAATTCAGGTTATCCATATTTATGGAAGTTGACCTAAACTATGAAACCACCGTTTCCCTACACTTACTCTGCAAAGCACAAACTCTTTTGTGAAAAGTCTGGATGAACGAGTACGACTTTCTAGGCCACTGAGAAACAACCACCTAAAAAATGTACTACAATTTAGATTTATCAAAAATCCAAAACTATAAGTTCTATGTGCCAAAATAAAATGCAAAGTTGCTGTAAAAGTTTACGAAATTTCTTAGGAGATTATCCGTTATCGGATTCCATGTGATTGAAAGTGGTGTATGCGGTACTGGTAACCCTTGGTTGAATGGTATTCTTGATAAAATGTCCCCCTGAATCAACTACAGCCTAGCTAGGTGCTATAGGGTGGTTAGATCCAACCCCCAAATTGGCAAGTCGGCCAAATTGCGTGAAATAAAACAACCAGCCGTGATTGGACCATTTGATCAAATCCAAAGAGAAAAGAAAAAGGACCTCGGTGGTGTATATGAGAGACAACATGTGTTGTGGGAAGAGACAAGTCATTATCAGTTCAGACTTCAGATAACAAGGCTCTCTAGAAGAAAGCAGCATTCTGAAAATGATATACTTTCTGTCTTATTTTCTTTCTCAAGAAGGTGTTTAAAAAGATTAGATTCGGGAATTATGGAGTCTAATGATACAATTAGATTGTTAGTTTGAAATCCTAAACTAAAATATACTAAGTGGGACGGAATGTAGGGCACATTCCTCCGTCCCACAAACCGTCCTAACCCCTAACCTTTTCTGCTTCACGTTTACTTCATTTACACTGTTTGTCTTTCGCAAAAGCAATCTCCATATAAAAAATTAGAATACTGTACAACTTATATATGGATCCATAGATGCTGTCCGTCACCTTATATTCGGTCCTATGTTATTATAAATTGCGGTGCAAATATCCTAATACAGCCGATAAGTGCATAATATTTGAGTTACGAAGCTTGAATCTCCCAATTTCAACAAAATGATGCCCCCTGTACGAGCAGTGTAGATTGCCCCTGATAAAGTGATTATATTTTGGATTATTGCAATATGTTCCTAAGTAAGGACATGGATCTTGTAATTTGTTGGTTGGTACCAGTAATGATGTGATAAACAAAGGTTTAGAAATCAGGCTCGAAAAGGTAAGTCACTTTTCTGCTAGGAGCTAGGACTAGGAGCTACCATGATATCCTATCGAAACTCTTTTATCACGCCAAGCATGAAAACGCGTCTTTGTATGTTTTGCTTCCCAAGATTCATATCTCGGTAAGATGTTGTGGGACTCAGACCAGCCATATTGTTGCAACTTTTCTAGCAACTTTTTTTTTTTCATTTTTTTTTTGAAGATATTGTTTTGCTCCGGTATCCATATGAACATCCGTTCCCTGAGTATACACACCCGTATTAATCTAGTCTAGCTAGTGTCAAGTATATACCAAAATTCTTTACCAGTTTTGTGAATAGTTTCCTACTATTGAATCGATCAATTATGTAGCGTCTAGGTAATAATTATTCCGTAGTATTATCATTGTAAATTATCCGAAGATGAAAACAATAGTAGCTAGCTTTATCATATCAAGTTGCATGACACTCAAAATACTAATCCATTAACAATGTGGAAATGAAGAAAAATCTTTACTATCCATTAACAAGTTGTATGACTTTAACCACTCCTTTACCTTTTTTTCCCTCTCTTTCTACTCAATTATCTGTTATTACATGTTGCTAAAGTGCAATGAAACTACATATTGCCTTCATCATCTCACTTTGATACATAATGCTTTGTTATCTGCAACCGATCTATATGACATGCCACGCCAAAGGCTATGAGAGAAACTATCCGATCAATGGACACTGAATACATCATACAGTATACCTACTATGAATCAGTCATTAAAAGGCAATAGCGAGCTAAACCCTTAGTTAGCTTCACTGAGAAATGAGGTAGGTAAAACTTCAGCTATCTTAGGTATATATTTTCGGGAAAATAACATTGAAAAGAAATGTAGTAGTATTAAAGAGTGCATTAGTACTGGTCATATGTAATTTCTACTCTTTCTTCCTAGATTATGTGGTCCATGGCGCTTATGGTTTTTATTTGTAACTACTATTAATTCTTCTAATAATGTAATGTACGATGTATATGCTCGTGGTCCTATATCGTTTATATAACAGTATGGCGGTACTATACTATCCAAGATGATTAATTTGTTTGTTTTTTTAGAAAAAACGACTAGAATAAAATGAGAATGTGTCGACATAGAGACAGCCTTGGAGGTGGCTCATAAAATAGAGCTAGTTGATCGCAATTAATCCCCCTGGGCCAAGTATAGGGTGGTGGTGGTCGGGTGGGTCATTTTGTGGGAGCAGCCGGACAGGCCCAGATGCATAGAAGAAGACAGAAGAAGTGTGATGATGAAGAATGGGGAAATGTGACAAAGACACAAATGATTGGAAACATGATGATTTGGATATACTGATCAGAATATTAGATAGGGAATTTGGGACAGTGACATACTACTAAAGAACGACAAATAAGCAAAGGGCGGCATATTTTATCTTTGTGTTGATTAATTAGCTACAAGATTAGTTAATCCGTTTGATTAAATAGGCTTTAAGTAATAAAAAAAATTGTATAAATTATAAGGAATATACGAAGTTAACTTTTCTAGAAAGACTTTTGTTTTGGTAGGATACTTTAAACTTTTGTAAATTCATTTGTAGTTAAAATCAGCAAAAATGAACCACAAAACTAATGTGGTTATAGTTACTTAATTTATCGAAACAATGATAATAACCAGTAAGTGTTCTGAATTGGTACAGATCAATTCTGGAAAATGGTATATCAAGTTTCCGTTGGAGATTTTCTTAGACTAAAAGGATGTTTTGATAATTAAATAGAAAAGTCAGAAATCAATTTTGGGAACCAAACTTATTATTGTTTCATGTTTGACACTTCTACTTCTTGTTGATAAACAAGTATAAAATTTGATGAACAATGCTTCCATGAATATTATTTGTTTGATAGAATGATACTCCATTTATTTCTAAAAAAATATATTATCACTTTCGCATTTTAACCCATTTTTAAGTAAAAATAAAAAAGTAATGTTATATATTTTCCAGAAACAAAATTGTGGTAGTAAGTTATTCATTAATTTCATTAACGGATGAGATATGCTCCGTATGATCATAAACTGGCGCAACACCATGGGGTGAGGGCAAAGCAGAATATGCACAATAACTACCTAGGGGTCTTGTTTCTTTTAAGATCAAGGGAAAGGGAATAAGGGATCCAATGCAAAAGCACTTAACTAACTAGCTAACTTGGATAAATTAAAAAAATGAGCTAGATAGATAGAGTGCGACACAAAATATCGGTGATAGAGAGTTGGCGTAAGAGAGAGAGTGAGAGTTTGGTACGATATTTGTCATGACTAAATAACGCCGTCCATACAGACCTTTTATAAGCTCTCTCTTATTCTCTGCCACCCCCACGCGCACTCAATACCATCCTCCTCCTCCTTCCTTTTAATCTCTGCAGCTTATATATATATAAGAAGTACATGAGATGAGAGAGATCAATAATCCTTCTTCAACTAATTCAAGAACCTGATTGGCAAGCAGCCAGCAGACACTAACTTACAAACACTATTTTAAACTCATCACACACAACCAACCAACCAACATCCAACCAATCTCTCTCTGTCGCGGCTCTCATCCCTCCTGCTATAGCTCTAGTCTCCAAGTCTCATCAAATATATACAACCATCATTTACTCCCTTTCTCTCTCTCTCGATCGATATTTGCAGGCGCACAAGGACAAAAAGCATACTTAATTGTTGCTACTATTATAATTAGATCGATCGAGCTAGCTATATACCTATAGCTAAGAAAGTTAAAGATTTCTGGTTAGTATATCCGATCTCTCCACACATATTATTTCTGATTGTCTGGTTGATTTTTTTTTTTCACTTGCTTGCAATCAATCGCAATACTATAACTATAGGTACTGCATGCTGCTGATGCTCGTTTTATATCTTTGCTTCTTTCCTTCCAGATTACATATAAGTTTAAGTACTACTCCTAGAATCGACTAGGTCGAACTGTCTTCTCTCTTGTGTGGCATTTCCGTTTTTTATTTTGTTTCTGTTGAATCTGAGGTAGAAGCTAAGCTTATACAGAACTGATTTCTTTGGACATATACTTTCATATATATATATATATAGTATCCCTGCAGGTATGTATATGTATGTATTCCGGCAACAAATAAATCTCCAATTCAACAGTTTCAGTATAAAAGTTTTTTATGTTTTAGTATAATCCCGTTCATAAAGATGAACCCGCCGGAATATACAGCATCATGTAAATCATAGCTATATATTTACATGCATGAACCATGATCAACCCTAGATAACTATCCAATCCAAAATCATATATCGTTGCAAGTACATCATGCACTAAATTAGCAGCTTTATTCATTATACACATATATGTCCAAACCATGCATATCCAAACAGTATTATTTACTTAGATTACAATCTTAATGTTTTTCTATATAGAGAAGAAATGACTTGGAGTTGACATGATTCTCGCCATATTCAATGGTGATGATGAATGCAGCTGTGAGTAGAGAGTACTGTACTAAACTGTAGATATAGGATATGGTGGTTGGTGTGTGAAAATGTCTTCCACCACTAAACAATTGGTATATATATCTAGAAGCCATGGAGTGTACCTCACTCTAAGAAAATAAAAGAAAAATACACAGCTATCTCTACAGTTAAGAGAGACAAAACATACTTTCTTTTGGGTTTTCTTTATTAAAAAAAAGTCTATCTTTTCGTCTTCTTTTCTATATAACTCCTATAAACTATTATGTTTTCTTCGACTAAATTCATGATAACTGCATCTCAAAAGTACTAGTATTCATTTCATTTATAAAACAAAACCGAGCTTTGTTAATTAGTTAAACGAAGTATTAATAAGTAAGTATGTCCCAACTCACGCTTCTTTTCTTGGGAAATTTTAAATTTTCTTTAGTAAAAACCCTTTTGAAACGTGATCATAAGTTGGCAGTGAAAGTTATATACCTGTCAAATCTGACTTTTACAACCTGACCATAGCTTTATTTATGGGAGAAATCTGGACATTTTTGTGGGTGGGTTAACCATAATGTTTTGGTTAATATAAGGTTGCTAGTAATTTAGATACACTCCTGTATGATTATTACTTATTTTATTGTTAATTAATTAATGAGATCATTCACTAATCAACTACTTATATTTTGGATGGTTCATATTAGTTATAGGGTTATATGATGACGATGATGATAGTCATCATATATATAGTGGATGGATGGTCCTCATAAATTGTTGGGCGTGTACTCTAATTCAAACAAACTTTATGAATATTATATTTAAAAGTTGGTGGCTTTTTTTCTTCTAATTAATTATGTGCTTTTTTCATTCATGAGTACTACAAGTATATTCATCAAGGCTTCTTCAGTTTCAAACTTTGTCCTTTCGACACATATAAGAACACAAGACATATTAGGGACCAACCTAATCTTCTTTTAGTTATTCATTAATTAGAATTAGGACCCACTTCCCCTGATATAAGATCTTACAATTGAATTCTACTACTACTGCAATCTATATAGTAAACCTGAAGCTTTGATTTGGTAAGTGGTACATAGCTATATGTATATAAATCTCACTTGTCATATACACTTTCATCATCACCAGATCTTTTTCGTTTTCATTTAGGCTATGGTTGCTTTTCTGAAGAAAAGAGATAGAGACAGTTCAAATACTTTCCGAAAGACCAGTTACCGGACACTATAAGTTTCCTGACAATAAAAGAAGCATTCGCCCATAGTTTTTATACCGCGTGTTTTAAAAGTGGCATGATAAAAAAAAGTGTAGGGAGAAGTTTATAACTATAAGTGTAACTGTTTTTGTAATGTTTCTCAGGGAGTGATCAATACCAACAAAGCAGAAAACAATGGAGTTGGAGTCATCAGCTGTGCCACCAGGGTTTAGATTCCATCCAACAGAAGAAGAATTGGTGGGTTACTATCTTAGGAGAAAGATTAACTCCGAAAAGATTGATCTAGATGTTATCACTGAAGTTGATCTTTACAAAATAGAACCATGGGAAATACAAGGTATTACAATGATTTCTTTTTCGAGTTTTTTTCTTTTCAATCTCAAGTTATTTTCTTAATAATTTTTTCTTTTCAATTCTCAAGTTATTTTCTTAATAACTATTCATGAGCAATAATAATATATATGTTTGGTTCTTTTACTTTTTTACAGATAAGTGCAAGTTAGGTTACGAAGAAGAGAATGAATGGTACTTCTTCAGTCACAAAGACAAGAAATATCCGACAGGAACACGAACTAATAGAGCCACAACGGCTGGATTTTGGAAGGCAACTGGGAGAGACAAAGCCGTGCTTTCTAAGCAAAGGATTATAGGAATGAGAAAGACATTAGTCTTTTATAAAGGTCGGGCACCTAACGGAAAGAAAAGTGACTGGATCATGCATGAATATCGACTCCAAACATCTGAACATGGTCCTCCTCAGGCAAGTCATCAAATGATCTCATATTTCATAGTTACTAATTATGGATTTTAACTAACTATTTTTATTGCGACGAATGAATACAGGATGAAGGATGGGTTGTTTGCCGAGCATTCAAGAAACCAACTCCAAGCCACAGACAAGGATATGAGGCTTGGAATCATGCTTATTACCTCAAGGCAGCTGCTCAAAATTTCAACTACCAAGGTGCAGGCTACCAAGCATTCGATAGTAATGCTACAAGCAGTAGCTCAATGCAATTAGATGATTCTAGTTATCAGCAACAGCAGCAAGGTAATGCCAATTTCCACCATAATTATTTTGGTTGTGGTGATCAAGATCAGCTTGGTTCGAGTAAGCATCAATATTATAACTTGGATGATAATCAAGTCATGGAACTCCCACAACTAGAAAGTCCATCTATATCCACAAGCTTAGCAACAACAGAATTTGATGGTAATAATAGTACTAATGTGGGTTACGACGATGAAAGGAACAATTATGGAACACACTTCGTCGATTGGAAATCCGTGGATAGATTGCTCGCCTCAGAATTAACTGAAATGCCATCTTCTCCTCATGCAGTTGAAGCCCTGCCACCACCACAAAATAGTTATTCCGTTAATAACCAAGGAAGCTATTTCCGTGAATGTTTTCCGGACTTGTAATGAACGTAAAAAAAAAAAAAAGAAAAAAACGAATTGAGTTATCGACGAATATGGTACCGTACGACGTAACAGTGATTTCATGAGGACTACGTACCGATATAATTAATTTACTGACGATGAACTGAAGTTGTTAGAATATCAAATATTAATAATTGATTTGCATGAATGATTAAAAACGGTGATTAGACGAAGAAGAACTCTCGTAAATCTTGTGATTAGGGGAGATCTTCCCATTAATGAGTTTAGGACAATTGGTAATTTAGTAAAGTCCTAAATCTCTTTTAAAGCTTTATACAATTGTGTATTACTTACTATCTATATTATAAGGGACAATGATGTTTTTCCATATGGACGGTCACTTATATTTCAAACACATAAAGGACGGTTGATTGAGTCATATGTTTTGGTTTTGGGTACCCTTTGGTTTTCCAATTTACATTTTTAGCATATAAAGAAGGGTTGAGATTGAGACATCTGATTTAAGATTTTCAATCTAAATTTCCAAGGGTCCAGATCGAGCCACATATTTCGATCTCCACTTCACCCTTCCAGTGTCATTTATTTGGAGTTATTCTTCCCATTCAATGTGAAACCGTTTCTTTTATTGTAAATTAAACTCCCTCTTAATTCATGCTTCAAAAAAAAATAGATTATTTTCTTTCATCTTCTTCATCGTCTTTTTTTTTCATCAAAAAAAAATTAAAAGATCTTCTTATGCCCGTAATATTTCAATTTCTCCAATGTGTAAAATATTTCTACCAAAGAAGATCTCTTTATCATCCACTGCATATTGGAAAGATGGTTAGTTATTATATTTGTTCTCTTATAGTTTGTACTTTTTTATAGTTTATTAATTTTCATCAAAATTTCTTTTCATCCAATTAGTGTTTTTAAATCTGGGTTATTAGGAAATGTTTCAGATTTTTGATTTTTTTTTTGTGGGTTTAGGGTTAATTTGTGTAAAGATTAGATTAGCGCTCATTAGATTCATCAAATGGTTTTAAAGTACAGAGAGCTACGACGTTTTCAACTTAATGCTTGTATTTCTCTGCTCTTTGAATTAGAATTTCATTTTTGTATTTGTATAGTGAATATATTTATTTTTCCCTAATTAATTTTATTTTAGATTGTTAAGTTTTGTTTGAATTTGATTTTGTGCATCCCATTTCCTCTTCACAAGAATTATAAAGGTTGATGATTTTCAAGTTCTGTATTTTATTCTTAATCCTGTAAATTTACTTTTTGGTATGATTTCCAAGTCTCACTTGAAGTGTTAATACGTGAGCACTACCAAATTGAATTAGCTTTTAGTTCATCGTACTTCTTTTTGTGTATATAGCAATCTTGTCGGCTTTAGCTAACCCTATTCGTTTTCATTCTTATGTTAGGTGTTTTTAATACCATACCATTTAATTTCTATTTTTTTACACAATTTTTTTTTTTTAATTTTTCTCGGGGCAGAGAATTGTCTAATTAGACTTTGACTTCTTCGGGCCAAAATCACAGTATTTACATGGAGTGAAAATAAATGATGAAGAAAACGAACATTTCATTATTATGTCCTTAACTTGGGTCATTGAATGAGATTTCTTAACTGTTCATACTCTTAGTTGGATCATTGTTGTCAAAAGATATTGATCAAATATGATTGCTATCTATTCGTTTTCATTCTTATGTTAGGTGTTTTTTAATACCATACCATTTAATTTCTATTTTTACACAATTTTTTTTTTTTAATTTTTCTCTCGGAAGAGAATTGTCTAATTAGACTTTGACTTCTTCGGGCCAAAATCATAGGATTTACATGGAGTGAAAATAAATGACGAAGAAAACTATTGTTTCATTATTATGTCCTTAACTTGGGTCAGTAAATAGCATTTCTTAACTGTTCATACTCTTAGTTTGATCATTGTTGTTAGCTTTTCTCTTTAAATTTTTGTTTAACATCAATGGATTCATGGTGCCTCATGCAATTTTTATGTCATTTATGCAGTCAAAAGGTACTGATCAAATATTTATTATATTATAAGGGACAACGGTTTTTTTTTTTTTATTTGGACGGAGATATACAGTTTGGAACATAAAGGACGGTCCATTTAATTTCTATTTTTTTTACACAATTTTTTTATTTTTCTTTGGATAGGGAATTGTCCAATTAGACTTTGATTTCTTAAGGCCAAAATCATAGGATTTACGTGGAGTGAAAATAAATGATGAAGAAAACGACGGTTTCATTGTCATTCCCTTAACTTTGGTCGGTAAATAGGATTTCTTAACTTTTCATACTCTTAGTTGGATTAGAGTCGTGTACATGTTTGTATCAAATTGATTGAAGTTTCTTGATTATATTTGTTATTTTTTTAATTCTTTATATCATATAAACATTGAAATTACATCTCTTCATATTTATAACCTTTTGATGGTTTACAAAGTGAGTATTTGTTATTATCTTAGAAGGTCATCTTAAATTATTTATACATAGTGAGGAAAAAAGTAACGGTTTGACATTAAGTGAAGATTAAATTAAGAGTTAAAGTTAATGGGTGTTTAATTTAGAATAAAAGTAAATTGACATTAAATGAGAGGAATAACTCCCAAATAAATTCTCATTAAAAATCTAACTCATTGTCTTAGGTAAAATCAATATGTGAATTAATCTTGACCCTTCTTTATATTCCTAAAATTTAGATTGAAAATCTACATGCCAATTATACATTGATACGAGCACACAGTCAATATTCATTTTTGAAAATAATTAGCGGTTCTAAAAATTAATGCAGATATAACACTTTTTAAGAACGCGCAATTGGGGGATATCAAAACTAATTGGGGGATATAGGTACATGACAAAATAGGGATCCAAATAGCAAAGTTGGGTCACCGCTTATGTAATTATTTTTTTAATTCCTAATCTAGCCATCACTAATCAGGTTTAGTGGTTAATAATAATTAGTAAAAATCTTAAGTATTTGAGGATAAATTAGTGTGTATTTTTATTAGAATTTGTGTGAGTGAGGTGAGAGTAGGAGGGAAAAAAATATTTGAGAGGGAATTTTTTTTTGTGAAAATGGAGGATGATTGTGAAGAGAGAATTGCTGCTAAGAGGTTGAAATTTTGATTTTTTTTTTTTCTTTGAATCCACCATTGGTGCAGCTGAAAAGCTCGGTCTTAGGCATGGTATTCAACCAAAAAACCATGCCGGCATTTGCTGGAAATTTTCATAAATTGTTTGCCACTATCCGGTTTGATCTACCCACTTAAACACAGTTATCTAATTTTCGAGCATCCTAAGACCGTGCTTGAGGCATAGTATGTTGCTTAAATTTCTATGCCGGTGATGAGTGCCAAATAGTGCATATTTATACACCTTTTTATTGGCATTTTGCTCATCTTTTGCGCTTATAAATCATATATTATTCCATATTCTGTATTTTCCTTGTTTTCAAGAATAAATATTTGTATTAATTAATTTTGTGTTTTTAGGTAATAAATAAAGCTCGGAGAATCTGAGGAGCCAAGGAGCGAAGAATTGGAGTCGAGCATCTATGGAGCAGATAGCCAAAGCCTTGTAATCAGTTGCAACCCAACAAGGAAGACATGGGCTAGAGCTACCCACGACCCGGATCCGAACCCGCTCACTCTGAGCCGTCAAGATCTCGTCTGGCTACATCCAACGGTCGCTCCATCGCTTACATCTATATCTCGATGATCCCGTGCAACACGAGATCACTCCAAAACCCGCTACCAACCTCGACCGCTTCGGATCTCTTCACTTCATCCTACGCTCGGTGAGGCCTTCGCATCGAGTTTTGCTGTCCCTGTTTCACAGCAAAACGACCCATACCCTATACCCTAGTCGACTACCTCATTTCACCCTCATCTTCTCTTTCTTCTCTTCTCTACCATCTCCATCAGTTGCAGAGCGACTACACCCATTCCCCGACCAACTCTGCAACTTCACACCTTCCATCATCTCCCTACCATGCTTCCATATCACCACCAACCTTATCTGTACCAGCCGCTACCCTCTCTAGGTCTAGTTATCTTTATTTTAGTTTCTATTAACCCTAGAGACTAAATTAAAGATAGCTAAAACTAGGGTTTCTCCACAACAACCCCGCATGGAGTTGCAGAGCCGATTAGACAAGAAGAGAGGCAAGTCAGAGGCGTGGGTGAGGTTAATTTTCATTTGATTTCTATTTTTAATTGATTTTAGGGTTTGGGAATTTTGGGTCAGTGCTTGTATAAATAGAGAGTGAAGAACTTGTTTTCAGACACGCCTGGATTAGCTAGGTCACACTTTAGGTTTAATTTGTATTGTGTTTATTTCAAAGCATGTTTTAATTTAATTGTTAGGGTCTCCATGAAACCCTAATTTTACAACCGTGTTCTTCATGTTCATGTGTTTTCTTGAATGATTGAATGTTTTCTAGATAGGATTAATTTCGGTGTGATAATAAATTGCTCTCACAAGTGCATACCAACACCATGGATGCACCGTAGTTTGATTCCCTCTTTGTTATGTATACTTTTGCAACCCAAGCTTAATGAATTATTATGATCCTCAGTTATTTGTACTTTAATCAGACAAGTAATACTTGGGTAGTAAATTTAGTTGTGATTAATCCATCAAGCGGAGAAACAACCTTAGGTAAGTGGAGACTTGACACTCTCCCTTGTCTGTTACAAGGACAAGAGTAATGTTATGAGCTAAAGACACAGTGTAAATTAGTGGTAGATTGAGAGACCTTAGCAGACCTTAGTCACTGTTTTATTTCCTTAGTTTAGGATTACATTTCAAAATCAGTAGTTTCGGCAACCAAAAATATCTTTTGTTACTTTGTCACTTCTTTGTCACTTGAAACTTAGTCTAGCAAGCCTTAGATCACACAAAAGCACCCCTCGTCTCATGGATCGACCCGTACGTGCCCAGGTGCTACAACACGACACCGTGCACTTGCGGTTTAACCGTAGGCTTAAATTTATACATCTTTTCGGGCCTACCAAGTTTTTGGCGCCATTCTGCGGGGACTTTTCATGCGCGTGCTTGTTTTTACCGATCTTTTGCTTGCTTCATTGTTGTTGCACATCATCCCTTCATTGTTTTCTTAGTTTTACTTGCTTTACATTGTTGTCTTAAAACCATCAGTAACTTTTCCTTCATTGTCTTTCTTAGTGTAATCTCCATTGCATTAACTCCATCTCGCATTCTCAAATTAGTATCTGTTATGTTTAGTATTAGTTCTCTTCTTTGTTTTTGCATCTTAGCCGTTTTAGTTCTCTTCATTTGTTTTTTGCATCTTAGCCGGCCCCTATCAGTCAAATTACTTCTCCTGTGACAGTCCAAGACACTCTCGGTGCATTCCTGGTCCATCTGTGCTCCATTTGTCACTACTCGATGCATCATTGCTCTTAATAGTCATAACCCTTGCTCCATCTGTGCATACCGAGAACTAAAGACTTGTTGAGTCGGCAGGTACTTAATATCTTTGTGGTGCTGCTAAGCCAAGGGAGTGGGAGAAAAAGGTGAATGCCTGCTTTGAGGAGCTTAATATCTGAGCTGCTAATGAAGGCGGACAAGGAAAAGCTCAAGCTTTGAGGTACTTAATATCTTAATATGGTGCTGCTAAGCCAAGGGAGTGGGAAAAAGGTGAATGCATGAGCGGCAGCTGTAAGCGGACAAGGAAAAGCTCAAGCTTTGAGGTTAGCATCTATAATCAACCCCATGTATTCGCTGTGAATGAACTGTAAATAAGATGAAAATGAATCGTGACATCTGCTCGAACCAGCCACCATATTAGGTCACCATATCTTATTGCTTGCTTGAACCAATTGCATTACTAATTCCCCCATTTGATCATTTACCAAGCTAGTAACCTTGAGTTGGCTGAGCATAAACCCGTGCACCCCGAGCTTAGCCTATGAAACATCCCGGTTGAAGTCAATCGAGACAGTTGACATCAACCCCGAGCAAGCTTGATGCCTTGCAACCCCTTTTTAGCCATTGTCTGCTTTGTGCTTAGTGCGGTCCCACAGAAGGCGCTAAGCTTGTGCTATAACTTTGATCGCCGGACTAGCCGCACAACTCGAACTTACTTGAATGCATGCTTGAATCTGCCCTGAAATACCCGTGGCTTGTGCGCAAGATAAGCTTTTAATCATTAATCTAGGTTGTGAATGGTGCTAATATTGCTTAAATCTATTTGTTTTCAAGGCGTGTGAGTTGCTTTATGAACATAGATCGATGCTTTGTGAACCTAGCACGGAGTTGCATTTTGCTAAGTCTGCAAGCACTGATGTGCTAATCCCCCTCAAACAACAAATGACCACTGAATATCTTTGTAGAGTCCTAGCACCAACTTGCCCCGTGTGCACGACCAATTAGTCCTCAAACCGAGGCTAGAAACCGGTTTCCACGGGTCTCAAAACCAAATCCGGGCTTTGTTTTAACAAACTAGCCCACTTAGCTAAACACAACCCCGGGTTGCGTTAGTTAAAACCCACTTCTCCGGTCTTGGCAGCCCACTAAATTCTCGGCCCACAATCAATCTGAACTACTTGGGCTCACTACACGATTGAAGCCCACAACCTAAGTCGACCACTTAACTTGTTTGTGCACATCTGTTTGGTTGTACCCCTTGGCTGGGTGTGCACCAAAATTCAGCCCAACTCAATTCATTTCGGGCCGGACCATCTAGGCTAGAACCTCTCTTTGTTGCAATGTACATCTTCCCACTTAAACCAAATTGAGCCCAAAGCAACCTAGGCTTTGCTCACAATTCTTTGGGCTTCCTACAAAACCAAACAAACAAGCCCACAACAAACCAAAACCCACAAAAACCAAAATGAATCCCATTTAAACCAAATCAAAGCCCACATAAACCAAACTAGGCTTTGAGTTCAATTTGAGTACTAAATCATGTCAGGATTTTGGTCTGCATCTGGGGATGGAAACAAATCCCTTAGAGAGCGTGCTTACGGGCACGCTTCACAGGATGAACCCCCCACATACCATAGTGACTTTAGGGAATTTTATGCGCCCTCTCAGGGCCCTGACCTTACATACCCTAATCACTATGAGCACATGTATCATCCATCACAGGTTGAGAATGAACACTCTCCTTATACCCAGTCATCACTTCTCGATCAATTAGAAGCTCGACTATCTGGCTTAGAAAGGCAATCACATGAGCGATCTGTCAAATCTAATCCCCCTAGGCACTATGAAATGCATGCTTGCACCTTATGTGGTGGCTTAGACCACCTTTCGTTGAATCTTGTTATATCTTGCATGATTTTAGACAGTCTAGGGAAAACCATGATAATCCAATGAAAGAAGTGTCTAGAAGTGACTATTGGGACCATAATCAACCTACACACATGCATCATTCACCACAAAGTGGGGAGATGAACAATTTTATACTCCCCAACTCCTAGTTTGCAATCAACAATGGATACACTCATGGAGCTAAATGCTAGGCTTGAAATGAATGCAATGCATGACCATCCATATAGCAACATGTCTAAATTTCCCTTCTCTAGTGAACCTCATGCACAACCATACATTGAATATCCATATGAGGAATGCATACCCACTAGTGAAGACTCTCCTTCAATGGAACAACTCAAGATGATTCTTCAAAGGAACCCGATTGAGTTACAAAATGATAGGATTGAAAATAGTGTTTCTAGTCTTACTCATGCAACTAACATTGAATATGAACCTAATCTAGAGGTAGATGAGTACACTAAAAATACTACAATTTTGAATGGAGAGATGGATTTTTGCTATGATGATGATGATGATGATGAATATGAAGAGCATGTGTATTTTGAAAATGTAATAGAATTTTTAGGTTCGGCCGACATTAAGTGTCTCTCCCGTGAACCCTATGAATGATGCTTCTTCCGATATTCATGCATGTGATATTGATGTGGAACCCAGGCCATTGTCCTGTGAAAAAGACCATGATTTACCCACTCCCCGACCTTAGGAAAGAGTGTGACGGTGCAAATGATTTTATACATGAAAATAACTTAGATGTACCTAACCTCTCTCCTGAGTCACAAATTGAAACTCCTTCACCAAACCTAGGTGTAGTTTGTCACAAAATTGCAAAACCAACTTTTCTGAAAATGCCTAACTTAGGCCTAGAACTTTGTGCTTCCCAAGTCCTCTTGGACTATTTTGCATCAAAGTATAACACTCTTAAGGAGCCACAGTTGGAATATGTATGTCTGCCTGTAATTAGCAAAACTCATTTCGAGTTAGACCTTTTGCATGATGTACCTTTAAAATTGCAAGATTTTGTTCTCACAAACACACCCGTTCACAAATTTAGGTTTGGGGGAAACTCCTTCACATCTGCAGTCTTACTTGCACTCTCTTGTTATATATGTGTAAGATTGTTGATGTTTGTATATATTTTCTATTGGGTTGATCCTCAACTCTTTAGATTGTTAGTTTATGGTGAATTTTTGTATATAATCCAGTAGGACTTGTTAAATTTTCTTTTCTTAATTCGGTTGAGTCTTCGTGCACATATATTATGCTAATCCGATATGATCACCACTGAGAATGTTGGATTTTGCCTTGATTAACGAAGCTCAACCTTGCTCCGCCGACATACCTGTAATCTCTTCCCTTTTCTCTTATCAAAGATAGTTCTCTTGGTATGTGACTGTTTAAATTTTTTCTATATGTAGACACATTGAGGACAATGTTTGATTTAGGTTTGGGGGTGCATTTGCATTTAGAGTTTTTAGTCTTTTATTTTACCTTTTGATTTACAAAAAAAAAAAAAAAAAAAATCAAAAATTTCAAAAACTCTTTTTGTAAAAACCTCCAACTTTTAGAGATTTTAGAGTCACTAGCATGCTTCTAGCTATGTTTACATAGAGAATCTGACCGAAATAACAGAACTTGGAAGTGCCGGGAGAACGAATCGGGTTCCTTAGTTGATTAGAGCGTTAAAGTTGGATTTAACCATACCGGGAGGGCGAATTAGGTGCTGTTTAGATATTCGGTAGTAGAATTGTGATCACCCATAGTGGAGACTACCCATTTTACATCAAGCGAGGTCCGACCTTCACTCTTTGTGACTTTCTAGAAAAGCTTTTAGAGTGTGTGTCACCGTACGTCAATTAGGGTAGGAATGGTGAGCTACCCAACTTCGCACCACTTTCGGCACTACTTTTGATCTCTTGAGTGCTAATTCCGTCAATCATGAGGGTGACGTCTAAAGATGAAAAATCCTTCTAAATACCGATTTGTAGTTAGCATCATTCTCTCTCTCAATCAATAAGACCCATAGAAACACATCATCGTCGAAATTAAACCGGAGCGGAATCGGAATATTGAAAGAAAAATTGATATAGTCCAAGGTTTATGTGCAACAAGGAAAAGAAGATGAGAATTAATGAAGTTTGTGAAAAATTGAGTTTATCGTTTTATTGTAACCAAAAAAAAAAAAAAAAAAAAAAAAAAAAAAAAAAAAAAAATTTTATTTTATTTTTATATTTAACACAAAGTTAAAAAAAAAAAAAAAAAAAAAAAAAAAAAAAAATAGAAAAAGTTAAAAATTATTAAGTTTTTATGAAGTTCGAGAAGTTCGTCATCAATAGTTGAAGATCAAGACCGAAGACCGAAGATTGAAGACGTTTCTATGGTTTCTTATGAGAGAGTGATGTTAGTTGCCGATCGGGTGAGAAGTGAGTGAGTACTCCCACCCTTGCTAATGGTTGATTTTCCTTTCTTAGAGATCATCGAGAAAAAGATTCTTTTTATCCACACTTCGTGGAGTCTCCGATTTTATTTCGGAAGGTTATCCTTCTTACCTACAACGTGTGCAAGATTTCTCTCTTTATTCCCGCTGCACACATGAGAGACTAAAAAGCGATCTTTTTGAGTGCAATTATCATAAAACCCTAATGGTGAGCGAAGTTGAGACTTATGATCACAATCGAATCCGAATTCTTTCATATGGTATGGTTACTTCTCGCTCAAAGACTTAAGGATGAGAATGCGTTCTTCGATAGTTCTAAACCTGTTACTAGCATGCGAAACTCTATGTCCTCATAGCTTCTTGGAGGCTTGAGACTCTTTTACACTCTGAAGTTGGAGAAGGTTTTGTGGGTACACCTCTTGTAAACCCTCACGAGACTACAACTCGTCCACTAGGGACACCTAGGGGTTTAAAGGCTTAGTGCATACGCTAAATGCATTCGAGAGACTGCGACGGGGTATAGTTAGGATTTCTTCATTTTTCTGTTTCACTTGAGGACAAGTAAAATTCAGGTTTGGGGGTATTTGATGAGTGCCAAATAGTGCATATTTATACACCTTTTTATTGGCATTTTGCTCATCTTTTGCGCTTATAAATCATATATTATTCCATATTCTGTATTTTCCTTGTTTTCAAGAATAAATATTTGTATTAATTAATTTTGTGTTTTTAGGTAATAAATAAAGCTCGGAGAATCAAGGAGCCAAGGAGCGAAGAATTGGAGTCGAGCATCTATGGAGCAGGATAGCCAAAGCCCCGCGCGAATCGATTGCAACCCAACAAGGAAGACATGGGCTAGAGCTACCCACGACCCGGATCCGAACCCGCTCACTCGAGCCGTCAAGATCTCGTCGCTACATCCAACGGTCGCTCCATCGCTTACATCTATATCTCGATGATCCGTGCAACACGAGATCACTCCAAAACCGGCTACCAACCTCGACCGTTCAGATCTCTTGACTTCATCCTACGCTCGGTGAGGCCTTCGCATCGAGTTTTTTGTCCTGTTTCACACAAAACGACCCATACCCTATACCCTAGTCGACTACCTCATTTCACCCTCATCTTCTCTTTCTTCTCTTCTCTACCATCTCCATCAGTTGCAGAGCGACTACACCCATTCCCCGACCAACTCTGCAACTTCACACCTTCCATCATCTCCCTACCATGCTTCCATATCACCACCAACCTTATCCATACCCATAGCTACCCTCTCTAGGTCTAGTTATCTTTATTTTAGTTTCTATTAACCCTAGAGACTAAATTAAAGATAGCTAAAACTAGGGTTTCTCCACAACAACCCCGCATGGAGTTGCGAGCCGATTAGACAAGAAGAGGGCAAGTCGGAGGCGTGGGTGAGGTTAATTTTCATTTGATTTCTATTTTTAATTGATTTTAGGGTTTGGGAATTTTGGGTCAGTGCTTGTATAAATAGAGAGTGAAGAACTTGTTTTCAGACACGCCTGGATTAGCCAGGGCTGTCAATTTAGGTTTAATTTGTATTGTGTTTATTTCAAAGCATGTTTTAATTTAATTGTTAGGGTCTCCATGAAACCCTAATTTTACAACTGTGTTCTTCATGTTCATGTGTTTTCTTGAATGATTGAATGTTTTCTAGATAGGATTAATTTCGGTGTGATAATAAATTGCTCTCACGGTGCATACCAACACCATGGATGCACTCGTAGTTTGATTCCCTCTTTGTTATGTATAATTAACCCAAGCTTAATGAATTATTATGATCCTCGGATTATTTGTACTTTAATCGGACAAGTAATACTTGGGTAGTAAATTTAGTTGTGATTAATCCATCAAGCGGAGAAACAACCTTAGGTAAGTGGAGACTTGACACTCTCCCTTATGCATTACAAGGACAAGAGTAATGTTATGAGCTAAAGACACAAAGTGTAAATTAGTGGTAGATTGAGAGACCTTAGCAGACCTTAGTCACTGTTTTATTTCCTTAGTTTAGGATTACATTTCAAAATCACCGTTTCGGCAACAAAAATATCTTTTGTTACTCATCACTTGTCCTGTCACTTGAAACTTAGTCTAGCAAGCCTTAGATCACACGAAAGCACCCCTCGTCTCTGTGGATCGACCCGTACGTGCCCAGTGCTACAACACGACACCGTGCACTTGCGGTTTAACCGTAGGCTTAAATTTATACATCTTTTCGGGCCTACCAGCCGGCACATGATGAAAAGTATCCAGAAAATTGATTTTATTTTTCACTTGACTACCGGCATGGATAGATTTATATCGAGCATGCCAGAACTCAGTACCGGCGTGGTCTTCATCCTAAATAACCATGACGGTACTGAGGAACACAGTATCGGCATGGTCTTCATCCTAAATAACCATGCCTAACTCGACTCTGGCGTGGTCTTCATCATAAATAACTATGCCGGCACTCGGTACACGGCATGGTCTTCATCACTACCGGCGTGGTCTTCATCCCTACCGAATGTAAAAAAAAAAAATCAAAGCGAGGAGCCGGCAGAGAAGGAGAATGGAATTTGAAAGGAAGTGAGAAATGTTTCGAATTTAAAAGGGAGTAGGGTATTTTTATGTTTGATTTAGATTTTATTGCTTTTATTATTTTAAAGGGTACGAAAGAAGAGTTCCCAGTTCAGATTCAACTTTTTGAATTTCGAAAAAAATTGCACTGATATTTTTTTAGCACAAAACGACAATCTATTTAAATGATGACTGAACTGCATTTTTAATTTGGAATGCTGTCGACAAGTTAATTTTATCAAACTACGAGTTTCCGCTTGGGACTTTATTTTGTTGGTATTATTTGCAACAACTGTGAATAGATGGTTATATCAATTACCATAAATGAAACTGGAGTTCCAGTGTACACGCTTACATTGGATATCTTAACCACCAAAAAAATTACTCTCTATTGTATATATATATATATATATCAATGTACATCAATATATGGACATCCTAATCACCATTTAATAAGAAACCGCTTCCGCTGATGTTAATAATATCGATCAAAGCTCCGAATTCAATTTAAGAAAGATAATCATTCCTCCAAATTTCACACGCTCACTCATGGTATTCTCCCAAGAAAAAATATATATAACCAACACAAAAACAACCCATAGCCAGTGCCGTTACGGCACGGGTCATATCCTAGTGTATTATTATGTTACAAAATTTATTTCGCAATTAACTTCGCATTTGTTTATGGGAAAAATATCGTTTGGTCCTTTTTTAGGTGGGCCCATGTCAGTTTAGTCCTTTGGGAAAACACCTTTACTGTTTGGTCCATAATTATTTAAAAATATTAAATGGACAAAAGTACCCTTCCGTGTTAAAATCTACTTATTTTTTTGTAGCAGTTCATTCGTCAAAATGAACTCCTGTTAATTTCTACTTATTTTTCCAGAAATCCCCTATATAAACCGGAGTTCATCCCATAAATGAACTCCATATAAAAACCTAAAAAACCAGAAATGAACTCCATATAAAAACCTAAAAAAACTAGAGTTCATTCCAAAAATGCTCCATATAAAAACAAAAAAAAACAGAGTTCATTCCAGAAATGAACTCCATATAAAAACCTAAAAAAACAAAGTTCATTCCAGAAATGAACTCCATATAAAAACCTAAAAAACCCAGAGTTAATTCCAGAAATGAACTCCATATAAAAACCTAAAAAAAAACAGAGTTCATTTATGGAATGAACTGCAGCATCATCATCTTCATAATCTTCGTCGTCTTCAACGGCAGCAGAAAGAAATTCTTCGTCATCTTCAACAGCAACAGAACTCTGTTTAACACGAGCAACAAACACCTATAGCACATCATCTTCAACAGTAGCAACAAACAATAACAAGAGATATTTATCATCAAAATCAGTCATCATCTTCAACAGCAACAGAGATCGAGACGTCTTCATCGTCTTCATCATATTTAAAAAACAGATCTCGAAATCTTCAAACAACAACTGCGGATCTTTATCGTCTTCATCGTATTTAACAAAAAAAAAATATGATGAAAAGTAAAAATTACTGATCTCATCGTCTTCCATTGTCAACCTTCATCATCTTCACAAAACCCTAAAAAAAAAATCTTCATCTTCTGCAAATAACAACATCAGAAAAGAAAAAAAAAAAAAGGAGAGAAAAACTAGATCTGAAACTAAAGAAGAGAGAGAGTGAATTTGAAAATAAAAGATTTTCCTCTGATTTTATATATATATATGGTCCCATATTAAAGGGTATTCTGCCACTTTAAAAGGAAAATTACATCATCCATGACGTCATTCCGCGTGGGTATTGTCCACCTTAGGACCAAACCATTATTTCTAGGACCAAAGTATAATTTATATTTTCAAAAAGGACCAAACAGACAGTTGACTGAGTCAACTGGACCAAACTCATCCTAATATATTATTTCTAGGACCTACTGGTATTTCCTACTTTGGTTATTAAGATATTTCAAGGTTTAGTTTAGTTGTTGTTTGGTATCAAATAAACTAAAATTAGTGATTTTGTGAGAGGAAGAAGGACATCTAAAATAGTAGTCTACTCTACTCAAGGATGTAGCAAAAAGGTATCATGCATACCTGGTGACTATATAAAGAACATGGAAAAATGCCCACTACCCCAAATACAGAGGACCAGACACCTCTTCATTATCAGCATTAAAATGAGAGTTAGTTTATGAAAACAGTTCTCTGCAAATTGCTTTGCTTTTTCATCCATTCATTAGATTTCACTTAGAAACTGATATTGGCAATGGTGAATTTGCTAGGGGGTATTCGGATTGCTTCATATGGCCAGGTTGTGTTCACCACCATCTTTTTATGCTTGTGTCATTTCACATGAATTATGTGAATGTGAAAAACTAATAAAGAAAAAGTAGGAACCAAGTTTGGAATTTAACCATAGGTTTCGATTGGTTGGCTTCGAATTCCAATATGGATAGCTATAACATGGCTCTACAGTGGCGCACAATCATTGCGAAACACTGAAGTTGTAGCCCGGCAGATAGGGCTGCATAGTCCGGCGATGTAATGCCAACATGGCTGAGACAAGAACGGCTACTTAACACATGCAATGTTATGCGATAGTGTTGCATATACTTATTCAGAGTTAGTCCATCTCAAGGAAGGAATAAAGGATGAAATGCAAGTCATGGAATGACTTTGGCATCGTTCCAAGCATTGGCCAAGGCTTGGACAGTGCATATGCAACAGTCGTGTTGTCAAATATGCATTGGTGATTATTGCTCGCCAATAAGAATGCAAGTGATGCATATGAAGCATGTAGTTGAATTAAGCAAGTCAAGACTCAGTTGGCATGATATTTGGGTGTTGGCATCCAAATAAGCTAAGTGCATGATCGGGATGAATAAAGCGCAACCATTGTCAGATACTTGGTAGAAGTGCAAGTTGAATGAAGCACAACCATTGCCGGACACTTGGCGTAGGCCAAGAGTGAGTAAAGCACAATCATTGTCGAACATTGGCACAAGACAAAATTCAGTGCAGCACAATGAGTCGGATTTGAGTTCAAGCTGTCAGTTGCGAGTGTGTGTGCATCACACGCATGTAAAAGTGAAAGAGCAAGTTAGAGACGGTTATAAAGTGACTTTATATCCGAGTTTGGCATAACTGAGTTTGGCATAGCCTGACCGTTTGAGACAAGTGTGGCGCCATTTTGCAAGTCAACACTAAAATTCGCAGTTAAAAAGTGATTGCGGCGGTTAGGGAACTGCTTATGGGCAGAAGGTTATTCATAGGGTGTGCAACAGAGTTGCATACGGATTAGCCTTGGTTCTTGGCATTATAAATTTCCGAGAACCTTTGCAAATGCAAGTCTTCAAGTGTTGGGGAACCACATTGCAAGTAGAGAATAATTTTGTGTTAGGCTTAGAGAATAAGCTTGTAAGTCCATTAGTTGGACCGATTTTGTAATCTTCCCCTTAAGCTAATAAAAAGAGTTTGTTGGCTTATATGTTTGTCTTGGTATTATGTTGATTGAAACTACTCCCAATTTTGTGAAGCATAAACATGGCACGAACCTCTTTGTAGTATGGGCTACATTGTTGGTAGAGAAAATCAAAGTTAAGTCTTTCGTTGCATAACTCAATGAAGTTGGTCTGTTTGCATAGGTGCAAACTTATAAGGCTGAAATACGAGTGGGTGATAAGAGATAATCGAACCACCGTATTTCCGGTTATACTTTCATAAAAATAATAATCTTGGATCATTTGAAGGTGTGACAGTTTGGGTCTCGGAGCACAGATTGCTCTGTTTTGGCTTTGTTTTTGGAAGATTTTATCTGTTTTTGCTCGAGTTTAGTTGTTGAAATTGCTAGAGATAATGGATAGTAAGAAGAGTACGATGGATTCCTTAATCGATAGGTAGCATACTTGGAAGACAGGATTGGTGATGAGGTGTGACATCCTAACAATGCCAATAATAATGCAATGGTTTTGGCTCGCATTCAGGATCTTGATGAGTACGCTGCTGATATGCTGGAGTCAAACCAAGCAGCAACTAAGAAGCACGCTGATTTGGAAGGCCAAATCGCTGCCGTTATGACCATGTTCACGATTTCTTGAAAGAGCTAACGAGATGATTTAGGCGTCTTAAGAAGAATAATGAGTACGATTGGTTCGGATCAAACTATTTGCGGGTGGTAGTGGCGGTGACTTTACGAAGATTAAAGTCCCGGAACCTAAGGCATTTTCTGGCGCAAGAGATGCGAAGGCATTAGAGAATTTCATGTGGGACATGGACCAATACTTCAAGGACGCTAGAACCCCGAAAGAGCAAAAGGTTACTCTCGTTAGCATGTACCTGGAAGGTTATGCGAAATTGTGGTGGAGGACTAGAACTGCTGATGACCTTATTGTTGGTCGTACATGCATCGTGACATGGGATGTCATGTAAGAAGAATTGAAGGGTCAATTCTTACAAAGCAATGCGGCTTGGCTAGCTAGAAAGAACTTGCGTAAGCTGCGGCATACCGGTACACCATGGGAATACATGAAAGAGTTTTCGTCTCTGATGCTAGATATTCGCAACATGTCCGAGGAAGATAAGTTGTTTAATTTTACATCTGGTTTGCAAGCATGGGCTCAGGGTGAAGTTCAGCGTTGCATTTTCTTTCAAAAACAACAACTCGCACGGTTGGTTAGGATTGTTGTATGCGAGTGATAGGTTGCGGGTTCAAGTCTCACCCTTCGCGTTATCATTTACTTACTAAAAAAAATAAACTCAGGATGAAGTAAGAAGGAAGGGTGCCAAAGACCTACCTTCGAACATTGCAATCGTGGACAACCTTGCTGATTTTAGGTCAATTAATACCTCAACTGATGCTAATAGTAAGGTCAAGGATAAAAAAGGCCAGAAAAAGAAGGATGGTGGAAGTAGGAAAAGTTATGAGGCTAATGAAAAGAACTATCAAAGGGATGATAGTCAGTAGTGAAGAACAAAATCGGTGGATGTTCTTCACAAATATGAGATTGAGAAGAAGATAATTCTTTATTATGATAATCATATCAATTAAGTTACATGACTCATGAATATATAGAGCTAAAAATATATTGTGATAAAGCAAAGATCCTATATACTAGGAAACAATATTTATCCTTAAATAAGGATATATGTTAACACTCCCCTCAAGTTGGTGCATAGATATCACACATGCCCAACTTGTCCGGAAAAAACCAAGTATTTTTGCTTGACACTCCATGTGTGAGAATATCGCAAGTTGTTCTTGAGATCGGAACCAATGGCGGCTCAATAATGTTGTTGTCCGACTTCTCTTTGATGAAGAACCCACAACCTCAACATGTTTAGTACGATCGTCTTTGAAACGGGATTATGAGCAATATCACGCGCAACTTTGTTATCACAATAAAGAATAATAGGATCCTTGAGAGGAGCCCCCAAATCCTTAAGGAGAAGCCTTAACCACAAGGTTTCACAAATGCCATCCGCCATACCTCTGAATTCAGCCTACGCACTTGATCGTGTAACAATATTTTGTTTCTTACTTCTCCAAGTAACTAAGTTACCTCCCACAAAGGTAAAGTAGCCTGCGGTGAGAACGCCCGCCATCGATTTCTCCCGCATAATCGGAATCAGTATATGCCACAACCTTTCTATGCTCTTCATTTTTAGAGAATAAAATTCCTTTTCCGAGGAGCAGACTTCAAATACCTCAAAATACGTAAAGCGCATTCATGTGTTGTTCACCTGGATTGTGCATGAATTGGCTAACAACACCGAGTGCATAAGCAAGATCTGGCCTTGTGTGAGATAGATACATCAATCTCCCCACAAGTCTTTGATATCTTCTTTTATCGGTAGGAACTTGATCGGGTTCAATACAGTTTACCTTTTCTTCTAAAGGTGTATGGACGGGTTGACATCTTTGACATACCCACTTCTTTTAGCGAGATCAAGAACATATTTCCTTTGTGATAAGAAAATTCCTTCACTGGATCGAAAACTTCAATCCCAAGGAAGTATTTCAATGAACCAAGATCTTTCATTTGAAATTCCTTTGATAAGTATCTTTGCAAAGATTTCCTTTCCTCTGGATCATTTCCTGTTACCACCATATCATCTACATATATGATAAGAGCAGTAATTTTATCCTTCCTTTTCTTTATGAACAAAGTATGATCAGAATTACTTCCGACGATATCCAAAGTTTCTCCTAGATTTGGTGAATCTTCCAAACCAGGCCCCGGGAGATTGTTTTAGTCCATATAATGACTTGTTTAGCTTACATACCTTCTTACCATGAGATCCTGGAACTGAAATACCAGGTGGGAGCTCCATGTAAACTTCTTCAGTTAATTCACCATGCAAGAAGGCATTCTTTACATCAAAATGCTACAAAGGCCAATCCAAGTTTGCGACAAGACGATAACAAGACTCAAATGCAGTGTTGATTTTCGCTCACGGAGCAAAAGTTTCCGTATAGTCGATCTTAGTAAGTTTGGTGTAACCTTTAGCAACTAATCTTGCTTTATAACGTTCAATCTCACCATTTGCCTTGTATTTAATGGTGAAAATCCAACGACACCCCACAATTTTTCTTCCTTTTTGGACAATCAACATAATCCCAAGTATCATTCTCAAACAGGGGACCTCAATTCTTCTTCTATGGTCTGCTCTCCATTTTGGATCAACTAATGCTTCCCGCACATTGTTAGGAATAAAAACAGTAGATAGTTGATTCACGAATGCCTTATTAGCTTTAGACAAACGATGGTGAGAGACATAATGACTCATAGGGTACTTAACCTTACTAGAGATTTCGGTTCATATCTAGGTTTAGGAATACCTCTATTTATACGTTGTGGAAGTTGTTTCCTTGATTCTTCAAGAACATCCGTAGCGAAGATTGGTTTGGTGTTTCATCTTCTTGAGGTAACGTAGACTGGAATCTCTTCTATCATAACCTCATCTTGAATCTCGACAAAGACGATCCAATATCGTACTTTTTTCTTCTCTTGAAGAACCTTCATCAAAATTTTCTTGAGGTATATCATCGAAATTGACAATAACAGACATCGATTTCCGATATATCTTCATCATAGTTAAGAGTCCGAATTTCCTTATGGTACTCCCCCGAAGTTCGGACTCACATGAAAAATACATAGTATCTTCATGAAATACAACATCCATAGTAACAAACATTCTTTTGGTTGGAGGATGATAGCAACGATATCCCTTTTTAGTTGTTGCATATCCCACAAATACACACTTGAGCTCTAGGAGCCAACTTATCACGTTGATTCTTGTGCGAGATGAACATAAGCTACACAACCAAACACATGAGGCGGAAGATTAGGAACAGAATTGGAGACACAACCGCTTCACCAAGAGCTTGATGGGGTGTTTGAAACACGATGGTGCTTGGATGTCACTCGATTTATAAGATATCTTTGCGCAGTAAGTGCCTCTCCCCAATACATCAATGGCATATGTGCTTCTATTAATGAAGCACGGACCACTTCCAATAAGTGACGATTCTTTCTCTCTGCTACTCCATTCTGCTGAGGCGTATTAGAGCAAGTAGTTTGATGAATAACTCCGTGTCCCTCTAAATAATGTTGAAGGTCGAATCCATATATTCACCACCGTTATCACTACGAAGAACTTGAATCGCTGTTTGTTGTACTGAGTGCTAATCATCTTATGGAACTTTTGAAACAAGTTGGTAACTTCACTTTTGCTTTTCATGAGACACACCCACGTCATTCTAGTGCAATCATCAATAAAAGTAACAAACCATTTTGAACCACCGAGAGTAGTAGTTTTAGATGGCCCCCAAACATCAGAGTGTATGATCATAAAAGGAAATGGACTCTTATTGAATGATAATGGAAAAGAAGCACGATGGCTTTTTGCAAGTTCACATACTTCACAATGAAAACTAGAAATATCAAGTTTTGTAAACAAACTAGGAAATAATTTTTTAAACAACCAAACGACGCATGTCCCAATCGTCGATGCCATAACAAAATTTGAGATTTTTGTCTCTCCCCTCGGAACCATCGGCAAGAAGAGCTTGACGCGGTTTATCCGAACTACTTGACACCAAATCCGGATAATATAGCTTCCCACGCTTAACACCATAACCAATCGTTTGCTTCGTTGTGATGTCCTTAAAAACACAACGATCGGGCCAAAATATTACCACACAATGTAAAGTATTAGTTATTTGGGAAATCGACAGAGATTACGGTCCCCAATGTAGGAACTACTAAGACAGAGAATCTAAGTCTAAACTTTCAAAGGAGAGATATTGACCCTTCACCGCAATTTGAGCACATGAGCCATTTGCGGTAGAGACTGTTTTTTGTAAGGAAGGTTTAAGGGAAGAGACTTGTTTAGAATCGCATGTCATATGGTCTGTAGCACCGTAATCAACTATCCATGAATTATTCGAAACAAGTGAAGAAACATTTAAAACTTACCATCGTTACTTGTCCTTGCTATCAAGCGAGATATTACCACGGAATCCTTTCCTTTCTTTGTTGAAGCCATTGGAGCACCGTAATTCTTCTTTGTCTCCTTCTTCCTCTCCATATGTTGATCCCACCAACTGGATATCCAACCAACTCGAAACACATGTCGGTTGTATGTCCAGATTGATTACAATGTGTACACTTAAGTGATGACTTGTCCACCTCGGTCTTTGAGTATCTATGAAAAGACCCCTTTTGATTGTAATACTTAGGTTTCGAGTTGCCATAGCAGCGGGTTCAACTTCTTCCGATTCTTTTGTCATCGTTGTACGTCGAATCGCATTTCACGACGAACAAGTGAATAACATGATTCCAATTCAGAATAGGATCCTTTCTCAAGATTTCACCACGGACCGCTCAAAACTTTCATCTAATCCAAAGAAGGAATATATGCACCCTTAGGCGCTCGTATTGATTTTCGATAGGCTTCAACATCATTAGGATTCTCCATAACCACCTTGTCACGATGATCCAACTCTCCAAAGATTTCGTTAGTTCTCCATAATAAGTTGAGAGAGCTCGCCATTTTGATTTGCCGAAAACGCTCGTCGGTTTAGAGTAAACACCTGCATCTCATCATCTCCATCATAAAAGGCTTTAGATAATGCATCCCGATCTCTCTAGCGGTAGGTAACCGAATATATCTCTTCATGATTTCAGTGACATAGACATCAACAACCATCTCTTGACCTTTTGATTATCTGTGTGCCACTTTTCATATTTTGGATCTTCCTCGGTAGGTTTTCTTGTTCTTCCCATAATAAAAGAAGTTTTTTCTTTTTCGAAGAATATGCATCTCCATGATTTGTGACCACAAGTCATAGTTTGTTTCATCAAGAACAATCCCAGGCTTGAATGATGCACCTTCGTATTGAACGATAATAGGAGCGATTTGTTTTCCATCTGCCCTTTTTGTTTAGATTTATTTTGGTATAATCAATCACTACCCATGATTCAAGAACCCTAGCTCATAGATACCATCTTCACAAATATGAGATTGAGAAGAAGATAATTCTTTATTATGATAATCATATCAATTCTCGGTTACACGGCTCATGAATATATAGAGCTAAAAATATATTGTGATAAAGCAAAGATCCTATATACTAGGAAACAATATTTATCCTTAAATAAGGATATATGTTAACGATTTTTCCCCGTCCAAGGGTCCTCACCTTACGCGTGATTGTCCTAAGAGAGAAAAATTATCCCCAATAGTCACTGAGGGCGTGGCGAGAAAGAACAAATTGATGAAGTAGATCATGTTAATCCTATTCAACTATGCAACATAGTAGCACAAAAGGCAGCAACACAACATGGGTTGAATGGCGCCATGCATGGTTTATGTGAAGGTTGGCATTCACAATCATCGACTCTGGGGCATGGCCGATACAGGTGCTTCGCACACTATTATGAGTTTGTCGATGGCAGAGTACTTGGGTTTGGAAGTGCATGAGGTTGATCACTGCATGAAGACGGTGAATGATGTAGCCAAACCAATCAAGGGGATGACTGTAGCAAGTGTTGAAGTTGGCGAGTGGCGTGGCCACATCAGTATAATGGTGATGCATCTTAATGATTTTGAGATGATCCTTAGTAACAACGTTTTCAAGACAGCAAAGGCGACAGTGATGCCTTACCTTGGTAGGATTTTCATACAAAGTCCAAGTGCACCTTGTTTCGTGAAAGGTGTAAGGAATGTTAGTCCATACAACATGATGCACGACAAAGGCATGTCAAGTGAGTTTGCGCCTATGAAGTCGTTTGAAGAAAGCTTAGCTGAGATTCATGAGGAATTTAGATATCCTATGGATCTTAGTATCCCTTGCTCACCGTGACTGATAGATGCTGGAAGCAGGGGCCTTGCATTGTTGTTTGCAAGTGCATGAACCTGCAAGGTTGCTGAAGTATGGAGACTTTGGCATGTTTCTGTTTGAAGTTTAAGTTGGGTGTTGCTGATCTTGTGGTCTTAGAAGATAGCACACTTTTGTTGGTCTATTTACTTTGGTTGTTTATTTTCTTTCAGTAAGGCCGAGTGTTGGCAAGTGGTGTAAATAGGAAGGAGTCTCTATGTTTCTTATGTAAGGTTAGTGTAATGAATGAAGGTAAGAAAAAACCTTGTCTCATTTTTCTTAATGTAAAGCTAGTTCATTGGGGAAGCACTACAAGTATACTTAGCCAAAGTAGGCAATAAAAAACGCTGAAAGCAAGGCCAAGCAAGAATTAAAGTTGGTGGTATATGCGAGTTTGTGTTGGGAGAGTTACGTAAAAGTGTGACAGTATTTGGCAGCGATAACATAGAGTAACGCAGCAAGAATGAGGATGTAAGTCCATCAAGCATATGAGTTAAGAGTAACTCATAGTTATGAAGAACATGATGTTGTTTTTCCGCTACATTAATTAAAGCATAGCAATTTAAAAGAACAAGTGAGGCCTTGTTGGTTTCAAAGGCGCGTGAAGAGGAGCCTTGTCCAAAGAGACAGTGGGATGTCCAGGGTATCCTAAGTCATGGCTAATGTCATGCATTTCAGTCGAATTTGCACAAGAGTGTTACAAAGTGATTGAAGAACACTTAGTCTATAGTAAGGCATGTTGAATTGCAAGAGTGCAATGTCAGCCGGAGTTGAAGGAAGTAAGTTAAGTTATGCATGATATGTTGGCTATATATATTTGGCGTGTACACTTAGGCACGAAATGGCTTGAAGAAAAATTTGTGCGCTGATGCAAGGTGGATGGCGATAGGTTGCAATAGCATTTGGGTGTTAAGATGTGAATAAAGTAGAATTGGAGCATAGTCGACGATGCGACAATGAAGCTGGAATTCATAGTCTTAATAGCAAAGCAAACAAACTAAGTGGTGGCATAAAGTACAAGGCAGAATAGTTTTTGGCAAGGTTGGAGGCCAAACAAAGTTATTTCTAAGAGTGGCTCAGATACGTACAAGGTCGATAAAGTTCAGTGGAGGCTGAACTGATGTTGCATTCAACAAGGACGTTGAATGGATTGGGGGGGTGGGGGGGGTCTATAACATTCCTCTACAGTGGCGCACAATCATTGCGCAACATTGAAGTTGTAGCACTGGAAGGTGGAGCTGCATAGTCCGACGATGTACGTAGCGCCAACATGGCTGAGACAAGAAAAGCTACTTAACACATGCAATGCTATGCGATAGTGTTGCATATCCTTATTCAGAGTTAGCCCATCTCAAGGAAGGAATAAAGGATGAAATGCAAGTCATGGAATGACTTTGCCATCGTTCAAGCATTGTCCAAGGTTTGGATAGTGCATATGCAACACCTGGTGTTTCCAAATGCACCATTGTTGATTATTGCTCGCCAATAAGAATGCAAGTGATGCATATGAAGCATGAAGCGAGAATTGACAGAAGTCAAGACTCGGTTGGGATGATATTTGGGTGTTGGCATCCAAACAAGCTAAGTGCATGATCGGGATGAATAAAGCGCAAAATTGCCAAATACTTGGCGAAGTGCAAGTTGAATGAAGCGCAACCATTGACGGACACTTGGCGTAGGCCAAGAGTGAGTAAAGCAAAATCATTGTCGAACATTGGCACGGGGTAAAGTTCGGTGCGACAATGATTGTCGGATTTGAGTTCAAGGCATAAGTTGCGAGTGTGTGTGCATCACCGCATGCCAAAGTGAAAGAGCAAGTTAGAGACGGTTATAAAGTGGTTTTATAACCGAGTTTGGCATATTTTAACCGTTTGAGACGAGTGTGGTGCCATTTCGCAAGCCGACACTAAAGTTAGCGCTTAAAAAGTTATTGTGGCGGTTAGGGAACTGCCTATGGACAGATGGTTGTTCATAGGGCGTGCAATAGAGTTGCATACAAATTGGCCATAGTTCTTGGCATTATAAATAGCCAGAGAACCTTTGCAAATGCAAATCTTCAAGTGATGAGGAACCACATTGCAAAGAGAGAGTAATTTTATGTTAGGCTTAGAGAATAAGCTTGTAAGTCCATTGGTTGGACCGATTTTGTAATCTTCCCCTTAAGCTAATAAAAGAGAGTTTGTTGGCTTATATGTTTGTCTTGGTATTCTGTTGATTGGAAACTACTCCCCAATTCTGTGAAGCATAAACATGGCACGAACCTCTTTGTAGTATGGGCTACATTGCTGGTAGAGAAAATCGGTTTTACCTATTTCCTATCCCCATTTTCCCTAAATCTCATCCAAATTATATAAATCAATTTTTATTAACTCTATCTTGGTTGGGTAAACAAGACTCCCCTGCTGCATGGATCAAACGTCATCTTCCTTCTTCCCCTCTCCCTAATCCAATTCCCAAATTATCTCTGTGACAAAAAAAAAAACAACTGTGTAATCCTAAATCTGTTAATCCACCACTACTAACCATCAAACAGCATTTGTCCAATCTAATTAATTTTACAAATCTAGGAAAGTAATTGATTTTTCTGTGTTTCTTGAACTTTTAATTAATGTATTGATACGATTGATCTAATAGGGAAACATGTACGTTTGCTGTTTCAATTAGGTTTACATTTGTACTCAATCCCCGGATTCCACGATTCACGATTGTATAATGTATTGATTTAATTTAAATTGTCCATCCTATCATATTATGTTTGGAATAAAAGCAAGTTCGGATGACTATGATGAAAGTTTGGAATTCATCTTCTAACCTAGTTTAGATGGTGCTTTGAGAATTAATTTCCGGTCAATTTGGTGGCAATGATGAAAGTTTAGATTAAATATGGAGAATGATAGAGTGAGTTTTGTTTACCCATTCTAAAAAGAGTTAGACAAAATATGGTTTGGATAATTGGGATGGGATTTAGGAAAAGTGGGGATGGGAAATAGGTAAAACCATAAAATCTAAGTTAAGTCTTCAGTTGCATAACTCAGTGAAGTTGACTATTTGCATAGGTGCAAACTTATAAGGCTGAAATACGAGTGGGTGATAAGAATTCACTAAATCTAAGTTAAGTCTATAACATTCCTCTACAGTGGCGCACAATCATTGCGCAACATTGAAGTTGTAGCCTGGAAGGTGGAGCTGCATAGTCCGACGATGTACGTAGCGCCAACATGGCTGAGACAAGAAAAGCTACTTAACACATGCAATGCTATGCGATAGTGTTGCATATCCTTATTCGTAGTTAGCCCATCTCAAGGAAGGAATAAAGGATGAAATGCAAGTCATGGAATGACTTTGCCATCGTTTCAAGCATTGTCCAAGGTTTGGATAGTGCATATGCAACACTGGTGTTTCCAAATGCACCATTGTTGATTATTGCTCGCCAATAAGAATGCAAGTGATGCATATGAAGCATGAAGCAGAATTCAGCAAGTCAAGACTCAGTTGGGATGATATTTGGGTGTTGGCATCCAAACAAGCTAAGTGCATGATCGGGATGAATAAAAGCGCAACAATTGCCAAATACTTGGCGGGAAGTGCAAGTTGAATGAAGCGCAACCATTGACGGACACTTGGCGTAGGCCAAGAGTGAGTAAAGCAAAATCATTGTCGAACATTGGCACGGGGTAAAGTTCAGTGCAGCACAATGATTGTCGGATTTGAGTTCAAGCTGTAAGTTGCGAGTGTGTGTGCATCACACGCATGCCAAAGTGAAAGAGCAAGTTAGAGACGGTTATAAAGTGGTTTTATAACCGAGTTTGGCATATTTTAACCGTTTGAGACGAGTGTGGTGCCATTTCGCAAGCCAGCACTAAAGTTAGCAGTTAAAAAGTTATTGTGGCGGTTAGGGAACTGCCTATGGACAGATGGTTGTTCATAGGGCGTGCAATAGAGTTGCATACAAATTGGCCATAGTTCTTGGCATTATAAATAGCCAGAGAACCTTTGCAAATGCAAATCTTCAAGTGATGAGGAACCACATTGCAGTAGAGAGTAATTTTATGTTAGGCTTAGAGAATAAGCTTGTAAGTCCATTGGTTGGACTGATTTTGTAATCTTCCCTTAAGCTAATAAAAGAGAGTTTGTTGGCTTATATGTTTGTCTTGGTATTCTGGTTGATTGGAAACTACTCCCCAATTCTGTGAAGCATAAACATGGCACGAACCTCTTTGTAGTATGGGCTACATTGCTGGTAGAGAAAATCGGTTTTACCTATTTCCTATCCCCATTTTCCCTAAATCTCATCCAAATTATATAAATCAATTTTTATTAACTCTATCTTGGTTGGGTAAACAAGACTCCCCTGCTGCATGGATCAAACGTCATCTTCCTTCTTCCCCTCCCTAATCCAATTCCCAAATTATCTCTAGTGACAAAAAAAAACAACTGTGTAATCCTAAATCTGTTAATCCACCACTACTAACCATCAAACAGCATTTGTCCAATCTAATTAATTTTACAAATCTAGGAAAGTAATTGATTTTTCTGTGTTTCTTGAACTTTTAATTAATGTATTGAGTACGATTGATCTAATAGGGAAACATGTACGTTCTTCGTTTCAATTAGGTTTACATTTGTACTCAATCCCTGATTCCACGATTCACGATTGTATAATGTATTGATTTAATTTAAATTGTCCATCCTATCATATTATGTTTGGAATAAAAGCAAGTTCGGATGACTATGATGAAAGTTTGGAATTCATCTTCTAACCTAGTTTAGATGGTGCTTTGAGAATTAATTTCCGGTCAATTTGGTGGCAATGATGAAAGTTTAGATTAAATATGGAGAATGATAGAGTGAGTTTTGTTTACCCATTCTAAAAAGAGTTAGACAAAATATGGTTTGGATAATTGGGATGGGATTTAGGAAAAGTGGGGATGGGAAATAGGTAAAACCAGAAAATCTAAGTTAAGTCTTCAGTTGCATAACTCAGTGAAGTTGACTATTTGCATAGGTGCAAACTTATAAGGCTGAAATACGAGTGGGTGATAAGAATTCACTAAATCTAAGTTAAGTCTTGTTGATGGTGGATTTTCGTTTAAGGTTAAATTTGTAAAAAAAACAGAAAATCATGCGCTGACATCTTGTAAAAGATAAAGCCGTTCATAAGTGACGGATACTCCTCACTTAATTCACCAAGAATGGAGCATGTAGCAACAATCCCATTCTCAGAATACATGAAATTCCTCCAGGTTGGAGCATGCAAAGAACAATCCCTTCTCAGAATTTCATATCGGCCTTGTATTTCCCTGTACCCATTATCGTGTGGCATGACGACCGAGTGTTACTCTTACAGAGTAACACGAACCTCCAAGCACTATAATGAATCCATGTACGAAATACCCGTACGTGCCGATTCTCGGTGTGTTATACTAGCCCGAGCCCTCTCGGTGTGTTATACTAGCCCGATTGAGCCCCTCTCGGTGTGTTATACTAGCCCGATTGAGCATCCCACTTGATCAGATCGGTCTCCGGATATGATCTAATCGCAGATCATCCAACTCCACAAGCATGATTGGATGACCACGCATCAATTCCATCACCCCCAAGCAGGTATGGAATACACACGCAGCCTTAGCCTGCCAAATATGATCTAATCGCAGTCATCCAACTCCACAAGCATGATTGGATGACCACAGATCAATTCCATCACCCCCAAGCAGGTATGGAATACACACGGCCGATCCGCATGGTCGACCATTGGCCTTCGCTTGCCAAGAAACCGTCCATACCAAGCATTATGGGCGGAAAACCCTAAATTAGGGTTTGCGGCATATTACATGTGTCGCAAAACGGTCTCAACCGTCCATCTTCGCAGAATAGATGGAGGGTGTAGATGAGACTCAAAGGGCCCTAACATGTCGACACAATCACCATGTGACCGCCTCGCACTTGGCCAATCGGTCCAAAGCCAACCGTGGTTGGTTACAACAAAACCGTCCGCCCAAAAGAGCATGGTCGCGCGGCTTTGAAAGCCAAAAATAGGGTTTGAGCCATCACGCGCGTCCATCTTCTCCGGCACAAACGGAGGGTCACGAGAATCAAATCGAGCAGGTCCTGGTCATACCAAAGATGACCACCGTGGGCCCATCTACCTCCTCTTGCGGTCGGCCAAGGCACATCATTCCCTTGGCCAACCCAAAACGCACGCCCAAACTCGTGCGGTTACACTCCCAAATCCTAAATCGATCTCGACCGCTAACTTCACCGGATGATTTGAATGGCTTAGATCACGTTTTCATGGGATAATCAAGTATAGGTGTGAACACCAACCTACCACCTACACGGTGGTATGATCGACCAAGACCGACCAAGATGGGTCGTCTTGGGGCGCGCGCCCAAACTTGGGATGACACGCGGTTATCAATTCCTTTGCGGTAAGAGATTTCGCCGCAAACCAATCTCAACCACTCCTCTTTGACGACGCACAAATTGAGTGGCCTAGATTGCATCTCCATGAGACGGTGAGACATGGACGTGTACACCATCATGCCGTCCAACACGCATGTATGGTCGGTCCTCCACAAAAATCCTTCCCATGCTTGGTTTCGACCAAGTCAAGAGTGATGCTTGCGCACCTCTTTAAAAACCCTGATTTCATCAAGGGTCGCAGATGAGTGTCTCAAACATCATCTCATCCGCCCGACTTCACCAAATTGGTTATACAACCCGGTCGAGTTATTTGGTTGAGGAGTCATTACCCATCACTTTACCACACCGTAATGCACTCTGCATAAAATACACACGATACTCCACAAGTATCGACTTTATGAATAACGCAGCTTATTCAATTCGACATTACATGCTATCTTCCGTGGATCCACGATCCACATTCCGGTTATCAATCATGTCACAAACTGGGGATACTTTATCGGGGTATTGGTCTGCGCGGTTTACGGCGTGCGGCGGCAACGCGCCATTACAAGAACGTGTTAGGAAGTCATGGACGGTTAGAGATGAACCGGAGAAGTGGGCAAGACCGGGTCGTATGCTACCGACACACAACTCCACCACTCCATCATTCCACTACCTCCACTTCCCACGAGAAACGTGAATGAGGCTCAATGACTTGTATAAATAGGTTCTCCGCCCCTATTTCAACAGACAAGAAACGGCGAGAACAACACAAGTTCGGTCGAAATATAAAACCAAGTGTATTCAAACACTCGAGCACTGCTTGCATCAACCGTGTTTGCTCATCTTTCGTTACAAGTCATAAGCAAGCCAACACCTTCACAATCTCAACACCTTCTTCGCTTCCCTCCCTAAGATCAACCCATCTCCTTCACTTTGTGACCGAAACAGTCCTGAACGGCCATTTCTTGCTTAGGCCGACTTGCACAAGATTGATCTCTCGATCTACAAGCACTCACCGCAGTTGCATTTGTTGAAGGTTTAGATTCATTCCTCATCCACACCCCAAATTACCAAATTCAGCGAGAGTAGTTTTCACCCATCAACAATTGGCGACCACGGGGGAGATTAATCTCTCGGTCGTAAAATCAATTTCTTTGAAATCCGATTCAATTTCATCAATTTCAAAAAGGGTAGATCTTAGAACCAATTCAATCAAAGAATTCATTTCAAGATGGTGGAACTGGTGCTGGATCGGCAATCAATCGGACGGAGCTAGCGTGGATAACACTCCGGTGTTACGTGCTCGGTGGAGCTACCAGGCGAAACATCTCGAGGAGCGGTTACCTCCGTCACCAACACTAGCGGAAGCGAGGAGACATCCCAAAGGTGTAACACCTCCCATCACGAGAGCTGAAGCAAATGCAATCCCGGCATCTCTTGAGCGTAACGCCTCCGGTGGTTACCAGAGCAACAACTTTCACTCCTCCCGTCGGGACGAGGAGCGGAGACCTGAGAGGAAGACGCCGTCTAGTACCATTGCGAGACTTGATGGAGAAAACAGGAAATTCTTGCTAAAACTCAAACAGATATGGCCGCAACTTCCGGAAAGAGGTACTCACTTTCCTTAAAACTTGGATTCGAACGATTGCCGCAAGATTCAACCCTTGAGTCGGCGAGAGATACATTCAATACACCTGAGCAGGCGTTTCCACTCGACTCCCATGAATGAAGAAACCTCGTGTTGCCCCGAGCGCCAAGGGAGAGACCAGCCAACTTCATTACGCGTGAAGATCTGGGCGCTTCTCCAAAATCGGGAAAAAGGGACCAACGGACGTACACCAACATCGGCCGCGCCACCCTCAAGATGTGCAACGGATTCCTACTAAGAGGTTACACCTCTCCTCGGTTCTCCCTCTCGACCAGTCTACTAAGAGTCAATGCTCGTGAACACATTTCTCGATTCTTGGAAGCCTTGGGGGAACATGAATACAATCATGTTTACGCCTAAAAAAAATTCAAAATCACTCACGGGAGGGCATACACTGTACAATAAACATTGCCCTATGACATATCCAATTGGAGAGCGAGATGGTTGATTGTTTCTCGGAAGTATTTCTTAGGTAATCCCAGAACAAATCACGTTTTGGACACAGGAAGAATTCTCGGCGGAACAATGAACATCCTAACGACTTCCGTTAAGAGATTCGAGAACCCAAGCCTTTGGATCACGACCAGAATGTTCTGAACGGCAATTGGTGGAATCATGCATCAACGGGATGATACCCATATCTGGCGCTACATTAGAGAAATCGGGCTTTCAAACATTCTCTCGAACTCATTTAAGCGCAAAACGTTCGGAATCATCGCATCAAAGACTACTAGAAAGAACCCGAGAGTTGTTCGAAGTGAAGATTTGCGTGAAAGTCGAGGAAACGGGCGTCTCACCAACAAACAATACAACAACGGCCCACGGAGTGTGGTAGCGGAGGAGAAAAGAGGAAAGCTTCGATAACGGAACAACAAACCAAGCGAACATCCTCGGCACACAAGACTTCGTCTCGAAAAGGAGCAGACAAAACTCCCGCACAAAACGCCAAAGATACGGTTTTCCTTTTCCCATGAATGAAGTGATAGAGCTCTTGGAAGCGTGGATCCAAGATGATGCGTAAAACTACCCCTATCGGGCGTCCTCCGACCGAGGAAGAAATAGCGAGATCCCAGATACTGTTGCTACCACGGGTTCGTCCATCATCCAACCAAAGATTGCAACGAGTTGAAACAAATATTCAAGGAAAAGGTAGAGACGGGGAACTCCGGCTTGAAACGAAGGTGTTCATAGAGATCCCCACCTATCGGAACTCTGCATGATTTACGGGGACTCTGTTGTGAAGACCGTGCAATCTATGATGGAACACATGTGTGAAATCTTATATTTCTCAAAGGACAGCGTCAAGACATATTCGCGGCCCTCACCACGTTGTGTCGGGAAGACGTTTGCATCCAGTGGAGACGATACAGGGAACCCGGTCTTTCTGAAAGACATGAGCAACGGAACCTGGGACTCCTAACCGTCACTCGTTTGAGAAACGTTGAGTTTGATAACGCGTTGATCGATACGACTTAATTTAACATCATTCTTGTCAAGGCCTTGAGAGCGGCAAAGATCTCAAAGGAAAGCTACTCGTCATCCAACCTGTGGTCGTGATTCGGGAGGAGAACTAGAGAGATTCATACGGATACATCGACCTTGAAGTCAAATTGGGAGATGCCTCAACACAAGCAAAGTTCTACATAGTCAAAGAACATCCCAATTACGACATGATCCTAGGGCGCTCTTGGATACATGACAACAAAGCCATATTAGAAGTCTGTCCTCTACCGGTTTGATACTGAAAGAGTCTCAACACGCCTGCTTGGACCACACAGTGGTGATCATCGCCCGCATCGGCAACTTGCCAATGTGACACAACTTCCCGGAGAGAGCTTGTTGACATACGGCCAAGGATTCCGATCTCAAGTAAGTCTCATCACGCAACTCTCTCGCAACCTATTGCCCTCATTACGACAAATCCTGGGGAGCTCCAACCAACAAGCCCACCGCTGCTAGGAGATGCGAATGGGAAGCCAGAAGCCCTTTCAGCGTTTCATCAAGAGCATAGAAGGCTGTCTTGGTCAAAGACGATAAGGCCAAGACACGAGTATCTCACACGACCAAACCCATTTGGGATTGGAGACTTGGTGACGAAGCGACTACATTCAATATTGGAAGCATGACGGTGAAGATGACCCACTCCACGACTCACCCACCGAAAGAGAAGATGAACCGTACACAGTAGCCCGATGTTATCCTAGGCGGCTCTGCCGCAAGCTCATCAACGCCGATAACACGGAGGGCATAATAGTTCACTCACGATGGCTCAAACCTTAGAACTTAAGATACTTGTGCTACCACTTTCGGCATCCTACACACCTTAAAGCGGCGTGCTATATTTTCCAGCGTGTTTCCTTTTATAATTTCATGTCATATTTGTAATCCCTCCGAAAATGATTGCAATACTTGCATTCATAGCTAGGGTTTCAATTTTCAATTTTCAATTGAAGCATTATTTTCATCGAGAACCCCTTTACTCCTAAAAACACCAACCCCCAGTCGGCAAAATCGGTCCACTTGGAGCAAGAAAAGAAACCCTAAGCAAACATCTCACGGGATGAAGGAAATAGAACGTGTGCGGAAAATGATTTGAGCCATCCGCCCAAAGCAAAGCCGGGAAGATATTGCATCACGGGTCCGGATATTCCATTACAGTATAACTTCTTTTATCACTAAGAATTATGTATGAAGGCGCACCCTTGCGCCCGAGAAGGTTCCGATTCTGATCTTGGCAAAGGATTGTAAAGGAAAGCTTTATTCAAATAATCAAAAGAAAACCTTGAACTCAGTAATCACCGAGTACAAGGAAGATGTTGAGCATGCGAATATACTTGGAAAGAAAAACAAAACAAAAGAAATTTCAATCATCAAGAGGGTCGGTCTCGCCCACATCACCGTCCCGGCTCGTCAAATGTCGATGCACCTCCCTCCGGATCTTCCTCAGCCACGCCCGGGCATCCCCATGCAACGACGACGCCTCCCATCCCAACATCTTGGCCCAGGGAGCATCAAAGGGCATAGCAACACCGAGGGCTGCGCAAATCGCTCACATGTCCAGGACTCTGTGTATCGGAATCAAGGATTATCACGCCGTCTGAACCGGGTAATCACACACTTGCCTTCATTCGGGGCCGTTCATGCTCCAACTCTCGCCTCTTGACATGGCGCAAATCTCTGCCCTTGCAGCTTACTAGTGCTGCGGCGTTTCCTCGCGCCTCCGCCTCCTCCATGTCAATTGCGGTGAAAGTGCACGGATCGATCTCGACAATACGAAGGTGGGAGATAGACATCCCACATATAGCACACCGACTTCCACGAAGAGGAAGATCAATCTTAGCCATCACTTCTCCGTGCGCATGGTTTTGGGCTTGTCAACTTCAAAACTCCTTTACCGGAGAAGCAACGAATGAGCGTCCACACGCTTCCATGACAAACTACAAAGGAGAGGAGGTTATGCACACGCAAAAAAAAAAAAAAAAAAAATCAAGTCAATTGATCGGTTAATCAGGAAATCGGATACGTGCACGAGATTCTGAGATATAGAATAAACCACGTTGAGATGATTCTTTATAATCTCACCGATCAGCGAATCCGGATGGAAAAGAAGTCTTTACTTACCACCTATGAAGGCTGCTAGTTCGGGATAACAATCGATGAGGCTTATCGGATATACCCGAGGAAAGTATGTGATGAAAGAAGTACACCTGAAGGAGCGTAGCGAGCTCATACATGTACAAGAGGAACCAAAGTGACTCACCGGATCAAGTCCGCTTCCTTCGCATCCTTAATCAAGACCAACCCAGTTCCGAGAAACTGACAATGTGAAACTATCCAGAAATATGTGTTCACTCTAGCTTGGTCATTTCATGTCACCATCTCATGCCTACCACACAATAATGTAACCATTATGTGCTAGGCGGGGGACTTAATGTTGATGGTGGATTTTCGTTTAAGGTTAAATTTGTAAAAACCGAGAAAATCATGCGGCGACATCTTGTAAAAGATAAAGCCGTTCATAAGTGACGGATACTCCTCACTTAATTCACCAAGAATGGAGCATGTAGCAACAATCCCATTACAGCGTGAATACATGAAATTCCTCGGGTTGGAGCATGCGACAACAATCCTTCCTGTGAATTTCATATCAGCCTTGTATTTCCTATACCCATTATCAGTGTGGCATGACGGCGGAGTGTTACTCTTACGAAAGTAACACGAACCTCCAAGCACTATAATGAATCCATGTACGAAATACCCGCAGCCGATTCTCGGTGTGTTATACTAGCCCGAGCCCTCTCGGTGTGTTATACTAGCCCGATTGAGCCCCTCTCGGTGTGTTATACTAGCCCGATTGAGCATCCCGGACTTGACCGTATCCCGATCTCGGATATGATCTAATCGCAGCTCATCCAACTCCACAAGCATGATTGGATGACCACGGATCAATTCCATCACCCCCAGCCCCGGTATGGAATACACACGGCCTATGCTTGCCAAATATGATCTAATCGCGGTCATCCAACTCCACAAGCATGATTGGATGACCACGGATCAATTCCATCACCCCCAAGCGGTATGGAATACACACGGCGATCCGCATGGTCGACCATTGGCCTTCGCTTGCCAAGAAACCGTCCATACCAAGCATTATGGGCGGAAAACCCTAAATTAGGGTTTGCGGCATATTACATGTGTCGCAAACGGTCTCAACGTCCATCTTCGAGAATAGATGGAGGGTGTAGATGTAGACTCAAAGGGCCCTAACATGTCGACACAATCACCATGTGACCGCCACGCACTTGGCCAATCGGTCACAAAGCCAGCCGTGGTTGGTTACAACAAAACCGTCCGCCCAAAAGAGCATGGTCGCGCGGCTTTGAAAGCCAAAAATAGGGTTTGAGCCATCACGCGTCCATCTTCTCCGGCACAAACGGAGGGTCCTGAGATCAAATCGGCGAGGTCCCGGTCATACCGGCATGACCACCGTGGGCCATCTACCTCCTCTTGCGGTCCGGCCAAGGCACATCATTCCTACCAACCCAAGCGTACGCCCCAACTCGTGCGGTTACACTCCCAAATCCTAAACCGATCTCGACCGCTTAACTTCCCGGATGATTTGAATGGCTTAGATCACGTTTTCATGGGATAATCAAGTATAGGTGTGAACACCAACCTACCACCTACACGGTGGTATGATCGACCAAGACCGACCAAGATGGGTCGTCTTGGGGAAGCGCGCCCAAACTTGGGATGACACGCGGTTATCAATTCCTTTGCGGTAAGAGATTTCACCGCAAACCAATCTCAAATCACTCCTCTTTGACGGTCAAATTGAGTGGCCTAGATTGCATCTCCATGAGACGGTGAGACATGGACGTGTACACCATCATGCGTCAACACGCATGTGGTCGGTCCTCCACAAAATCCTTCCCATGCTTGGTTTCGACCAAGGCGAAGAGTGATGCTTGCGCACTCTTTAAAAACCCCGATTTCAAGGGTCGCATGAATGAGTGTCTCAAACATCATCTCATCCGCCCGAACTTCACCAGACTTGGTTATACAACCACAGTGGGAGTTATTTGGTTAGTGAGGAGTCATTACCCATCACTTTACCACCGTAATGCGATGCACATAAAATACACACGATACTCCACAAGTATCGACTTTATGAATAACGCAGTTATTCAATTCAGACATTACATGCTATCTTCCGGATCCACGATCCACATTCCGGACATCAATCATGTCACAAACTGGGGATACTTCTGGGGTATTGTGCAGCGGTTTACGGCGTGCGGCGTGCAACGCGCCATTACAAACGTGTTAGGAAGTCATGGACGGTTAGAGATGAAGCGGAGAAGTGGGCAAGGCCGGTCGTATGCTACCGACACACAACTCCACCACTCCATCATTCCACTACCTCCACTTCCCACGAGAAACGTGAATGAGGCTCAATGACTTGTATAAATAGGTTCTCCGCCCTATTTCAACAGGACAAGAAACGACAGAACAACACAAGTTCAGTCGACAGAAACCAAGTGTATTCAAACACTCAGAGCACAGACCATCAACCGTAAGCTTGCTCATCTTTCGTTACAAGTCATAAGCAAGCCAACACCTTCACAATCTCAACACCTTCTTCGCTTCCCTCCCTAAGATCAACCCCATCTCCTTCACTTTGTGACCGAAACAAGTCCGGAACGGCCATTTCTTGGTTTAGGCCGGACTTGCCTGATTGATCTCTCGAATCTACAAGCACTCACCGCGCAGTGCATTTGTTGAAGGTTTAGATTCATTCCTCATCCACACCCCAAATTACCAAATTCAGCAGGAGTAGTTTTCACCCATCAACAAGTCTATAACATTCCTCTACAGTGGCGCACAATCATTGCGCAACATTGAAGTTGTAGCCTGGAAGGTGGAGCTGCATAGTCCGACGATGTACGTAGCGCCAACATGGCTGAGACAAGAAAAGCTACTTAACACATGCAATGCTATGCGATAGTGTTGCATATCCTTATTCAGAGTTAGCCCATCTCAAGGAAGGAATAAAGGATGAAATGCAAGTCATGGAATGACTTTGCCATCGTTTCAAGTATTGTCCAAGGTTTGGATAGTGCATATGCAACACTGGTGTTTCCAAATGCACCATTGTTGATTATTGCTCGCCAATAAGAATGCAAGTGATGCATATGAAGCATGAAGCGAAATTCAAACAAGTCAAGACTCGGTTGGGATGATATTTGGGTGTTGGCATCCAAACAAGCTAAGTGCATGATCTGGATGAATAAAGCGCAACAATTGCCAAATACTTGGCGAAGTGCAAGTTGAATGAAGCGCAACCATTGACGGACACTTGGCGTAGGCCAAGAGTGAGTAAAGCAAAATCATTGTCGAACATTGGCACGGGGTAAAGTTCAGTGCAGCACAATGATTGTCGGATTTGAGTTCAAGCTGTAAGTTGCGAGTGTGTGTGCATCACACGCATGCCAAAGTGAAAGAGCAAGTTAGAGACTGTTATAAAGTGGTTTTATAACCGAGTTTGGCATATTTTAACCGTTTGAGACGAGTGTGGTGCCATTTCGCAAGCCAGCACTAAAGTTAGCAGTTAAAAAGTTATTGTGGCGGTTAGGGAACTGCCTATGGACAGATGGTTGTTCATAGGGCGTGCAATAGAGTTGCATACAAATTGGCCATAGTTCTTGGCATTATAAATAGCCAGAGAACCTTTGCAAATGCAAATCTTCAAGTGATGAGGAACCACATTGCAGTAGAGAGTAATTTTATGTTAGGCTTAGAGAATAAGCTTGTAAGTCCATTGGTTGGACTGATTTTGTAATCTTCCCCTTAAGCTAATAAAAGAGAGTTTGTTGGCTTATATGTTTGTCTTGGTATTCTGTTGATTGGAAACTACTCCCCAATTCTGTGAAGCATAAACATGGCACGAACCTCTTTGTAGTATGGGCTACATTGCTGGTAGAGAAAATCGGTTTTACCTATTTCCTATCCCCATTTTCCCTAAATCTCATCCAAATTATATAAATCAATTTTTATTAACTCTATCTTGGTTGGGTAAACAAGACTCCCCTGCTGCATGGATCAAACGTCATCTTCCTTCTTCCCCTCTCCCTAATCCAATTCCCAAATTATCTCTGTGACAAAAAAAAAACAACTGTGTAATCCTAAATCTGTTAATCCACCACTACTAACCATCAAACAGCATTTGTCCAATCTAATTAATTTTACAAATCTAGGAAAGTAATTGATTTTTCTGTGTTTCTTGAACTTTTAATTAATGTATTGATACGATTGATCTAATAGGGAAACATGTACGTTTGCTGTTTCAATTAGGTTTACATTTGTACTCAATCCCCGGATTCCACGATTCACGATTGTATAATGTATTGATTTAATTTAAATTGTCCATCCTATCATATTATGTTTGGAATAAAAGCAAGTTCGGATGACTATGATGAAAGTTTGGAATTCATCTTCTAACCTAGTTTAGATGGTGCTTTGAGAATTAATTTCCGGTCAATTTGGTGGCAATGATGAAAGTTTAGATTAAATATGGAGAATGATAGAGTGAGTTTTGTTTACCCATTCTAAAAAGAGTTAGACAAAATATGGTTTGGATAATTGGGATGGGATTTAGGAAAAGTGGGGATGGGAAATAGGTAAAACCAGAAAATCTAAGTTAAGTCTTCAGTTGCATAACTCAGTGAAGTTGACTATTTGCATAGGTGCAAACTTATAAGGCTGAAATACGAGTGGGTGATAAGAATTCACTAAACCACTTTATCGTCGGGTTATACTTTCGCGAAAAATTGTTTGGAGCATTTGAAGGTGTGACAATAGCGATAGTCTCAGTGCATACAGTGTTGCAAAATCACTATGAATAAGTGGGTGGAAGCCAAAATTTAAAGTTGTTTTATGCCGAGATTACGAAGTTATTTTTTTTTTCTTTTCAAAACTACTACGTTACTTTTCTCACGGGTTTTTTTCAGTTCAAACTTCAAAATTTGCCATAACACCAAAGGGTGAAGTTGCATAAAAGTTCACAATAAATTTAGAGTTTACCTATTACACCTTCAAATGGAAGAGGGACTAGCGCCTTGAGACTTACATGTATATGGAAAACTCACCTGCACTTTCACATTTAGAATAAAACTTAGGAAGTCACAAGATGGAGACCGGGTGCTTGTGCCGGAGTAGCATTCCTTATAAAATGGAAAGCTAAATACTATGAAAACCATCTTTTGAGTTGCCTGGAACCTTGGTTTTCACCAGCAGTCTTGTACAGACTATGTTGTGAAAGTTTTGATCTATATTGTTGAATGAGCACATCAAGCTTCATCTCCCTCAGTCTTGGACCTTTTCTTCGTTTTATTTGGAAATTTCCCTTTCCTTAGCTGTTCTAAATTGCTTTTATCCTGAAACTTCCTCTTTTTCTGAACCATCTCCGAATCCACCTTGGATTTCAGTTCAGGCGGATCTGCTGATTTACTATCCAACCTGGATGATTTTTTCTTGTTGGGTTTCTCTGTTGACCAATATGCTAGCTTCTTCTGACGTAGTTTCAGTGTCTGGATATTATCAATAGCAAACTCAATGATGGGTCGGCGTTCAGGGCCAAAAGTTTCTGCAGATGACAAGAGGCACGTGAAATTAAAACAACGAGATCAACCATTTCCGTGTCCGTTCCTTTTCATTTTGCGTAGTAGAGAATGAAAACTCGTAATATTACAGAACGTTCTACTTCTACTCATCATATAGATCACCTTACATAAAATCAACTTGTTCTAAAATATGTATACAACTATCATGTCTTAATGATTTCTTTTTCACCATCTAACTTGTGTAGTTTGGTTAAAAAATATTTGAATTCGAATATGATTATGATGAGTAGAATATTCTCTCCTGTGTCCAATGACAATTGCCTTGTAACTAAGGAAAAAAAGATTTAATATTTTTCTAAACATTAGGATTTTCTACACATATCAGGAATACTTACCAGGATTATTGTTAAGAACTCTCAAGGCCACAAGTGCATGCTGATGCTCAGTGAACTGGATGAAAGCTACTCGACGCGAATAGTTCTTGGTAGCCTTTGCATCCTTGGTTTCATTTAAGAATTTTATCTGCATAATCAGCGAATAAGTCGGTCAAATTCTGATTCAAATATTAATACAGCAGTTATTGATTGATGTTAAAAATACTAGTCAAGATTTAATCCAGTTTCAGCAGCTCTGATTCTATAAATATTTTGCAGGGGAGCAAAAGCTATTAAATCTTCCTCCTACTTCCCAGAAAAAGTTCGGTCAAGATAAAGAGTGCATAAAAGTAGCAACAATGTTCTCCGTAGTGTACCTGTTGGATGACAGGAGTTTGTTTGGAAGCTCTGGAAAGAACTGCATCTACAAAAATCTTTTTAAGATGCTTGAGAGATTGCATTAGGCAAATTGTATACAATGAGTCTAGTTCTTGAAACATGTTACACAATCACATCTCAGGTGAATTTTAACAACACACAACTGCTCCCAAACAGATCTCCATGAGACACATGTTTTCCACACAATATATCAAAACAGAGTAGTGCACTCGAGTCCTGAGACCTCGACTGGTGCATACAAATATTACTTACACTTGAAGTTTGGACATATCATAGGATGAAACACCTTCAACAGCTGGCGACCCCTCGAGAATAATGCCTTCCTAGTGACAGTAATGGAAGGGGGAGATGGGTTAGAATTAATAACTTTATATCGAAATTTAACTTACCATCTATGACAAACCAATAGTTGATGAATACCTTTGCAAGGTAAAGGTTCCGCTGGTCAACATGCTCACTTTTGGCCTTGTCAAGTTTACTATCGTGAGCTGACTTCTTGTCCTGGGCCTTAAACACAGTTAGTTGTCTGCGTTTCAGAAGAATCTCTGAATCAACTGTAGCCTGTGCAGCTGCCACCCCGGCATCAGCCTCGGCTGATGTACTGAACGTGAGAAAACCAGTTCCTGTTGGTCGCCTTCCCATAAAAGCACAAGAAAAATCATGAATAATATCCTGAAAGGATATAATGTACTTAAGGATATAGCCAAAAAGTATTGTGCATACCTGGTGACTTTGTGAAGAACATGTAAAAATGACTGCACGTCCCCGAACTCAGAGAACCGTTGCTTCACATCTTCACTACTCGTATCAAATGGGAGATTGATTATGAAAACAGTTCTCTGCTGTTCTTCCATCTTTGCATGCTCAGTCTTTCCAGGCCATTTAGGTTTTACCCTAACAGCAGCCTTTTCCATCGTAGTAGTTAACTCCTTACTTGGAGGTAATGCTGAATCTTCACCAATAGAATCTAAGTTCCCTTTTCCATGAGATGTGACCATATTCTTACAAACTTTCGATGCAATGTCAAATTCCTTCTCAAAATCAACCACTTCAGCAGGACCACAATTCTCGTCAGAATTTTCCGTAGCAGTATCTCCTGCTTGAGGTTGTTGGGATTTTCTATCCCTACCGCCAATGACATCTTCGATATTATCATTACTGGTTTCGTCCTCCTCTTCGCTATGCTGTAGTCCTGGAAAATCTCACTTTCTACACAGATGTAAATGAAGAAATAAAAAAATGGAAGTTATACGGCAAAGTGTCAACTTGAAGATACCATTTTTATATGAAACTGCATTAGCACCCAATCAACAGCAATGGGCCTGTCACCAAAATTTTGCCCATTTACCTTACGGATTGCCTGACAAAGAAAATGCAAAATTACTTTGTAAGTATGAGTGTAATTAGCAAGATATGATACAAAAATGAGTCACGAATCATACATTTTCAGCATCCTGCTTGCATGTGAAGGTAATAAATGCAAATCCCTTGGACAGTCTGTACAGGAGGATAAAACTACTTATAACTTCTCGAATTGATACTAAATAAACTTAACCAGTGTTATATGGGCCTTTTCATGTACCCTGTGTCAGGTGCCTGTGGAATCGATATGTTCCACACAAAACCTGCTGATGAGAAAAGTTGTTTAATCTCATTGACTTTTGCCTACAGAAAAATAGTTTAAGATACAGTTGAGTTAAGAAGCTCCTGCGGCCAAGAAACGTGTGAGAAAGTAAGATATAGTTGTAGAGATAACCTCAAAAGGAATATTTCTAACAATAAGCTTCCATTTCTCTGTCTTGGAACCCTGCAACAAGAATCGCCACAGGAATTGACTGAGTTGTTTAAATTTGACCCATCTGAGCTTAGAACATTTTCCCAGTGGAAATAAATTAACAGAAAGTGCCAAAGAAGAACTTTCTTCTAAAATAAAATTGTCATTAGTATGCTCATCACTTTATCAAGGAAACCAAGCACCGAGAATTGTTTTCTCATTAGTTCACTAAAACACCAGGTCAGAGAAAGATGTTCAGGATTTTCCAGTTAGAGATACAAGTTCCAAGTTCGTTTCATAAGCCAAATAGCAACAGAACCACATATTCAGAAGAGCACTTAGAGACTACCCGTAGGAAGCAATAAAGAGATCTGATCTATCTTATTTTGAACATAGCAGATGCAGATGCATAATCAACCTTGTAATATACCCAGTTAACCATAACATCGCTGCTAAATTGTGACAAATGCAACAAAATGTAGATGATCTAAAGCATGGAGGAGAAACTCAAGTACTCAAAATGTTTTAGAAGGACCTATCTATGCAGCATTCAAAAATATGACATCCTGGTAAAGATTAATAAAAACGTTATAGACATTTCAAATCAGGTACCCCCATCTTAAAAATGTTATACCTCACCACCCAACTGGCGTGCCCAAACAGACGCACCCTTTGGAGCAGATCTGAGCAGATCAATAACACCCAAAGCCTGTACTCCTTTCCCCCTTCCTCTTATGCTTTTTTCAGCTGGTTTTAGCTTTCGTTTTAGTTTTCCGGCGATTTTTCCGTTGATTCTTCATGGTTTAGTTGGTATATCATCGACAGATTTGGGTATGTATGTTTCTTATACTGATAAGCATAAGAGATTCAGACATACTATCTTTTCCATAGTTGATCTCCATCAAAATCTAAGCTCCCGGTTTCACCTCCGGCGACTTGAAGAAGATCAATTTTATTGTATGTTTTAACTCTAGTTTCTGCAGCAATAGTCATGTTGTTAGCTTTAATGTTATATTAGGGTGCATAGCAGATGCATTTTTTATTGGATATCGATTTGGTTTTTGGACAGGGTTGCTGTTTTCTTTCAAGGTTCTTACCTACTTTTTAGCAATGCTTGTTATCAGTATTAGATTAAGGGGGTGTTTCTAGATTCAAATCAGTGCTATCTAGACTCTGTAATACTTCCTGTAGATGTAATACTTTGGGTTGTATTTGTTTTGATGTATGTTTGCCTCACTGGTGTTGTTAAGAAGATTCGGATCAAGATTGTTATTTCACCAGCAGGTATAAGCATATCAACAACCCAAGAAATGGAAACCCAGTCAACATCAGCGCTTTCATCAAGTTCATCAAAGTCTACAACCGTTACTACATCTCCAATGCCGAGTCAGCCCGTTTCATTCCGTTCCAGACTCTTAAACACCGATTCAGATTATCATTGTTACACAAGACACTTTGGTTACTATTGTTACTCAAGACACGTTGGTTATTATTTGGTTACTGCTACTGTTACTGCTAGTTGGGTCGTTGTTACCCTGATTGCATTAGGCAATCTAAACCTTAAAAATTCCAGTTCATGTTATAAACATGTTCTGAGGAGCATTGGGTTGGATTTGATTCAATCATTGCCTTGTGCATTGATTCATATTGGTTTGGTACTCAAACTTATTATGGCCCTAGATGTTTGGTTTTCTGATATTGGTTTTAGATCTGAAAAGATGGAGTTAATAGGCAAGAATTGGTGGAGATGCTACAATTTGTATGACTTTGTTGTAATCTTGAAAAAACTATGTAAGGTTTCCGATTTTCCAAATCGGCTTTTTAAATGTAATTTCTGAGGTTAGCCTCTTTTCCGAAAAAAAAAAAAACAGACGCACCCTTTAATCAGGTACCAAAATCACTAAATGTTTTTTCTAGCTACAAGAATTTCACAATTAGGATTTTATAATTAGAACTCAATTGCTGAACAATCAATTAATAAACCAGATTAGATCAGTTTTAACAATCTACCTGGTCATCGGTAAAAGAGTCGGGTAAGTTGCTAACGCGAATTTTTGAAGGTGAGTGTACTACTTCTTCCCCCGAGATTGGGGTATACCCAATAAGACAAAATAGGATTATTTTGAAGTAAAACCAAGCCACCCCTTAACCTTGTATTTTCAAAATGGCAAAATTGTCCTCGTTTAATTAACACTAAAATTTTGATTAGATTAATTAGTTAAGTTTAAATTGATTGAATAGATTAAAACTTATGAATTTTAAGTTATGAAATTTTGTTTTTGATTGAACTTTTGTGGGATGATTTTTGATGAATTTTTTTTTTTTTTTTTTTTTTTTTTAGAATATCTCTTGCAACGAAAATGAAGCACACAAACCGAAACATTTCTAAAAAGGGGTTTGCAAATCTGTTGTATGAAATCATACTCAAAATCAAAGAAGAAATCAACACTTTCAGTTCTGAAAGTATGAAAAGTCGGCAAGGTCTTCATCGCCGACCTAGCCGGCCAAAAGTGGCCGGCATGATCTTCATCGTCGACCTTGCCGACTTTTGTTTTTTGACATACAGGAGATGACATAAAAAATTTATTGGCCGGCAAGGTATTCAAAAAATACCCTTCCGGCTGTTTTTGGCCGGCAAGGTATTCAAAAAATACCCTTCCGGCTGTATTTGGCCGGCAAGGTAATCAAAAAATACCCTGCCGGCTGTTGAAAAATTTACAGTCGCCGCCATGGATGTTATGAAAAGTCGGCAAGATATGCATGTTACGACCTTGCCGGCCAAAAACACAGAAATCATAATTTTTGATTTCTAACCTAATATAACAATAAAATCACATAACACAATGATGGGTTTGAGTTTAAACATCATTTATAGTCTTCTTTTCGCTGGTAGAGTCAACAATTTTTTTGGAAAATCAAAGTTGAAGATTTTTATATGGCTTTGGTTGATGGAAGATGAAGATGAAGATAAAGAAGAAGAGAAGAAGATGAAATGAAGAGAATAAAAACTGATTTAGGGTAATTAAGATTATTAATGGGTAAGGGTAGTTTTGTAACTTACCCATTAAGACTTCCCCTAAAATCCACAAAAAGTGTCCCTTTAAAATTGGGTATACCCCAATTAGTTTGAGTATACCCCAATCTTGCCAGGCTTCTTCCATCCTTTTCCTTTTCCCCATCTTTTTTTTTTTTTTTTAAGAGTAAGTCTTGAAGCCAAAAACCCTGCAACCCTAGAATTTTTCTTAGCTTTCACTTAGAAACCCTAGAATTGGCAATAGTAAATTTGCTAGGCGGCCTAACAATTCTGGAAAATTGGAGTTAATTTCTTTCGCGGACGGGTTCCTCGTCTGGGAGGTTATTATACTCGATTATTCCCAAGATTTTTTCACTTGGTAACTCTTTAAATAAATCTGGCAAGCGCGAAAATGTTGCTGTTCTAGTCGGGAAATTTACTTAGGCTAATCCCTATGGGCTAGATTGAGACCAAGGCCTACAAGCAACGGCTCCTACCTATTGAGCTGCTAGATTGGCCAAAAAGTGTTGCAAACAAGAAAAAAAATGTGAGAAAAAAGTTAACACTAGTACTTGCTATTTCACTCTCCTAGCATATGCTCGCAGTTCAACTAACAGTGAGATTGAAACGATGAATGGTACAGCATTCAAAAAATGACTCTACGCTGACCTGTTCAGCGTTAATCTTCTCATGCTGCCACAAATAAAGAAAATAGGTGGGCCCATATCATTACTTTAAGAAGTAAAATGGATGTGTTAATGGCGTGTCATCACCTCATGCCTATTACCCAACAAACTTTATCTTTTGAATCCTTTTTTTATGCAACAAACAGAGTTGGTGAAACAATATGTACTTTTTTATGTTCGGTTTTTTGTGCAACAAACACTTCTCTTCAAGGGAAGAGAGAAAATATGGAAATAAAAATGATAAAAAAAAAAATTGTGAGCGTTGTTCGGTTCAGCGCGAGTCTTTCTTTATTCGCCTTTGACATTGTTCTATTCAGCGGCTATCTGCTAGATTCGCAATACCATAGGACTTTGGAGGTTTCCCTAGCTAACGTGGACTGCTAATCTAGCTGTTAGATTAGAAGACCATAGGACTTAGCCTTAGGCATGGGCTAGATTAGCAGTTAAGTGTTGCAATTCAAAAAAAAGAGTGCGGTCTATTTGTTAACACTAGTTCTCTATCCTAGCATTTGCTCGCAGTTGAACTAGCAATGAGATAGTATTCAGCGCTACAAAAATCACCTTTTCGCTGAATGGTTCAGCGTTGGGTATTTATTTTTTGATCTGACAGCTGAAATTTAAAGCGCTGAACCAAACAGCGATGGGCAGTGGTCCCAGCTGATGTGGACTGCTAATCTAACTACTAGATTAGCACTCCCATAGGACTTAGGAGGTTGCACTAGCTAACGTGGACTGCTAATCTAGCTGCTAGATTTGCACCCATAGAAATTAGCCTTATTCATCCAGAAAACCTGTCTAAATTATCCTGTAGTCCAGCACCAAAAAGCAGTTACCCAGAGGTCCAAAAAACTTTTGAATAGCTAAAATTACTTGCCTACCCTCACCACTCACGTGTGGACATAATTGTCTCATTCTAATTCTTTATTTTTTTCTTTTCATTGTTTTCATCTACTGAAAACTCCTTCTTTCTTCTCAATCAACAACACCAACAGCAAAATCAACCTAAAACCCATGCTTAATCATCTCTAAAATTCGATCAAGGTTCTTCAGCAAAAACCATAATCCCCAATCAATCTTCTTCAGCAAACCCTAACTTCATTTTCACCAACCCTAACCGTTCCAAAGAATTCTCAATTCGAAAAAATGGCTACCAAAAGGGAAATTAAACGAATAATTAGAGAAGTAAGTGTAGAATAAACTCCTCACCAGTAAAAACTAGTAAGAAAATTGTCGTTGATTCACCAAAAGATAAAACCAAAGAAAAACCCCCGCAAATTCACCAACAAGTATGTCAAAATCTACTAAATTTGTTACTCCTTCACTAACAACAAACTAATGACAACGATTTATATTCAACATAAGCAAAAGGAAAGAAATCGAGATGTACCCTGAAAAAAGGTAAAAATCTATTCAAACTCTTAGCTACATACCAATATCTAGTGTTGGTAGATTTGCAAAATGTGGAAATTCTTTGCATGTTAAAATTCCATTATGTTTTGTTGTGTTTGATATGAATATGTAGTGATACATATCATATCATTGTTGTGTTACTTGAATTACATATCGATATTAGTAGTGAGCTGATATGTTGTGTTACTTGAATTACATATCAATATTTTTGTGTTACTCGACCCCCGTAAATGGTGATACATATTCATACTGATATGTAGTGATGTTTTGCATTGTTGTGTATGTTATGAATATATAGTGATGCATTTTGTTACATACCATTCGACATCTTTGTTAAACACTACATATCAATATGTTGAATATTGTTTGATACTTTTAGACACTCCATATTCCAAATGTTGAATACCCAAAGTACATATTGATATGTTTAATATGATGTTAGATCGAATGGTATATAGTGTCAAGTAGCAATATGTTTAATATGTGTTAGATGTGCAGTGGTGCATATTGATATGTAGTGTCTATTCCTACCTACAATTGTACATATAAGTAGCAATATTCTTCTTAATCACATTGTAAGGAACTTGTACATATATGTATTATTCCATTGTCAAATACTTACACTTCTAATGCACCAACCGCAAAAACAAAAAAAAAAAAAAAAAAAAAAAAAGCATCAACTACTCCTTCACCAAAAGCAAAGGGTAAGAAAGCAATTGTCCTAAAGTCGCTACCCCTAAACCAAAAGCAAGAAGGAGAGAAAAGCTGATACTCTCAAAAAAAGCAAAGTGGAAGAAAGCAAATGTACCCCTGAAAGAACATACATTTCTTAGCTATTGTTCTCTATTTTATGATTAAAAAACATCACTACATATCCAAAAAATATAGTGCTGGATATGCCGTATGAGATGATATTTTTAACTTGATTAATTACCATAATATGTAGTAGATATTATAAATACATATTGATATGTTCAATACTTTAGTGATGGAAATATGTAGCAAGTGTATATTGAAAATGTTGTGTAATGGTTTTAGATACTTGTTATTATGCAGGTAAAAAGCGTAAGCAAACAACTTGAAAACCAAGAAGCTTATACCGATCAATTGAGTGTCTTGCGATTCTGACTGATCGGTGAATCATTGTATGGGAACCCGTTCCTAATTTTCTGGCACACAAATTTTGATTTAGAATATTGGTTGAAGAATGAAGAAGCATTCACCAAAATGTTACGATGTTACAAGAGAGGTCGATACCCAAAAAAGCTTACATTTCAATTTGTAAGGCATGGCGAGAAGCATGAACTGTCATCCACACCAGAAGAAATAGGAATCACTTATGGGATGCCAAGAATGCCGAATAGGGAATATCAAGATATAAAACTTATATTAAAAAGTGGATGACGTCAAACTGCATTCTTCAAAAGGACTTTTCCTTAAGTACCGATGAGTGATAAAAAGGTGACTAGGCCAATGATTGAAGACACCATCTTGAAAATCATGAAAAGAATACCAATTCATGTAAAAGTTGGTGAAGATTTTCTACAAAGGGTGGGTGATCAATCAAATGAAGATTCTCAAGATAAAGACGAGGAAGATGCCGAAGATCTTGTTAAGCTTATCTGCCTATATATGTGAACTTCATTTTTTTCGCAACAATGCAAACTCTTTGACTGAAAAATACATTGGTTTCGTCGAAGATCTTGAAAGCGCAAAGAATATTTCCGGCCTCGATATGATACATTCTTACTTAGAGCGAGAGCTAAATGAAAACGAGGAAACCATAGAAGATACTACTGGTTGTGTTGGTTATTTGTTGGTAATATTTTATTTACGTTAAACTCCTTTGTTTTACGTGTTTCCACTACATATTGATAGTATATCTAACACTACATAGCAATACTTACAACCTTGGTTTTCGGAGCATATCCATTTGGTGGAGCCAGAGAATATAGTGACAAAACCTGAAGCAATGTATGTGCCAAGAGCTTCTAGATGGAACCATACAAAGATATGTACTGAATTCCTAAAGGATATTGATCTTTCTAAGAATGAGGTAAACATACATTATTAGTTGAACTTAAAAATAAACTTGCAGTACATATTTTGTCAAACAAATATATATTGATAAGTACATAAAAATTGTACAGTTCCATGATGAATTCAAAGACGGGTACACAAACCATGAAGAAAAAAAAATCTTAATTGTATCGTAAGAAGGATTCAAGAGGAAGAAGATGATGAAATCCCATTGAAGAAGATGACAAAGCTTAATCGGAAGAAGAGAAATAAGAAGAAAATGGAAGTCCTTTAGAATAAGATGAGTCAGCAGATGCAGGAGAAGATTGGGAATTGAAGTACAATGATTTGAGGAGTATAGTCTCTGATAAATGGAGCGAAGTGAACACAAAGCAGCAAGACGGCGCAACGGTTGACGCTTCAAAGCTTGTGCTGATGTTGCTTGAAATATACTCGAAAGCTTTCCCTTTGAAGATAGAAGTTAGTGATGAAGATTATGTTCGCTTGGGATCTACAACTCCACAAACCAACCCCACTGAATATTTTGATGTTGACCCAACAGTTGAAGTCTAAATGCCAAATTCAGAGAAAGATCAAACTAATGTTAATACCACCTCTGAAGTTGGTTTGTCAACAACACCTCCATTATTGAGGTTCCACGGTGTTGAGGTCCAGCTTTCTGAGATTAAAAGCTGGGCTAAATCTAATTTGGAGAAAAAAGTCGAAGAGATACAAGCGGAAAATAGAAAAAAACACACACAAGTAAGTAGCATATCAATATGTAGTCTAAGTATCATCACGTTCACTTTGCTCTGTATCAGTATGTAGTGGTATCTAATATGTACCATATCAGTATGTAGTTATTTTAAGTTTCTGACACTCACAATGTGTACCGTATCAGTATGTAGTAGTTTTAAGCTTCGAAGTGGAAAGTCATATTCATCAAGTTTTGGACCAGGGGCAAAAAAACCATTTTACCAAAATTTGACAAAAAAGGGCATAACGCTCATTTTGGGATTGTTTAAATGTTTTAGGGCTACGTTCCCTAGTTGAACTCCTAAAGCTTACCTGACATTTATGTTCATTCTCTGCTGAATGACATAAATTAATTATTTTTCCATGAACTGGCGGAAGCACAATATCTCAATTCTTATTGGTCGAGACTAAGCATAACCAAGCTAGGAATTAATTAATCTTGTGGTCGGTTAGCACAAAACCCTAATCGGGGTCGAAATTGGTGAAAATTGGAGCTAGGGATAAAACCGTAATTGACGAAGAAAGTTGACCGCGCCAGTGACCGACCAAAGAAGGTTGGTCGAGCAGCTTAAAAACCTTATTAAGTTAAATAGTGTCGTCCAAGTCGGTCGCAGAATCGTTTTGACTACTCGACTTGGCATGCTAATTTAACTAGCCCAGGTCCTATTGTGCTCGACTAATCAGGTGCCATTATTGCTACCTGTTGATGTGGTTGTGAATAGTGGTAAAAAGAGTTTCGATTCTCGAACTTGTGAAGGATTTTTTAAGACTTAAATTCAAAACTAAAATAGAAAACTCACTAATAATTATAGCAAACTCAGACAAAGATGTTATCAATATTAAAAGGACACTGAGGCTAAGATTCCACTATTTTCCAAGTTTAAAGTGATTTAATCCCAATATTTATATTCATGCAATTTTCTCGTTCAATTTGATTCTAACTATTGCAACAAGTAGATTCTCAAGAAAACAAGTGTAAATCCGAAGCATAGAACATCAAAAACCTAGGTCCAAGTATGCTCTATCAAAAAAGAAATAAAAATTGCTTAACAAAAATCATTCAAACAATTTTCGTTCAAGGCAAATAGTCATATAATAATTGCAAATAAAAAGATAAAATAGAATATACCACTTTTTGTTGGAAAAATAGCTTCCTCTATCGCCTCAAAGAATGGGTTTTAGCTCCTCATATTAATCATGATCTCAAAATATGTGTTTATGGCTCAAAAGTTGATTAAAAGGATGAGAAAGAACAAAACAGACTGTGCGCAACGATTTATTGGCGTTACAAACGAACTGTTACAAAGGTGAAAATTTTACAGAGAACTGTTGTAAGCACTGTAGCGCTGTTGCAAATACTAAGACTGAAGAAACGTCTGTCTTTGATGGTATATTGTTCTTCAGCTTCTTCTTCTTCTTCTCCTGCTGGTGTATCTTTCTCTGCAACTCGATATTTTTGCTCTGTAATTGCCCCAAAGTGTACGTAACCCCTCTCTGACTCGCAACCAACCTATATATATAGCCAACAGGTCTTCAAATCTTCCACAGAAATCTTCTTTTTCTTTCTTCTAAAGTCTCGACTATTTCCTTATTTTTCTTCTTTACGCGGTGCTTTGGATTACTCCAAACCTCTCCTAAATGTGATAGCCTGAATCCTAGCCTTCAACATACTCTTCATCCTTCACGCAACTGCCATTTATAGTTATAGAAAATCCCGAAATTTCCTTTACTCTGTTTTGCTTGAACTCGAGTGAAATCTTCTTTTTTCTTCGAATCTAGGGAACATACCAATCATGTTTTATCGAAACAGGCTTAATCTAATCCAACTAGACAACCAAATCCGATTAAATCTCACACAATACCAAATCCTGTGGTTCGCAGCTGTTGATGGTGGATTTTAGTTCAGGGCTAATTGTAAAAGCCAAATTTTATAAGCTGACATCCCGCAGAGGATAAAGCTATTTGAGTGATAAATACTTCTTCATTTTACTAATTCACCTAGAATGGAGCATGTGGCAACAATCCCAAATATTTTGTGAATTAAATACACAAAATTCATCCAGGATGGAGCATGTAGCAACAATCCCATATACCCTGTGAATTTATAGCGTTATTAATTAATGCATGATTAGCCTTGTATTTCCTGTGTTGTTCCCGCAAAACTCTCATTATTGGTGCGGCATGACGACTGAGTGTTGCTCTCAGCAGAGTAACACGAATCTCCAAGAGCCAATAATAAGGCATGCACAAAATACCCGTACAGGCTACATCTCTCAGTGTGTTATACTAGCCCGATTGAGCATATTTGAATCTGGACTATCCATATCAGTCTCAGAAACAATCACGACCACGCAAGTTGGCCGCATGATTTAACCAGCTGGACGATCCTCGGCAGGAGCAGATATCACCACAATGACCACCAGTGGGCCCGTTTATGCCCTGGTCGGTCGAACACGTGCCATACTCCCAAAATCCACCAAACACCAGCCTGGAAAAGGGTGGTCGAATTGGTATGGAGCAGCTTGGAGGAAGCTTTTACGAGCAAGACCGCCAACGGCAGTCTCAAAACCATCCACGGCCGTCCAACTTCGCCGTCATGATTGGACGGCGTGGATTATCCCATAGACGGTCGGACAAGCTTGTCCTGCACACCGGCGGGGCCCCTCTCTACCTTCTTGGTCCACCATCTCCTGACCTAGCCATAGAGCAACGTGCGTTTGCCCAAAGTATGTCCGACATGATGCTTAAAGGTCGCAGGAAATTCCACTAAGGTCTTAAATCGATCACGACCATCCAACTTCACTGTCATGTTTGGATGGCTTATATCAAGCCTATGACCGTGGGACAGGTACACACATGCTCACCACCGGCCCAACGTGGCCCTACACAATCGGCCTCCCAAGGGAGGAGCATAACATGCAAAACCGATCGGTTGAAGTTGCATGGGCGTGAACCATACAAAACCCTAATTAGAGTTTGCGGCATGTTACATGTGTCGCTAATCGATCACGAGCGTCCATATTCGTAAGCTTGGATGGAGGGTGTATATGTAGACTTAAAAGGTCCCGAGCATATCAACATGATCATCGTGGGCCCACGTACACGCATGACCGATCGAACAAGGCCAACCATGGACGGACGTCTCAAACGCGCGCTGAAGTAGGCATGTTGCGCGGTTTCCAACTCCTTTGCGGCATGGGATTTCTGTTGCAATTCGATCTCAACCGCTCCCTCTTTGCCGGTCAAATTGAGTGGCCTTGATCGCACATTCATGGGACAGTGAGGTACGGACGTGTACACCGGCAAGCCGTCTACACGCATGCCCGGTCGGTCCTTCCTAAAACACCTCCCATGCTTGGTTTCGACCAAGCTGAAAAGTGATGCTTGCGCACCTCTTCAAAACCCTAAACTCTATCAACGGTCGCAGATGAGCGTCACAAGATCATCTCATCCGTCCAACTCTACCAGCTTGGTTGGTCAGCCTGGCTAGGAGTTAAGTGACTAATGAAGCATCCCCGTGATCACCGTCCGCCACTCTTCCACATAGAGTGATCGGCCAAAGCATGGCTCGACCATGCAGTCTCCAAACGATCACTCGAAGATGGTTGGACGTGATGATATTTTAAGACGCTTATCCGTGACTTACCCCGTTAAACCTTAAAATAGCGATGCTTCATACATGCTGAATATATTCGATGCATTACATGCATAGAATACACACGATATTTCATAAATATCGATTTCCCAAATAAATTAGTTATTTAACCTTAGCACCGTATGCTACCTTCTGTGGGTCCCACGATCCACACAATCGAGACATCGAGCATGTCACAAACTTGGGGATACTTACTGGGGTATTGGTCAGGCGATTTACAGCGTGCAACGCGGCATCACAAGAACGTGTCAGGAGGCATGGACGGTTAACGATGATAGGAGAAGTGGGCCAAGACGTGATCGTGCAATCACCCACACGACCCCACTACTCCATCACTCAACTTCCTCCACTTCCTACGAGATGAGGGTTTGCGCTCTATGACTTGTATAAATAGGTCCTTTGCCTATTTCCAAACAACAGAGACAAGCACAGAAAACCAAGTGTTGTCATTCGTATCCAGAAAACACCAGAGATGATTGCTTATGTTATTGCAAGCCATTCTAATACAAGTCATAAACAACCAACACCTTCACAATCTCAACACCTTCTTCGCTCCCTCCTTAGATCAACCCCATCTCCTTCACTTTGTGACCGAAGCAACTGAAACGGCCATTTCTTGGTTTAGGCAAGAATTGTATAGATTGATCTCTCGAATCAAAAAGCACTCCCGTGAAGTGCATTTGTTTAGGGTTTAGATTCATTTCTCATCCACACACACCCAAAATTACTGAAACCAGTAGAAATAGTTTTCACCCATAAACAATTGGCGACCACAGTGGGAGATTAATCTCTCGGTTGCAGTATCAATTTCCAAATTCCCGATTTCATTTCTTCAATACCAGATTCAATTTCTTCAATTTCGAAGGGGTAGATCTTAAATCCATTTCAATCATTTTGTTCGCTGAGTTCAAACTCTCATTCTATAATGTATCCTCACCAGCAAAAATATCCAAAGGCCATGAATAATCCAAACCTCATGGAACGTTTGGCTAAGATGCTAGAGAATGTTCTTGCAAATCAAGCGGGTATTGCTAGAAGAAAGGGCGAGACGTTCCGTGTTTTAAACAATATAACAGTTCAACTACAAGAAATCTCGGCGGGCGTTTACACAGAGAGTACCGCAAATACCGGTATGAAAAAGGTTGAACCTTTATCCGGAAACCAGTGTCTTTTCCAATGGGGATGCAAGAAGAGCGCGCGGCACTTCAGGCACCGAGGACGACGAACAGATGATCCAAATGGCAACAGGGACTCAAGACAAGTTCCACAGGGGAAAAGACTTGTTGGAGATGCCTCAAGGTATACCGAATAAAGAAAAAGAGCCTGCAGCCTACGAAACGTTCTTTGGAAGATTTATATTTCAAAACCCGTGCCGAAATTGAAGGTCGCTCAATCCGCAACGACTTTTCCGCCAAGTGAAGAAATGCTCAAGGAAGAATTAATCAAGGAGCGCGCAAATACGGGGGCTGGGAGCGTTCGACGCATTCATCCGACGGTGACGTTATTGCCAATACGATGCTTTCTACGTGGCAGAACCGCCCGGTTAAGCGGGCTGCGGGTATGATGACACACGTTGGTCTTCCAACTCCATCTCCGAAGCGTGCTTCACATCAAAGCCAAAGAGAGACGCCACGACTTCCGTTAGAAAAGCTAGACTCAAGATATTTGCACTTCCCGTTCCCAATGGAGAAGATCTTGGAGTTTTTGGAGACATGGGTACGAGACTGAGAGGCACAACTGCCTCCTATATGGCGTCAACCGACCGATCAAGAGGTGATAGATCCGAGATATTGTCATTATCATCGATTCCTTTACCATCCTACCAAAGGAATGCAACGCCTTGAAGCGCATTGTTCAAGAGAATCTTAATTCAGAAGAGTTGCTTTCCCTCCCTGAAAATTAGTGCATGCAGTTTCCATGAAGAAGACGCTCGGGAAAATTCAGTTTCATACAAACGAAGTTTCGAAAAGCAAGTAAGTTTTATCCAGCAATTTTTACAAGGAAGATAGTTTTAGAATTTACTGGGCACTTGGTATCCCACACAAGAAAGAGATTCAATGATCATACGTCATGTTTGTTCCCTTTCATGCTTGCACGATATTTGCAATTTCATATAATATCGTTGTAATAGCCACGAGAATGCAAGTTCCATTCAAAATAATCTCTTTCGCAAAAAATTATCTCAAAATAAACCAATTCAAAATTCAATCACCTATTAGTTCAATACCTAAAATCAAGTTGTGAAAGGAAACCCTCACATCACTCAAAAACTCCTAAAAAGGTAAAGCATAAGTAGACGACATAAGTCATTTAAGGGAAGTCCTTCAAGAAGAACTCGTCCTTACATGGAAAGAGCGGCTTTCATTTTCTCGGAGAACGGCCCGCCCTACTTCAACTCTTTAGACAACTTTTCGATCTCTTCTTCCTGGCGAGCAACACAGTCTGCAGAGGGAGCTTCATCTTGCAACTTCTGAAACTCCTAGATTTCGGAAAACCCTTTGAAGAACCAAGGAGCATTGAACTCGTGTTGCATAAACACGTCTCGATGGAACTCCCAGTTTGAAATCATTTCTTCTGAAGCTGTACGTCCAGTCGCAACACTCATACCATAAATAGTGTATAAATCTTCTTCAACACGCTTGGCTAATGGGAATCGGCATTTAAGTTTCCTAGTGGTAGTAATATGACCGTGTTTCTTCCATATTTTGGTATATAACTTCTCGAATTTAGCCGGCACACTGAATCCTCCGACCAGCACATGACCTGTATAAGGAGTGTCGAAAGGAAGCTCAAAGACAGCTCCGGGAACAACGGATTGCATCACCGACACTTAGTCGGAAGCCTTCTCAGCTGCAAAAGATCATGTAATTGCTTTATCGGTTGCCAGAGCTTGTTCATGAGATTTTTTGGAAGGAACTACCTCAACAACTGCGGATGTTGTCTCTCCTGCGTTCCTCGTGATGTTTGTTTCACTCTGAAGACTGATTTCTTCCATGGCCTCATCTACGAGCTCACTGAGGTTACCGCTCTGGGAGTCATTTCTTTCATTCGAGCTTGCACCATCTTTGTCATTATCTTGAAGAGGATCAGTATCGCCAGACTTCTTGTTGTGAAGATCAGTATTGCCAGACTTCTCGTTGTAAAGATCAGTATCTCCAGACTTCTCATTATGATCATGTGCCAGTCTTGAGAAAGCGTTTTCTTTCGAGATTCCCTGATCATAAACAAGAATTACCTTTAATGGAAGTTACTCAAGAAGAACGAATTAAAGGATCGAGCGATTTAATACCTGATATTAGAAGAATTGAAGACCACGAGGCCGCATGCTTGCTTCTTGGCTCTGGGACTACATCCAGAAGCATCAGCCCTGGTTCGTTTGCCGGAAGCGGCCCAATCGTTTGAATTGCTTCAAGGTATCGGCAGATGGCTCGCCGCTGAGGGATTGTTGTAACTTCTTCTGAAAATGTTTGGAAGGCTAACAAATGATCTATCCAAAAGTCCTTATACTTGAAGTTATCACCGCCTTCTTTCGATGGACAAAAAGGAAAACTCGCTCTGAGGTAAAGATATCAAGATTAAAAATAGATGGAACAAGATCCTTTGAAGGCGCCTGTGGACGACTCATTGGAACACCTGGTCAAAACCCCATTTGACGTGCAGCCCTGCACAATGTTATAAGGAACCACAAGAAGGGACTCCATCAAAGAGAGAGGGGATGTATCCTCGACATACAACTTCGCGTAAAAAATGGCTTCTCCAGATTCATGGATTTCCCTCCGTATAACACAATACCATAAGTGGTGGTAAAATCTCTCTTTGAACTACGAAGGATGGATCGGTCCCCACGGGCGAAAATCAATGGCGTGGACATTATCGAGAAAGTCAACAAGTCTCAACCGAGGTTTTGGACGTCTATTCTGCCAACAGAGTATTCTCGAACCACCGTACAAATTGGGAAGTGAAGTTGTAGGGCTAGAGCGTAACTCTTGAAGTGTTCCCATAGACATGCCTCAAGAAAAGCGACGGGATATATGACTCCACCTCTTGTACCCGTTGGAAGTGTACATTTATCGCCAAAGCATCCAGATGACAATACAATGATCCAAGGAATAAAGAGCCTAGAGGGAGGACCACCCCTTCACCAACTTTATGGCAAATGTGACGAGATCGCTTCTTATGGTCTTCTTTCCGGAACCATCATCGAAGATGTCTCTAGACAGCCATAAAGACGGGAATGCAACTACACCGAGATCATTATTCAAAGCTTGACCCGGCCTTGGTGTTTTGGGAGACCATTCGATATCCACAAGTGTAAAAACACTTCGTGTTCTTTTTCTCGCATTTCTCGTACTCGACCACCTTCAAATATGGTGTTGTGGACAACATTTTCTTCGACAGATAGCTCATAGTGAAGATTTCCAGCAATAGGGGGTTCATCAGCACAGCAACGCTTTCCAAGGTGATAGTCATCTCTCCCCACCTACATACCTGTTTGTGTGTGTAGAGGATGCCATCGGGAAATGAAAGTGATTAAGCCTTGGGCGTCTTTCTTAATGTGAAGAGTTGCACACGCCATAACCGCATCGGTAATTTGCGCCTTGGTCAAGTTATCTTTGATATGCTCATTGCTCAACATGCATCTCATCCATCCTTCATAAGAGTTCATCGGAGTTTGACAAACCTTAAAGTCAATAGGAGAGGGCGGATACTCCTTCTTACGAAGATAGAACCTCATCACGTACGCTAAAGAAGATGATGGAGCAGCCTCTTCATTTTCCGAGCCATGCAAGCAAGATTATTTTGTGACCAGGATGTTTTCTAGTATTTGGAAAAGCACGTAATAGCTCATCATCTATGTTTGGCATATCTTTGGAGTTGTCAACACCTCCCGATTTGGCCGTTCGCGTTATCCCCATGTGACATCTTAACAAGATCCTCCTCGTTCACTTTCATACAACTATAATAAGATGAAATGGAAAAGGTCACTACTTCGTAGGGAGAAATCACGCCATATGGGTGTTAATGGTCGAGGCCGTTATGAAAAAAAAAAAATCTCTTTCATGAGATATGTACCCACGGTTGAAGCATACTTCCCGGCCGTGGGAGGACTGAACTGGCCCGAGGACCATGTCCGTGTTCGAAGCGAAGCGAGGCACACGACAAGTCCCACGTTCGAGCAAACGAGCATGGGCGGGGCCCACGTTTGGTCAAGCAAGTGCGACAGGGCGATGTTTGGTCGAAGCATACACGTGGCGGGTTCCACGTTCGTTTGGGTTGCATGCACGTTTTTCTCTATAGACGGAAGAGCAAATGAGTTTATCCATGGGTTCATGTCTACGAATTCTAAGCCCCGTGGTTTTATCAAATTACAACCTAAGGCTAAAGTCTTGCATGCAACAATGGAAAAGGAGCAAAGGCGTATGTTCATATGGGATTCATGGCTTGTTTCACTAAGCAATCCTAGCAATATCAACCACTTTGCTGTTAATTTCATTAGTGGAGTTAATCATGATACATCTTGCAAAAGAAGTTTCATCTACAATGGGATAATTTTCTCAAGAGAAAAAGAAGTTTACCTAAGAAATTAAGGTTTGTATATATATATATATATATACTGACGGGACTTTCCCTTGCTTCGACGGACGGCAAGAGCTGCGGCGGGGAGGAGCTGACCGAACTAAAAAAAGAAATAATAAAAGAGGGGGTCGGTCCCCTTTGATAGACAAACAATTGGAGAATCCTTGTGGGAAAGGATTCCTCTTTTATTTCAAACGCCCGAGGAAGGAAACCGGTCCCACCCAAAATTCCATGCTTGCACCCAGCACTTTCATATGGACAATTACTAGCGGACGGTCAAAGGCTCTTCCTGGGTAAGCTTCCTAATCACTCGCCTTCTTACGTTATATATGGCACCATCTCATGCCTAACCCACAATAATGCAACCATTATGTCTTGGCGGGGACTTAATGTTGATGGTGGATTTTAGTTGGTCTAAAATCAAAAGCCAAATTTTATAAGGTGACATCCCGCAAAGGATAAAGCTATTTGAGTGATAAATACTTTTCATTTTACTAATTCACCTAAAATGGAGCATGTGGCAACAATCCCAAATGTTACGTGAATTAAATACACAAAAATCATCCGAGATGGAGCATGTAGTAACAATATCATATACCCTGAATTTATAGCGTTATTAATTAATTCATGATTAGCCTTGTATTTCCTATGATGTTCCTGAGAACTCTCATTATTGGTGCGGCACTTAGCCAGTGAGTGTTGCTCTCGTGATAACACGAATCTCAGTTTCAATAATGAGGCATGCACACGAAATCTTCGTACATGCTACATCTCTCGGTGTGTATACTAGCCCGATTGAGCATATTTGAATGCAGAGGCTGTCCATATCGGTCTACAGAAACAATCACGACCACGCAAGTTGTCCCGCATGATTTAAACCTAGACGATCCTCGAGCGGGAGAAAGGCACCGGCGGGCCCGTTTATGCCACAATTCGGTCGAACACATCATCTCCCAAAAGCCACCAAACACCATCACGGAAAGGGTGAAGTGAATTGGTATGGAGCAGGAGGAAGCTTGCGAGCAAGACCGCCAACGGCGATCTCAAAACCATCTACGGTAGTCAAATTCGCCGGCATGATTGGGCCAGTGGATTATCCCATGGCGGTGGGACAAGTTTGTCCACACTTGCACCGTGAGCCCCCTCTCTACACCTAGTCGACCATCTCACATCTAGCCTTAGTGTAGGATCGAGAATATCGCGACATCAATACTTCGCGAGATTAATAAATGGCGACATTGCGAGGAGTCACGGGAAATAAAATAAATGGCCTTGATGAATGGCGACTACGAACACGGGAAGATATGAAAATATAATGAAATTTAAGAGTGTCGCGAGATTGTATACTTGTACACTTGCGATATTTCGCCAAGTCATATAAAGGACTGACTTTTTGTCATCCGTAATACTACCCTATATAAAGGGTTAGTCGATCTGTTGTGAGAGAGATTCTTTTTGAAATTGTTAAGCAAGTCATTAGGAGAGAGAAAGTTTTAGAGTGATTGTAATTCTAAAACTCATTTCTATTTCATATTGAAAAGATTCAAGTATTCAATCAATAGGAATCATAATCATTCATCTTAAAATGTCTTAATTGTGTATATTCTAGTGAGGGTGTAGTGTAGGATTTCTGCAACTCATGTGGCGCTAGAAACGAAGTGAGTAGAGATCTACCTTGTGAATTGAAAAGAATCGGGAGTAACAAGAAAAGAAATTTCGTTTAATTTTCAAACAACTTGCGGAGATTGAGAAATGGCTAGAAGAATGCATCGACAGCCAACAAGCTTTGTTAGAAGAAGCGGGAGATTAGGCCGAGAAAGGAGAAATGAAGTAGGTGAACCATCAAGAATAAACGCAAGAGATAGAGAAGAAGGCCAAATTCAACCACCAATTCAACCAGCACCGAATAGAATAATAGATTATGATAGGGTGAGTGTGCATACGTGGAGATCAGATTCTATGGAAGAAAGAAGAAGTGCAACAATTGATAAATAATGGACAAGAGGAGAGAAATCGAGAAGAGGTGGGAGAAACAATTCAACGGAAATGAAGAAATCGCAGCATTGAAGCATTAGAGCCAAACAATACATGAAGAAAGGCGGTTAGAAGCGGAAGAAAGTGCAAATTTAATAAGGCAAAACCATGAGTTAAGAATGGAAAATATGAGGTTGCGGGAATAGAAAGTCGAGAAGTAGTACCGAGGTCGAGATCGGGGAGCAGTTAGAGAAGATATGAGAGACATTACACGTATAAAATGTTAATGAAGAAAATCTAGAAAGGGAGCCAAATCTCGGTGAAGGATGTTGCGAGAAGAGAAGTGGTAGAAGATCGTTATATTCCACGTCTGAAATTCTGAGAATGGCCAAATGGCCAATCAAGAAAATAGGCAGCGTCAAAGTGGATAATCCAATTGGTGAAGAAAATCGAAGAATGAAAGAAAGAATACTGCATGGGAGAGAAACACGGAGGAAACAAAAGGAGATTGAAGA
>JAJJWW010008266.1:0-254859 GCA_023531295.1 Papaver armeniacum | reverse complement strand
TTTTATTCCTCCAATTTCGGTTCTTTTAGAAAGTGGGTCTAATTTCTCTTATGCAATTTTAAAATATAGTATAATAAGAAAATATAAGATATAGTATAACAAGAAAATATAAGATAAGAATGGTTTTGGAAAACCAGATAAAAGTATTTAGATTAATTGGGTGAGGCGTAACTTGCATCTCGGTTTAGTGGAGATGACATATTTGGACTCCACCTTGTTAATATTTATTTCGATACCTAGTTGCGTTACCATTAACGGTTTGTTTGGATATAGAATTTTAAGAAAGGCGTTTTTGGGCACCATTTTTTTTTGGTGGGGACTATTATGTGATAAGAATATCACCTCGTAGTTATAAGGAGTGTCCTAAAGTGTGGAAATGACTAACTTATCCTTAATTTAATTTAATTTAAAACCAACCTAATATCCACCTATATATATAACCACCACCGCCGTCCATCACCCGCCACCTCCGGCTACCACCATACACCACCACCACCTCTCTCTCTCTCTATATGTATATATAGCTTAATTTAAATCATTAACAAAGATATTCTCACAAACCCATTACTTGTCGTTCGTTTTAGCTTGAAAAATGATGAAGTAATCATCAAAATGAGTTAAAAATAGAAGTTCATGAGAGATGTTCGGCTAGGAATTATGTGAAAACTTTGTCGTACTTGTCGTAACTCAACTTTAATGGAGGTTTTTTCCGGAGAAAAGTTCGGTTACGTCTCAAAAATTCTTGACTACGTCGCAAAAGTTTGGTTAAGCCGTAATTTTTTTCTCCTAACCGAACTTTTCTTTGGAAAACCTATATATTGAGTTATGATTACGTCGCAATTTTTTTCCCTAGCTTGAACTCCTAGTTCGGTTACAGTGTAACTTTTTTCTCCCAACCGAACTTTTATCTGAAATAAAAACTCCATTAATTAAGGCTGAGTTCGGCTACCGTGCTTTCAGAAACATTAGTCGAACTACACTTGCGGTATGAGTTCGGCTACATGTTCTTCGATTTCATAGCCGAACTTTTTAAACCAAACCAAAATCAATTTGTAAATTGTTCATTTTTAGGAATGTTTTGGCTAATTCAAGCACTCATTAACTAAATTTGAAGTATCTCGAATAACCAAAACATAATACTCTTGTTGTGGCTCTTAATGAAAAAGATCTAACTTTTTTTCTTCCAAAACCCTCATCTTCATTATCATCTTCGTCTTCTTCTTCTCCCTCTCAATAACTCTTCTTTTGAAAAAATCAACTTATTAATGTAAGGGGTTTTTGAGTTTTCCCCTAAATAAATTAGTAATGTAGCTTTCCCCCTAAAAAGTTAGTATTGGTAACTTAGCTCCCTAAACTCAAATTTGTACTGAAAATGTCCTCGAGTATGCGATGGTGAAACAGGAACCCGGCTTTGATAAACATGCCTGATAAGTACGATTACATTCCTCTGCTAAATGTTTCTAATCGTGCTCTCCGAATAATCAAAAGATAAGCCAATCAAGTATATATATGATGTCATCATGGAGAATCCCAATTGACTAAATGTTTTCTCCGGTGATTTGGGTCATTAAATAATACTCCCTCCGTTTCGAAAGAGATACTTTCACATTTTCAATTTAGCCTATTTTTAGGCTAAAAATGAAAAAGTGAAAGTGATCAATTTTCCAAAATGTATGAGAGTATAATTGAGTTGGTTTCTTTGGTGAGCTGGTGACTCATTATCATAACCAAATCCATCAGCTTGAAACAATGCATAAATGTATGTTGACGCACACATTTTATTCCAATCACTGTTTGTTTGTTTTGAATCAGTAGACATTGCTCACTCCTATGATCGATAATATCCAATTTTTGGCTATTGAACTGAACATGACCCTAAGGGAAAGGGTCCTGTGCATTAGAAATGATGGCAACAAGCGAATCATTTCTAAGTAGAAATCAGCTGACATTTTGGGGTCGTTTCATCCGCACAAAATTAGTTAAAAGACCAAAATCAATAATTCCCTGGGTGAAAAAGAAATTTAGATTTTGATACCTGTTTAACCTGAAGCTTGATTGGGGTATACCCGCATTAATTGGGGTATACCCATTTTGTTCCCATCCAAAGGAGTGTGCTAAGGGGTGTCTAAAAGGTGTTAAAAGACCAAATTGCCCATACTAAAAACCTTGCCTACCAAAACATATAAAAAAAAAATCAAAATCTTTCTTCTACACTCTAACTATACATGTGAAATCAAAAAAAAAAAAAACGAAGAATCAAAACGAACCAAAAGTCTACATAGGTATTTTTGTCGACCTTGCTCGACCAAAATATAGCTCAAGTAGGTATAAGGTTGAATAACATGCCGACTTTTCATCTCTAAATTTAGCATTACGTGGTCGGCAAGATATCCATATCTATACCTTGCCGACTTTTCATAACATCCATGACGACGACTCATAAATTTTTTCTACAAATCGTGCAGGTATTATTTGAAGACCTTGCCGACTTATACCGCCGCGGTTTTTCAACCGCCGCGGGTATTTTTCTCAACAGCATGCGGTTTTTTTGTAGACCTTGCCGACTAATATTTTTCAATAGCCCTCTCCGTGTGTCAAAAAATAAAGTCTGCGATGTTCTTCATTTAAATACCTTGCCGACTTATACCGCTTCGGGCTAGTGGTATTTTTCACCAACTGGCGAGGGTTTTTTTTAGTAGACCTTGCCGACTAATATTTTTCAATATCCATCTCCTATGTGTCAAAAAAATAAAGTCGGCATGTTCTTCATTTAAATACCTTGCCGGCTAAAATTGGTCGGCATTTTATTCAAACAAAGACCATGCCGGCCATATATAGCCGGCACCTTATTCAAACGTATATCTTGCCGACCTTTGACATTTTTGAAAACCAAATTTTTTGATCGAAATCGAACTCATAAGACGGATTTTCATTTTCAAAATTTTAATCTAAACTCAATTAATTAACCTAATCAATTTTTTAGTGTTAATTAAACAAGGGCATATTAGCCATTTTGAAAATACAAGGTTAAGGGGTGGCTTGACTTTACTTCAAAATGACCCTATTTTATCTTATTGGGTATACCCCAATCATGCCAGGCTGTTTAAATGGACAAAAATATAAATATAGCCAGGATGTAACCAGTTTCATCCTATCCATTTTCAAATTCTTTTTCTTATATTTAATTTACATCAGGATGCATCCAAGTCCATCTTCGCTATTTTTTAAATTTAAGCCGTGATAAGTCAGCTTTCATCCTTGCTATTTTTTTGTGTTCATTTCAACCATAATAATTTTCATTTAGCTCATTTGAACCATGTTTTAAATTTTTTTGGACAAATGATCCATTTTCCCTTTCATCTGCTCGTGTTTGTAACTGCTTAAATTTGTTTACATCTACTTTATACTGTCCCCATTTCCTACTAAGACGTCACTTTGTAAGAAATCATATCGTTTACTTACAAACTAGCAGTACAGTACAATTGTGCCCATGTCAATCAATCCATCTTGTTTATTCTACTGTCAACTAGACTCGTTATGTCAATCAACTATGTCAGTGTATTGAGTCGCACACGCTGTCCAAGCTCCAAGGACATTTTTGGTATAAATTTGAGTTTAGGGGTAAGCTACCAATATTAAATACTTAGGTGGAAAGCTACATTACTAATTTATCCAGGGGGAAACTCAAAAACCTCTATCTCACTAATCACTACACTAACTTAATTAGAAAGAGTAATTTTGGTACTAAAATAAATATATGGATAAGGGGTGTTTCACTTTACATTCAAATTCCACCCAAAGAAATAGTAGCTCCCCTCCAAAGTGGAGTAGTGCCCAAATAACCGTTATTTGAGCACTACTCCACTTTGGAGGAGCTACTATAATTTTTAGGGACCATGGTTTTTTTGGGGGACCATGGTCTTATTAGGACACCTTCCTATAGTTATAAGGGGTGTCCTAAAGTGTGGAAATGACTAACCTACCCTTAACCTAATTTATTTAAAACTAACCTAATAACACCATATATATATATATATATAACCACCACCTCCTCCCACCACCACTGCCCACCACTACCACCTCCGACTACCACCACCACCACCACCTCTATATATATAACTTAATTTAAATCATTAACATATTTACACTTTTACCTAATTAAAATTATAACTAATCTACAACTTCTTCTTCCTCTATTCTACAATTTTTCTTCTTTTCTTCTTCATCAATTTATGATCATCTAACCCTGATCATATACAAATCTAATCAAAATCATCAAATTTTTAGCCTGGTCGATTCATTGAATTTTCATCGACCGATTAATCAATCTTTTATAAACAAACCTATCCATAAGTATTTTCCCACAATCCCATTACTTCTAATTCGCTTTTTGATTGAAATTTTGAGCAGTAGTCATCAAAATATGGTTTAAGTGGAAGTTACAGTGGCATGTTCGGTTAGGAATAGTTTAAAAAAAAAACTAGTTTGCTAACCGAACATTCTGAAACCAAGAACACGAAGAACACTTCGGTTATCACGAATTAATTTTTTCTTAACCGAACTCAGAGTTCGGTTGGTTCGCAAAGAAGGCTAAAACTATTTTCTAACCGAACTTTACCAATATTACAAAAAAAAAAAAAATCAAATGTAACCGAACTGTGATATTTTTCCCACTATGTTGATTTTTGATTTAACCGAATTTTGCCCACCATATTCGGTTGGTTCGCAAAGAAGGCTAAAACTATTTTCTAACCGAACTTTACCAATATTACAAAAAAAAAAAAAATCAAATGTAACCGAACTGTGCTATTTTTCCCACTATGTTGATTTTTGATTTAACCGAACTTTGGCCACTATGTTCGGTTGGTTCGCAAAGAAGGCTAAAACTATTTTCTAACCGAACTTTACCAATATTACAAAAAAAAAAAAAATTCCAATGTAACCGAACTGTGCTATTTTGCCCACTATGTTGAGTTTCAATTTAACCGAACTTGTCCCACTATGTTCTGTTTGTTCGCAAAAAACCTTGACAAACCGAACTCTTAACTAATTGTGTGTAGTTCTGATTAGATATTGGTTGGTATGAAGTTTATGAAACAACCGAACTTTGTACACTTGGTAAAATCTTAATCAACGCGAAGTTGCTAAGCATATAGGTTGCGAACCAACCGAACTTCTAGATCCTAAAGTTCGAAACATTGCGGGCAAACCGAACATTACTCTGTAAATCCTATAAACAAAGTTCTGTAACCTGCTTGTTAACCGAACGACTAAAAACCTCCATTAAGAGCGAGTTCGATAACCTGCGTGTTTGGAAAAAGTAACCGAACTACACTTTCGAGATGTGTTCGGCTACTGCTCTTCACATAAGGTAACCGAACAATCCCAAATCTACTTAAAAATTTACATTTTTTTGAAATTTTGGATAAATTCAACCAACATTATCTAAGTTTGAAGCATACCTGGGTACCCAAATACTCTTCCTCCGGTTGTGGTTGGTAAAACCCATGCTTTACTTCTTCATCTCTCTAACTTTACTCTCTCAATAATTCTACTTCTTTTTAAAAAAACCCATCTGATTTTTTAATCTCACTAATTATCTTTAATTTAATCAGTTCACTAATCATTACACTAACTATTATTAACACTAACTAATCATTACCCAAAATTAATCAGGAGGGTAATTTAGGTATTAATAGAAATATCTAGATAAGGGGTGACCTAGATTTACTTCTAAATGTCTTACTAAAAATAGAACCATTGTCCCCCAAAAAAACCATGGTCCCCAAAAAATGGTTCTTTTAAAATGACTTCAGTATCCAAAGCCCAATATCATATCCAAAGCCCAAAAGACTCCAAAGTTCCGATTTGTGTTAATGTTTGCTGAGTTTTATTTTTGTGACAATGATGCTGAATGATAGAATCCTCAAACTCAATGGTTTACAGTCGGTTTTGAGGAAGGCCCGCGACTACCTCTCAACTCTACCTCCGAGCTTTCATCTGCTGAGTTTGATCACAAGTTTCAAGAGACGGTTTGGAGAAGGGTTGGGAGGATCTTCAGCTGAGCGTGGGCTTGAGATGATTCATGTGGTTGCAGGATTTCCTACAACCACACTCCTCCAAGATTATACACTGATCTAACCAAATTCCATGATCAATTTGCAAAGTTTTATTTATCTCTTTAATGAATCTTACAAAAGTAATACGAATACAAGGAAATCAATATCTCTTTGCGAATGCTACAAAGATTAATTCCGTCACAACCTCGCCTATAGAACCTTTTTCATCTTCGCACTGGAAAAAGATATCCATTGCGAAGGATGATTCACTTACCATAACTTCAATCATCGCTACTTCTTCATCTGAAACCCTTCCTGTTAAGAAGGAGTTGTTGGAAGGAGTGGACATTGCCTTTAGAGTTTTGTCTCGATATTCTTGATGATGTTCGAAGATCTTCTGTTGATCCTCTCAAGCTTAACGTCTGCGAAACCCTGGGTAAATATTTTAATGCTGAAAGAGCAGCTTCGCAAGTATTTTTTTTTTTAAAAATTGAATATTTGAAGGAGAATCTCCAAGCTATGACTCTGGAATGTGATGATCTTCGCCTCAAAAATCAAAAGCTTGAGAATGTTTCGCTGGATTGCAAGAATCTTCGCAGAAAAAATGACGAACTGAAAGGTATAATCTTCTTGTTTTCATTTATAGCTTATCTTCGTTAATTTTACTTCTTTTGTATTCACTTTTCTTGTTCGCACGTTAAGTTCTAATTCATAAACGAATAATGGAGAGATACGACTTTCAATATGCCGCTGAAGAAGCTCGTGCTGACAATGAAGCTTTGTTGAACCAATATAACCAATTAGATAATCTCTAATCGTATTGTGTTGATCAAATTAACAACCTTTCTAACGAGAATTCCCAACTAATTCAAGAACAAGAAGTATCAAGTAGCAAGCTATCCCAACTCTCTTATTCATTAATTAAAGCTAACTTGAATATTGAAACTCTGTCAGATGAAAATGGAACCCTGTCTCAAGAGAAGCGAATCCTCCTAAACAAAGTAGCGATATCTTCGCAACAACTTAATATTCGTCAAAAAATATGTGATGAACAAGAGCGATCTCTTCGCTCATTAAGAAGTGAACTTAAAGAAGTAACCGAATCACCTATCGCTGAGAAGAATAAACTCATCCAAGGTAGAATAGCTTTGAGCGTAAAGGCAAACCAACTTAAAGAGCAACATACTCAGCTAGAAGATTCCTATGTTTCTTTAGCGAAGGAAAATGCTTTACTTATCGCTAATGATAAGAATTTTCGATTTCGCTTGAAAGGTTTAATTGGGATAATTTTGATGATGCAATGAATAACTTGGAGAATAATAGTTTGACTTTAGAAGGTAGTCATAAGAATCTGACTGCCTCATCCAACTATTCATGCTTAATTATTTTCATAATATTCTTCTTTCGTGAATTTCGCTTATATCAGTCTTTTGTGTTTTTACTGTTCACAGATTCCGAGAGAAGTCTTCATTCTTCTATATCTTCTTTGGAATCGAAATTGGCCAAAATTCGCAAGGAGAATGCTACACTTGTTACTTCCCTTGCTCACTCTGTGATCGTGCGTAAAGAAGATTTGACTACCTTAAAGATTTCAAAGATATCGAAAGTAGGAATCACCGAAAACACTTCTTCTCCAAGTTCATCTCAAGGCTCAAGTTCTTGTAAATGGCATTTTACTACATAAATCACTCCCCTACAAAAGTTATGCCTCTTGACATAGATGCCGATGAATTTCCTCGCGATCCCGACAGATGATTTTGACTTTGAAAGTGATGATGAAGCTATTCTTGAAAAAGATGAAAAAATGAGCCCATCAAGGAAGTTAATGTCGAGGATAATCAAGATTGAGAACAAGCTAGGATGGACCAAGAAAAAGAGAAGGATTGCGAAGACGAAATGATTTTCGAAGACCATCCACCAACCCCTCTTGGCGAATCACATGTGGAGATCTGAAATTCTTCTAGTTACTCGCCTTTAACTCCTTAAGTTGTTTTATTTCCGCTTTACTATTCTCGTCAAAAATGTACTTTCATGAATCTTGAGATTCATTTATCTTTTTAATATCTCCTTATTTGAGAGATATATAATGCATCTTCTTTTCTAATTCCCATACTTGCCTCTCATTATCTATCTTGCGAAAACTGAATCTTTCTCCTGCACAATAGTTAAATAGTTAGTTTGTATAAATTCATTTGTGCGTCAATATCGTAGGCATGTTCTTATTTTCCTGCAAAATTTCGCTATCAAATATATCTTGGAATTTTCCAAAATTCCATTCTGTTATGTGGTCTTATTTTTCCTTCCTAAGTAAAGGTCTTATCTTGCCACTTTTTATATTTGCGACAAAATCGCAGGACGTCTTTACACTTTCATGTATTGACCCATTGATCTTGCCTTATCATTTTTTGTATTTTTGCCACAGCAGGATATTTTTCATGCGAAAATATGACATGCCTAAATATTTGCGAACTTAAAGCCCCATGTCATTGCTCGCCTTGCGACTGAAATTGCAGGACGTCTTTATACTTTCGTGCAACCGACCCATTGATCTCGTCTTATCTTTCTCTAGTATTGTTACCTCTGCAGGATCGTTGCACAAATATGACAAGCCTTAATACTCCCATGAGTAAAAAGTCTCATGACATTTGCGTCTTTAGACACTTATCAGATCCCTAATTGAGGGTGCCGCCCTTATCATCCCCCTGGTTGCCCCTTCAAGGAGACGTACCTCTACCATACAAGGTTGGCTCCTCTCATCCGGTCTCTTAACAACAACCGGTTGTTTTGGCGGCCTCTTATCCCTTTGCCGATATGGCTCATGGTTACGAGACCACACCATAAGTTGGGTTTTCTTCGGGCCGAGTGCATCATAGCCAAGACTTGCCAAGAATGGCCGAGACGCTTCAAACGCCCCAGGCACTCTTGGCTCAACCTAATTCATAAGCTTAAGCTGAGAATCCAAGGCGCCTCTCCTGGATGGGTTTAATAACCCCAAGTCTCCATGACCCAGGTTCCGGGGCGGTGTAACCTTTCCCTGAGCCATGTAATAAGTCTCCCCTTCAATGATGCAATTTAGGTCTAACATTTTCCTTTTGCGAAATTTTATTCGCGAACTAGGGTGTACGCCAAAGTTGGGTGCCTATATCTTTTTTGTTTATTCTCGTATTTTCTTTTTTTTTTTTTTGTAAAATTCATAATCCTCGCGAAATTACCGTATTTTTCATTCTTATGAATATAACTTCGTGAAATTAACGCATGCCTTCATTCTCACTCGCTGCAATTTTTTTTTTTTTGAATACATCTTTTACGTTCAACTTTGTTTTCTTCTTTGCTCAACTTCATCCATTTCATTCTCATTTCACATTTTGAGATTCTTACTTTTGTCACCTTGTGTTTGTGCTTCCTTAAGTTCTCGCACACTATTGATGATCTTATTTTGCAAAACATTCTTTACTTGTTTTGGGTCGACACTATCTCTTATACCATACTTCTGCAGATATTTTTCGTCATACACTACAGTTTTCACTTCTTCTAGTTCATACTTTCCTTATTCATGTACCTTTGTTACTCTGTATGAACCTTCCAATCTTTTCGAATGTTCATCTCCATCATCCTTCTGACAAATGGGCTATAAGATTAATACCAACTCTTCTTTGCGAAATATTCGCTGGTGCTCATTCTCCGCAACCATTGATTTCTCAGAAATCCCTTCTCTTTTATGTTTCACTGCGTCTACCATCAATCGTTCACCTCTTTGCTTTTCTCTAACATTATGCTTCCAGTTGATCTTTTTAGTTACTCTCTCTTCACATTTTTCTACGTCGATTGCATGACATTTTCTCCCTTCAACCCAATCTCCTCTTATAATTCCAACACCACTAGGATGAGGAAACTTAATGCATTGATGGAAGGTTGAAGCTACTCCCAGAATCCCATGCAGCCAAGGTCGACCAATCAACGCGTTGTATGGTGACTCTACATCAACAACACATAACAAAATTTCGGAAGATAATCCCTTCAAAGGAATTCGCATGGTAATATCTCCCTAGGGCTTGTTCACAGTACTCATTGAAACCATAAATTTTATAAGTCGAAGGTATCAAATCTTCATCCTTTCCCCTATAGTTTTGTAGGTATGGTAAAATAAAATATCCACGTAACTTCTAGTATCAATCAATATTCTATTGATCGCCCATGAATCCTCGACTTCATCATCTTCATCTTCCTTTGGTTTCGGGTTGATGTCTAACTTTACCACTAAAGGATTATCATACATTTCTCCTCCTTCGGAATTTCTTCTACTGTAAAGGAAATAGGTTGTTTCGCCATTCTTTTAGTGGCGAGACTTTCGCAATATTCATAATTTCTTTACCATCAACGTCTCTTGCGAACACTCGCTCGTAACGTTATCATGAAAATCCTCTATTGTTTTGTATGAATGTACAATAGAATTGCGGAATAAGTTTTTTGCTTTCGATACTTCCACTTCTATTAAAAATGTATCTTCTTTTCGGGATGCATTTCCGCTGTGGTCTTCTCGGTGGTGGTGGTAATGGTAAAGGTCATAGGTTGTCTTATCAGAAATGGTCCAACTTTTCCTTTGGTCTATCATTTTGGGGATAATTCTCTTTATATTTTCTGCAATCATTTGTGGAATGTCCATGAAAGTGATGATATGAACAGAATTCATGAGTTCTGTATTTGGTGGTGGCTCCTCCATGTTCCGTGGGGTGATGGTATATTTTCCATCAAAATTATGGCTTCCCATATCTTTTCCACACTAGCATTTAAAGGAGGCATTATTATTTCTTCCTATACTATCCTCATTAGATCCTTGTCCCCTTTGATAGTTATTCTTCTGTCCTCCATAAGTTTCTTGAGGTTGATCAAGTATTTGAATCTTGTTATTTCGCCATGATTATAGAACCTCCTCTCTTTCTCGAACTCTTTCTGATCTCGACTTCCCATCGCAACCAACTTTTGTTTGACATTGATTTCTATTTCTTTTTGTAAATCTTGCGAAGTACTCTACCTGTTTGTTAATCTGGGCAATGAAGTGGCATTCGCAATTATTGAGTTTGTATTCCAACTGGGTACGACTCCATCTCATTTTGTCTCTCCTCAAGAGCAATGTATTCCTCTTGGAACTCTCGCAACAGTCATTGTGATATTATTCTTTGATTCTAAATATTTGAACATACAATGATTTGTCGCGAACATTGCATTAATAAATGATAAAATAAGGTATCTTTCATCCACACGATCAGCCATGTTACTACACATTATCTTCCACCTCATAGTTAAATGCTTCAAACTTTTAGCCATTCTTTGTTTCAATCCAAATACATCTTGATACTGGACGCAATGAATTGTTACTTATGTAAGATCATAAGAACATCGTTTGTAGTTGATTAAAAGATGCTATGGTATCCTTTGGCAATCCTTCAAACCATTTTAACTCCTCTCCTGCTAAGGTTGATGCAAAGTATTTGCACAACACAACGTCATGGTTCTCCCATTGCAGCATGCATCTCACATAAGCTTTGATATGTTGAATGGCACAAGTTGTCCCATCAAGACGCTGGTTAATGTTGGTAAGTTGCATTTTGAGGCGGTATTCCCCTTAACTGTACTTTTGTGTAAACGCGTCTTTGGCAGCTTCTTTATTGCTTCATCCAATTGTCTTCTACCTACTTCTTCTATTATCGAGCATTCCTCATCTCAATTCTCTTAAAATTTGTTCATTCGTGCCTAACCCTTGGTTTATTGGTCTCTTTAATCTTGCTTCTCTTTCTTCTACGTTCATGTCTATCTTGCCTCATGAGATTTTGTAATTCCTTTCTTCGCCGCCTCTCTCGCGATCTTCTCTTTCATCCTCTTCATGCATTCACACATGGTTGCATCTTTCATCTTCTCCTCTACGCTCCGGGTTCATTCCTCGTTATTTTTCTTCTCGCCTTTCAATCCTTCCTCGTGTTCTATCTTCTTCTTCATTAATATTATCGTTGTTGCGAATCCGTCAGCGCCTTCTTTCCCTGTTATCATGATTGTTCGACGATAGCCTCCCAAACTCTTGTTCTTCAATTTTCGCCCTTCTTCTTCTCTTTTTCAAGCTATACGTGTTTGTTTGGCATTTCGCCTCTCAATCTCATCCTCCACTATTTGTCGATTCCTTTGTATTTCTCTCCCCTATATAATATCCTTCTTTCCTTCCTTCCGGTTTTCTTCACCATCTTGATTACTTTCGCCCATGACGTTGCTCATCTCTGATCTCTATCATTTTGTTCAATATGATAATTTTCTCCGTTGTTGGATATAAATGATCTTCATCTATTTCTCTCTCTCCATGATGTCCACCATCAATATTTTGCATCTTTTTCTTGAATGTCCTCAACGATACCTACTAAGCGAGTTTTGTCTTGCTTCTCTTTTAATCGATCTTGAATTTTATCTTGTAGTACTTCTCAACCTTGTATTCCTCAGTAGCCTTTATATTTTCCATTCTCAACTCATGATTTTGTCGTTTAAATTTGCACGTTCTTCCTCGCTTCTAATCTCATTTCTTCAAATATCCTCTGTCTTAGTGTCTCTAATGTTTCATTCCCTCTTCTCCATGGATTATTCCTCCTCCTACTCCCTCACCTGTCATGTTTCTTCTATTCCCTATGTCGAGTCCGTCCTCCAAGTGTGTACACCGACTCTATCGTAATCAATGTTTCCACCTTGTATTGGTGTCTACCGAATTGGGAGTTGAATTCTTTCTCCTCTGTTTCTTGTTCCCATCCTAGAAGATTCTCCCATTTCCTTTCTCCCCCTTCCCGCACTTCTTGTGCTTTTCCTTACCATCTTTTCAATTTTAGTGATCTCTTACCAATTTCACAAATTCTTCACCAATCTCTTAAAACCTTCCTCAAATCATTCCATGTTTCTATACAATATGTGGTTGCAGGATTTCCTATAACCACACCCCTCCAAGATTATACACTGATCTAACCAAATTCCATGATCAATTTGCAAAGTTTTATTTATCTCTTTAATGAATCTTACAAAAGTAATAAGAATACAAGGAAATTAAAATAATTCTGACTTTCTCTCTATTTTGTTCTCCTCAACTCTCCAAAAAGATCTCTCTCATCTCGACTTTGCGTGGTCCTTTATATAGATATTACATAGTGATGACAACTAAGCCACCTTTTATTTTCGGATCTGACCGCGTCATTCTCACAAGCTTACAATCGGGTTTTCTTCATGAGGTAATCCCGATCTTCGCAGAATCTTCACACTTTCCTTATGACTAAGCCGACGTCATTCGCTACATCACTTCTCTAATATCTCATGATGGCCTTCGCAACCACCCTTTAGTTGAAACTTCGCCGAGATATAACTATTAAGTAGATTCTATTCCTACAATTCATACACTATTGGATCTTCTTGAGGCACCGTGACCATGTACTCCTAGAAAACTTCCTCAGAAGAGTCATAATGGGTTTCCATGTCGTAATTCTTCTCCGCTCGGGTACTTTGACCGTAATGGCGTCCTTCGTTATCCCGACACCGGTAGTCGGGTATTGCATCGTCGCTAAAGTTTTTACTTACATTTTATGTATTTACCTTTTACTATAATCTTGTTGCATATTGTTTACATTATGGGTGAAGTTTAAACCTTGGATTTAAAACACATTAAGCAACGACTTGAGGTCACACTTCGAATTCCCATTATAAGTTTTAATTGGATAATCTCATACTCAATGTTGCGCTTTCTATGTGATATTTTACTTCTGTCCATCTTTAATTTACATTTTTTTGATGCTCAATTTTGCTTCCAATCCTAGGTTACTCGATCAAGCCCCCGATGTAGTGAACTACTTTATGGTTAGCACATTGAATAGGTCTTTGGAGATGGGCATTCTCACATTCTTCGAGATCCCTTACCACCTTCAATCTTTCTACAAGCACTTTAGAAATGATTATATATGCACTAGCTATAAGACTTAGAGGTTGAAAATCTTTAGGGTACACGGATCTTCATTTTTAGGAATTAAAGTAATGAATGAACAATTTAATCTCCAATCAATAGTCTCATACCTGTAGAAATCACCTTTAATTGTACTCCGAAGAGCTTTTACGTAACTCAAAGAAGAAGCCATCTCGGACCAGTGACTTATTAGAACCCATATTCTTGATAACTCCCAAACTTCATCTTCAAAATTCCTTTCAACCACTCTTTATTTTCCTCACCCACTTGAGGAAAGCTAAAGCATCAAAAAGAAGAATCCATAATGTTATTATCCGAAAAAAGTTGATGCAATAATTTCCAATGTCTTCTTTTATAGTAGTCCGATCAAAAACATTTTCCTCCAATTTGAAGTTTAGCTATAGTGTTTCTCTTTTCTTGCATAAGCAATTCTATGAAAGGCATGTGTTTGCATTTCTCATCTGGAACCCATTTTGTTTGGCTCTAATCTGCCATTTCCGTGCTTCCTAATTCTCAATTGCTCTAATCTTGGTTTTGCACTCTAATCTCTCAGCTTGCTTACCGTATAATAGCTCCACCTTCTTCAAGCTATTATAAAAACTAAATCAAGACGCAGGAGGTAAATAGCTCAGAGTAGAATTTGGGTTCTCAACCCATTTTTATTCATTACTCATGAATTACATGGAGTAGAATTGGGGCTGCAGTTAGCTATCAAGATAACATCTCCTTATATACATTTGTGCACTGATTCGTTAACTGCTTGTTTATTGTTAAACAATAGTGATTCAGAGCCCCCATGGAATTCCATTCAGGTCTGGAGAAGGATCAAGATTTTACTGAGGAATTTCTTGTCAATCAAGATTAGTCATTGCTATAAGGAGATTAACCAAGCTGCTCACTTTCTTTCTAAGATACATCCACATGAAAGTTTTGTTAATCTAGCTTATAGAGGAGTTCTCTCCGACTTCAGAGAGATTCTAGCTACTGATAAGGCTGGGGAATGTTTATTTTAGGATCTAGTCTTGTTTTGTTGATTGGTTGTAGTTTGGTTTTCTTTTCTGTTTTGTTTTCTTTGTAAGGTTGGGGTCTCCTTAACCCCGCGTATCGTGTCAAAATTAAAAAAGAAAAAAAAAAGAATTAAGAGAGCAATGTGGAGAGCAATGTGGTGAGCAAGAGAGCAATGGGGTGAGATAAATAGCTTGAGAGAATTAGCTCATAACATTAGCCATATAGTTTTGTAGTAAATGAGACCAGTTTGGTATTCCATGCCAACAAGAATTTATATACAAATACATCAAATGGTATCTGGATTTTACCTGGGTAGAAAGTGAGAGTTTGGCACCTACCTAGTTATTGGAATATTAAAAAAAATGGTACCTTGATCAATAGTTGACTACGAAGGATTCTCATTGGTTTGTCGAGTTGAAGTTTTTTTTGGCAAGCCCCATATCATTGGGCACATAAGATAATTAGATACTACCAGAGGTAATTAGATACAAAGTTTTTAAGTTCTCCGTCTCAAGAACAATTACGCCTGGTCTAGACTCTAGTAGAGTATTAGTAGTATGGTGTCGTAACTTTATTTGTTCAATTTTTGTCCCAATACAAGCATGTATAGTAGACGTACTCACATACATGTTTTCCTGAGATAGTGAGTGAATGATGTTACTACCTAGACTGCCTTACTGATCAGTAGTACTGTGAAGCCATACTAAAGCTAGTCTCCTCCGTTTTCGTGTACGACGTCTCTCTCTTAATTGCTTTACTGATCACAAGTGGAGTGCAAGTGCGTTGCACATCGGCAAACAACATGCTCTTACATACACTATTCCATGTTCGAAAAATATGACCCTACAATAAAATGTTTCTCAAAGAAGATACCCAGCTTAATAATTTTCTTTTTTCATTTAGAATTAAATCAATGTAAATACATCACCCAACACTATTACATAATTTCAGGACATCATGAAAAACAATATTTCTCGGTACACATTCCAAAGAATATCCGAAGAGCCCCATTCTTAACTAATAATTTTGTTGTGGTTCTTGAGACTTCGACAAAGCAACATACAACCGCTCCATGCCCATTTTGCTGCCTAGTTTCTATACTTGATTTCCTTCACGCTCATTTTGTTGCAATTTTTGCTCCTCTGTCATTTGTCGCTGATGTCTAATAGAACACGACCCCTTTCTATATTACAATCTTGTTGGTATTCCATTGCAAATACAATAAATCATATCATGATTTCACAATCTGATGAACAACAAACCTAAGTTTGACATGGAGTACAATCGACTTGCTCACATCAACGAAATCATGATATGCTTTAAAGATTTTGCTTCAAATAGATTTCGCAAAAGTTCTATCGCTGGAAGCTTTACTTCATAATAATCTTCTGAAAAACAATTCCCCAATCAAAATAAACACCACAAATTTCAAAAAATCAAAATAATTCTACAATTCCCAAATAATTCCGTATCGCTGACAAACATTTCTCTTCCGGATCACGTAAGTTCATTATGTCCTTAGAAGGAATGGTTCTAATGAGATCAACATAATCAAGATTCAACATTACAAGCAACCACCGACAATAAACAAATCGGGCTATTTTTCGACGTTATTTAGACCCGTCTCTTCAGATTGGGCTTTAATCACCACAAATATCACTTTTTCAATAGATAAAGTTAATCCCATTTTCCGAACTAAAACACTTAACCCCAGTCTAAATGTGTCATGTTACGAAGAAGAGATGAAAGAGCATAAGAACAACAATGAAAACCAATACTTGTGGCACATAATATCACCAAAACTGGTATTTTACGCCTCAAAGTTGCATATATGTTTTCACAAAAAACGAAAGAGTATGAATTTCTAGATGATCCAAATATTTCCAGATCACAACAAAAGGCAATTTATACTTCTAAACTGGATTTGAAGTATCTATCACTTTGCATATTGAATGTTTGCTTGGAAATATCTTACACCATTTCAATGAAAATTAAAAATATCTCATATCCACTTGTTGCAAATGAAATGTCACATACATATGAATCATTTCTGGGTGAACCTAACTAAAAAGATTATTGCACTAAATTTAAGCTTCAAACTATATAGTTAGGTATCTTAAGGAGTACAATATACTTCACATTGAACATCATAGCTTTTAGGTTTGCTTGAAAGGTACAAAAGAACATATACATGGCTAACCTATGGCATCCATCGTGTAGCCGCTAAAAAGTTAAAAATATAAACGTAGGCACAATTTCATTACCCCATTGTCTATTGTTGTTACATGACAACAGCCAAGACTATTACTTTGATAACGTTAGCTAGGGCCACACACTTTAATTCGTAGCTCCAAGATGCTCAATTTAATGAGCATGATTATATTTTCCTAATGGTTACGCAAAGATAAGACTCATTGTACGTTGTTCATTCTACATATACAACGGTGGACCATTCAACTGGATAAAGTAATACAACTTAGAGGTACATAAGCATCGTGCACTCGGATGTAACTATGCGACTTTAGGCATCTCAAGAAGCATCCCATACCCTTGCACACACACATATCTTCCTTTGAATTTTTTATCTCAGTGACTGAGAAGCAACTATTAACATGATAAATGAAATCAAATTGCTCTTATATCAAATAACATATGCAACATTGATTTTGGAAGAGAGGAGTTTTTTTATTAAAAAGTGGTACTGTTGTCTAGCCAAGTACATTTTTTCATGCTAGTGGTAAGCTAGACAACAAAAGGAGATAAAGAGCATATTAATTAACCTCAATATTAGTGGTCTATAAAATCCACTGTTACCATGAAACTTATGCATATGGCTACTTCACCAGCTTCATTTGGATACCTACAATATTTCATTTGTAAAATATGCATCAGACATAACAATTACGAAACCTAATAATGAATGTAAGAGTGATCTAAAAAAACCTATTTACTAAAATCCCCTGTTACCATGAAGCCAACTAAAAAGCTAATTCAATTGAACTTAGTATGATTGAACACAAATAGTCTTTTACCTAAAAATTTAGAGGTATGTAAATAGATATCACCTGAATTCAATTGAACCCAATTGAACACCAATTTTCTTTACCTAAAAAGCTTATTCCAACTAAAAACCCTATTTTCCGATACATATATAGAGGTACATAAATAGATAGTAAGATTGAACACAAACCCTTCAAAATCATTTATAAACACATAAAATCCCTAAAATTGAAAAAAACCCTAGAATTTCAGATTACAAAAATCAAACAATTTGAGAACTGTTGCATACCTAATTGAGGAAGTGAAAAACAACCAACTCAATACTTCATCGCCATGATTGATTCAGTTCAGGGATGGGTATTATGAATTTTCGTTGTTTAGAAGAAATGCAGTTGCAGGGATGGTTTTATGAATTTTCGTTGTTTAAAAGAGAAAGAGATGAGAAATCTAGCATGCCCAATCGAGGAAGTGAAAAGAAACCAACTCAATACTTGATCTCCATCATTGGTTGTCTGCAAATCGCTTAAAACATAGGCTTTTTTTTCATTTCAGTTGCAGAACTTTCACTTTTAGAAGAGAAAGAGAGCGGAGAAGAGAACGAAGGCAAGAGAAAATAAGAGAAAGAAAAGAAATAAAATGAACAACCGTGGTTAGAAAAGAATATAATCCAACTACCGATCAAAAACGCGTTTTAGATGACATATACGTTTATGGCGTATTACCTAAAAGTACGGAGGTACATCAAAAATGGTGAGTGTTTTCAAGGAAAGCTTGTTCTCATTAAAAGGAGATTATCAGAAGAACTTTTAATGAATTTTCACCAATATGCGAGTCCCACCGTGGGATCATTAAATTAATTTAGTAGTACTTGTGATGAATTATCACCCTCGGTCAACTTCTAAAACAAATCACTCTTGATTATAGCAAGCAAATGCTCTTGAAATTGCAATAGAATCTCCCAAATAATAGTGTTACGTAAAGCGATTGACATGTTACTCCTAAAATGTCGTCTATACTTGAAATCTCACACTTTGTTACAAAATCTAAGAAGCTACAACCTTCTTAGTTAAATTTCAACCTTCTTAGCCATACTTCAACAAATGCATTTTCTACTAATAAAAGTAAGTATTAAATTTCAACCCATAAGAGGTTTGAAATGGACTTGAAATGAGCGACCAATACATCGTAGTCAAGTAAGTCTTCTTTGACTACAACCACTTCACCGAACCTTTGCCTGCAAATGTGTACAAGTTTCTATAATCTTCACTTTTTGAGCGTTTCAACTACTTTAAACAATAACAACCACCTAATTTAGATCTTTTACCATCAAATTGAGTTAACTTTTGTCTCCAAACCCCAAAGTTCTTTTTACCTTTTAACTTCTTCTTCTTATTCAAATTAATATTGTTAAGCTCATTGTTATTAGTCGTCTTAGTTAAACTCATTTTTCCAAATTAAATGAATTCGGATTAAAGCTCGACAAATTAGGTCTCTCTCTTCTTCTTTATTAGAACTCGAACAAAACCGTAACTAAAATACTTTTGAGAACAACCCATTAAATGAAGTTTTTGCTTTATTTTATCAAATTCATCGTCAATTCATCATATCATTTGTAAAAGCCAATTCACTTTACCTATTATAGAAAACACTCCAATTTAACTTCTACCAAATTCAAACCCTAAAACAAAAAATAAAAAGTTTGCGTATGTTTTGAAAATTCTTAATAGAGAAATTAAGGATAAGATGAAGAAGGAGAAGAAGTCGTATTTATGTAAAAGACATAAAAACTTTACATGACTATGTAATATTTAGTCATATTCATATCTGGACTATGCCGGCCATACAAAAACTCAAAACTAAAACAATACTGTCAGTCTTACAAGACTTTTATCGATACTTTTTGACCATTACACTTGTTGACTTACTATACTTATTACCCACTCAAATTGATAGTGACAGACACTGATCAGTTTGGAATAGAACCAATAAAATGTCATGCAAACAACAACAAAAAATTCAAGCTCAACTCTTGTAAGAGGAGCAACGACAAGAAAAATTGTAATTGTGTTACTATACAGTTAGGATAATCAAAAGAAACATGTTTCTTTTTGACCATTAGAAGATCACCAGTAGTAGAAGTAGAAAAATATTCAAAAACATTAGTGGATATTAAAATACTTCCAAACTGATCATGCCAAAGCAAATAATTTGTAGAATCAAGATTGTGTGTGATAGAAATTCATAGTATTGGTAAATCGAAGAGTAAAAGAAATACTCAGTCAAGGTGGAAGTCGACATTTCGATATTCGCATGATTATGCTGTTTTTCTTGCAAATTGCTTTTATTGTTGTTGTTGTTGTCATCGTTGTTATTGTTGATGTAATCACCAATTTATTGTAATTACCATCAATCAGAAAATTCTTAATTTTGGGGAAAATTGTTGAATTGATTTGGCTCTAAATTTATGATATAAAGCTAAAAATTGTCGTATAAATTATTGATCTTTAAATATTAATTGATTTTAGAAAATTTCTATGGTTAGATCGATACCCTATTTGATACCATGAGAATTCTTAGTAGAGAAACTGAGAATAAGATAAAAGAGAAGAAGAAGTCTTATTTCTGTAAAAGACATGAAAACCTTACATGACTATGTAATATTTAGAAAGATTTATATCTACAATCTGTCGGTCATAAAACTGACAACTATACCAATACTAAGACTGACAGTTTAAAAGACTTTGATCAATACATTTTGACAATTGCACTTGTTGACTTACTATACTTATTATTGCTAATATAAACAATCAAGTGGTAGTGATTTAAACTTGAACAAACTAAGTTAAGAACTAATACAACTCTACAAATCAAGACTCTAAAAATGAATGCATGGTGTATGAAACACTAATATTACAATTTTAAAATAGACCTTACAAATCATTTTGAATAAGACAAAAAGATTAGAGTGGAAGATAAACTTTGAGGTTAAAGTTGTCAAGAGATAAAAAGGAAAGAAACCCTAACTTATAAAAGAAACAAAATCCTTCTCCTCCTCATCTTCTTCATTAATTGCTCTTATCTAAATTAACCACCATGACTGAATACGTAGTCCTTCTTCATACTAAAGATGCATCAAATTTGAATATTTGAAAATGTTCCCACGCATATTGACTTCAATATTGTCTTAATTATTTCAAGTGTATGTTTTTTATTTGAAACATCAAAGGTATGTAATCAAAATTGATTATTATTATTATTGACGAAAAGACGCTGGTAAAAGTATTGAATCAATATGTTAACAACCTCAAAAGTACCTTAAAAAAGAACCTCTCAAAACTATATGTACGTATATTGTGGTTTATACACATTGTATTTTTAATAAATAATACATATTTCATAATTAAGTCAACATTGATGATTATAAATCCTAAGAAGTATGAACTTAGTAGTCCATCGTTATATACGTATTACCAAAAATATGATCGGTTTGGGCTTGAAGCAAAACGACTTTCCAATATATACGTTTAATATTTCTTTATATAAGACCATAATTTTTGTATAAGAGAGCACTAAAATATTTTTAGGTAGTAAACAATTCAATTCATGTTGGCACCGTCTAAATCTAAAAGGTCAACAATATATATTATCCAATGAAGAAACCTAATTATCACACTAATAATCAACTTGAATGTTATTTCATCATACCAAGTGATGGGGATATTAACTTTTCATGAAGAGAAACGTCGAGAAGAAGCACATAAGGCAAATTCATATGATGTCGGTAGTGCAGTTAGTGATTCTTCAGCGACGACCTGGTTTACATTAGAAGGTCGAGCCAAGAAACACAGAAAACTCGTTGTATCATGAAATTCAAGCCGTTAAAAAGAGTGGTATTCACCGATCGGCAGAGATTGCCTACGTTTTCTAGGTAACCACTATGATTTCATTCCAAAAGAAATCAAAAGGTTTGGTCGAGATACCTGTGATCTTGCCATGAAGACTAGAAATTTGATACAGAACATTTTACCAGTCATCCTGAAAGACTTCTTGAGCTTTTCTTCTCATATAGGGAAGCTAACTATGTAGCAGACCACTGTTCAAAAGCCTTCAAGGGATCAAAACCTGGGAAGAAAATTCGTGAAGGTTTCGAACAAAGGAGGATGGAAGTGTGCTTAAAGATTCCAATGGAGATTTTCTGAGATATGTTGATGAGTTGACTCCTACAAGCATGTATTTTGAAAATAGGTACAAGAGAGGATTGGGAGGATTGGGATCCTGTAGGTATAAGAACAAGAGAAAGGATGATATGTTTTAGGCTTTTAGGGTTTAGTAAATTAGTACCCTTTTTACTTTCAAACTTTATCCTATTTACTTAGCTTAGATTATTTTCTTCAACCACACTTGGATTATGTGGTATCCTTGTCTTTTGGATTGTTGGTTTCAATGCAGTAGTATGTTTTCCAGATTCCTGTCCATTTTTCTTACATTGTCGTTTTACTTTTGTTAGTTGCCTGCTTTTATACTTGAAAATATTGATTTCAACAAGTTATAAATGTATGAGTGGTTTAATGTTAACTGCATTCTTATACTGAATTCAACTGCAATTGATGTTTACTTGGTGGTGTTTCATGACCAAAGTGAGATCCACAACTGCTATTGTTCTTCTTCTGTAATATGTATTGGATGTATTATTTCTATGTCATTCAATTTCATCCTTTTCTTTTTTCCTCTTGATAAGTCATGCTATCTTTCCAATTGGTTTTCAACTTGAGTTGTGAAGTCTGACTTATTTATGTTGAGTTAGAGTTTGAGGCTTTATTTTATCGTGAAAGATGCTTCACCAGCCCTCTTGTTCATTCAAAGCAATCGAGAAGAAGTACATAAGGCAAATTCATATGACTTTGAAGAAATCGACGCATATTTCACTAAAGATATTAATCAAATTCCAATTGTTATTCGAAAAGAGGCTTTACTAAACAAGAGCTGAAAGAAGTTAAAAAACATGGATCGAAACAACACTCGTAATTTCACGAGAGGTGTATGGAACTTGAGTGCCCATAATGTACAATAGATGGAAAGTTTTCAGGGGTGTTAGATACATAAAGTTTAATATATTATATTTCTTACGTTTATAGTTTACTAACTAGTGATTTTGCTTGCGTTTGTTTGTTTCCGCATTTTGAAGTTTGGTAGGCAACCGTGATGAATTCTATCATTACTTTAGGAGAAAAAACTACCATGTTTTAATTGGTATCTTCAGGGTCGTGGAAAGGAATATGGTTGAACATGTTGGATTTCCATTCGCAGAGTTGAATTATTTTTATTATTGGTTAATCTCTCCAAATCTTACTCATAGAAAACCTATAACATAAAAGTAAGCGAAAGGTTTTTTCTTCCAAATTTATACTCGCTTGATCTTTGTGCAATTTTTTTTCCGATCCTTCAATGGAGATTCTCGTGATCTTATTGCGATGCTATATACATTTGGAAAAGTTTTGAAAAGGCTTTACCGGGATCGTGAATATTAAGTTGCAGTTTGCAATATTTTATTTATCATTGGTTATTTTGTCATAAATTTCTTGAACACCCTAGTTGGTTGTTTTGTTTGTTTGAAATATCTTCTGAAGTTTGATATAAATCTTGTGCTTGTTATAACTATTCTAATTTTTGAATGGTTTGAGTATGAAGTTTCTAATATTTTAATTACATGGTTCCCAATATTCCTTATATGCAATACATCCTCAATTTGAATAATCAACATCAACTCAAAGAATACTGGAATAATGGAGAAGACTCGAACACAATAGTTACAATAAAACAATTACGTTTTGATTGAATTCATGCATTAATGACAATTATAGGTTTATAGTTGTGCAATTAGCGTAAGCTTTTGGTTTTCTAGTTTGCTCATTTTCATGTGTTCCTTTCACATTCAAAGTCGATACTTCTATTTTATATTTTTCATTCAAAAAGGGATACTAAGTAATGGTAAAAAGATTTTTTTTTTGTAAAATTGGGTAAATAATAAAACTATATATCACTTAGATGATGGGAGTATTTTATATACGATCATCTTGATATGTGGCAAAGTTGAAAATTTTGCTCTCCTAAAAAAAACTTAGTACTTCTAAAACTTTTGTTTTCATTTATTTACCTTCAAAAAACTTTATTATATAAAAATCTTATGATCATAAATGTTAGGATCATCTATAAATCTATAACAAAAAAAATTCTTTTCTCATGTAAAATTAAAATATTTTTTTTCTTCTTCTTATATATTTGATCTTGATTGGTTTTATTGGTTCGATCTTGATTCAATTTCAATATTATGTTTGACATAATTGATTCAAGTCATTTTGATTAAGAAATTTGTTATTATTAATCAGAAATTCATTTTGACTTGTTTAGTCAACCCCTATAAAACCGTTGAATCTAATCGAAAAAGTCAATGAGATGAAGATTGCTGGTTCAAAAAACAAATTTCCTTTCATGAAATCCAAAACCTGAATGGAAAACAAGTATTTAAAGCAACATGTGCATACTGCTCTTTTGACAATTGAGACAATAGCCAAACAGTAGTATACATATGATTAACTTTTGTACATTGAAGAGGAAAAAAGAAAATGATTGGACATATTTATCTTCTCCTTTTAAGTTTTCCGAGCAAAAAAAATCAGAGGCAGTTTCAAATGAGTAAATTCAGAATCCACTTTTTTTTTAGCTTTTTGGGTTTGTTGGAATATGACCAATATCTCAAACTAGGTGAAAGATTTAATTCAAGTAAGCTGGTGGCTAACCATTTTCATACTTATAAAAACATGGCATTATATGTGGCTAGCCTTTTCTGGGCATGCAATAAAAGACTAGTAGTGAGCGTATACAAACCTAAAATATTTGTTCGAATCATGCACTTAATAAATTACCACGTTTGAGAATGACGTTTTTTTTTTCTTCGTTAAATGATGGAGCCAACTAATTTCATGTTATATGACGAATTTTGTTCGTAAAACCATATTCACATAATTAATCCATCATTTAAAAGTGTTATTAGTAACCCATTTTGGACTAGTAAGAATAAAATGATTAGTAGCAAATTATTAAAGAGGAAGAAGAAAATAAGGTGCAAATTGTTGAAGGTTTGAAGCAGAAAGAAACTGGCGTGGTAGAAATCTTGATCCAAATGGTGGAATTGTACTTAACTGTCCAACGAAACAACTTAATATCACAGGGTGACGTTTAAACACAAATTTTTAATAGTTTTGTTTTAAACAACGTTATATGTTAACATTTTTTTTTTTTTGATACATGGCATAGGCCCAGACCTGTCCATGATAGTTCTAAAGCCACTAAGCCTGCCTCCCTTGAACAAACCCCACCCAATCCCCGTAAGTATTTACGCAACATGCTCTATATGCCCACTTGCTATACCCTTTCCATAGGGGACGAGGTTATCATCTCAACCAAGAAAATATGTGTGGTTGGGGGACTCAAAGCCCCAACCTCACACATTTTTTAATAACATAATAACGTAGATAGATAAAGTGTTAAAAGCTACAACAACACTTTAGCACCTTCATATCGGTAACCATTACATAATTATTATATTTTTATTATAAGCGGTGAAGCATATTTTAGAGAAGATACTGAAGGCTATAAACTCCGATATTTCTGACATCAATAAAAGAGTAATCTTTTATGAAAACATTGCTCTGAATGACCCATATGATATCTGGGGATGTATCAATGGCTAAATACCACAAGTGATGTCTCGAAATTGTTGAATTTTGCCAATCTGGAAATACGACTGTTGCACATGGAGTAAGAGGATATTACAAAAGGATACAAAGAAGGATAATATATTAGTACACAACATACACATTTGATATTTCGGTTAATAATCGAGAACTAAGAGCTAGCAAGTCCAGTGGAGACTGGCAGATCAATTAATTTTCTACGCCAAATGGATGGACAAAAACCAGTTTGGGCAGTGGGTAAAGAGTTTATCATGGGAATTATAAATGAATATTATATATTGAGACGAGGTATCAAGTTAAGCCAAGGATCGTCTTAACTTGAGATGGTCGTCTTAATTCCCTATGACAACAGTCATATTTGAACAACCAAAAAGCTGTCACATTTTCAACACTATAGATACCATACTCATTTAACTTCTCAGCTTACACCAAAATTCACTATTTTCTTGAATTTTATCTACTAAAATATCTGCTAATTTTAGATCAACTTATCTATTTTGTTTTTTAAATACAACTTATCTAAACTTGTCAATAGAAATGTTTCAATCTCAAGATATTAGGCGACAAAGAAATGGAAACCACATTTGAGTAAACCCAAGAAACTTATGCCGGAAATATAATCGTACTCTAGTGAAGAGAATAATCCCAATCTACTTTCCGTACGAGAATTATCCAAAGCTCAAGGTCATATGTCTACAAAAGTTGAGCGAGATAACGATGCTCAAAACCAAGAGGTGGTTGGTAATGAAATTAGCAAAGTTTATGCTTTGAGCTACCTCCCGGTTCCAAACTTATTATCGATTGAACCATATTGATGCAAAAATAACATCTCAAATTGGTGTTTGTACTGGTGGAGCGTTGGTGGTATACTACATATTGTACAAGTTTCATTTTACATACTTCAAATACCTATGTCAAATGTTTTGATTTTGTTTTAATGCAATTAATACAAGGTGTGTATGAAATTAACAATTTAATGTTTCTATAAGAAAAATACCATTATATTTTTCCTACTTGGATACCTTCCTGTAGGAGATGATATTCCTTTCGACCAAGAAATTTGGTTGGCATAACATAAATATAAAAATGAACTTTTATTGTACTTTTTACAAGAATAATCCAAAGCTAAGCACACAAACTTAATAAGTGGTGGAATTCTTAATTCGGTTTAAAGGCATTATAATGAAAAAATTACATGACAAAGAGGCATTTAAGATTTGTATACCGATAACCTCGAAGCGGATACATAAATTGCCAAGGTTTATATTTTATGGTTACTTGGTTCATGTTTTTTACCCAACTCGAACGCACTAACTCAAGTATGATGTCTTGAGGTGTTGCGATATATGGAGGTTGCTTGCACTTATGGTTGGGGGTTTTCTATCTTAGCCGAGTTATACATTTCTCTCGATATCTCATGCTTGGGTTTGTCAAGCCTCGAAGGATTTGGAGCCTCATTGAGGTAAATGCGATAATACATGTTCTTTAGTTTTATATTAGTTAAAAAGAAATTTAGCAAGTAACTAGTTGTATGATGTTTACTTTGAACTTTGGTGGTGTACTTTTTTTTTTACATTGGTGTACCAAGACTTTTAGACTACAACAAAAAATATTTTTCAATTATAATAAGATAAAATGCCGATAACTGGCATAATAAATAAAACAACATAGAAGTAGATAATATGCATGCGTGAGATACAAACACATGCTTAGGAACAAATATACTATTAAATGGATGCCACATGAGGATTTTATGGAGATGAGCTATCATGTTTCCCAAAAAAATCATAAACTTTTTGAAAAAACGGGGGTACAACAACCACACCCAATATTTCGCTTTAGCAATTCGATGGACAAACTCCAATATACTTTCAAGAGAATCAACTAGACTCAATCTTAATAAAGTATATCAAAGAGTTATATCTCTTTCTTGATTCAATTCTTTCTCAAGCAAATATAAATCATGAGTCTAATTGAATACAAGAGAAATCACTTGAACGGTACTAAAGACCAATGTTCAAGGATCAATCAATTTCCAATCGAACCAAAGGTCGGATTTCCAATTGATTGATTCAAACTCACAACCTCGTGATATTTCAATCATATGAAAAATATAATGCGGAATAGAAATAACACAGACACCAAAATTTTGTTAACGAGGAAACCACAAATGCGAAAACCCCGGACCTAGTCCAGATTGACCACCATACCGTATTAGCCGCTACGTACACTAGCATACTACAAACTAACTTCTGTATGGACTGTAGTTGAACCCCAATCAATCTCACACTGATTCAAGGTACAGTTGCGCTCCTTACGCCTCTCGATCCCAGCAGATACTACGCACTTGATTCCCTTAGTTTGATCTCACCCACAACTAAGAGTTGCTACGACTCCAAAGTCGAAGACTTTAATAAACAAATATGTATCACAGAAAAGTCTACAGAATAGATAAATTGTCTCCCACATAAATACCTATGAGTTTTGTTCCTCTGTCTTTGATAAATCAAGGTGAACAGGAAACCAATTGATAACCCTGACTTATATTCCCAATAATGCTAGTATTATCAATCACCTCACAATAATCTTAATCAACGCGGAGAAAGAAGATATTGTGGAATCACAAATGATGAGAGGAAGATGTTTGTGACTACTTTTATATCTTGCCTATCGGAGATATTAATCTCAAGCCAATCGTTACGATTGTACTCAAAACGATAAATCAGCAAGATCGATCACACAACTACGCGAAAGTACATCGGCCGCTTCACAATCCCTTTAAGTCGAACCCTGAAATAAGAAACCTAAGGTTAAAGGAGAATCGACTCTAGCTAATACAACTAGTATCACACGGAAGGTGTGGGGATTAGGTTTCCTGAGTTACTAGAGTTCTCCCTTATATAGTCTTTCAAATCGTGGTTTGCAATCAATGTTAGCTTGGTAATAAAGCATTCAATATTCACCGTTAGATGAAAACCTGATTAGATTCAAGCTAATATCTTCAACCTGTTGGATCTAAAACTTAGCTTGTTACACACGAATGAAATGCACGATTTTAGGTTTGTGTAACCGTACCCAAACATGTACATTTGTTGGTTCAACAATATCTAACCAAATGGTTAGCCATATGAGCACTTTCATATCAACCATATTCTTCTTCACCATAACTAGTTCAAATGACTCAAATGAACTAGTTAGAGAGTTGTTCAATTGTAAGGAAATATTATGTAACTACACATGACACAATCGAAGCAAAAACGATTTGATTCACTCGAATCGGTTCATGAACTTTATAGCCACGGTTTTCATTTAGTATTCCTTAGTTAATATAAATATAAGTTCACAAACAATCGTATTTAGATATAACCGACTTAAGTTCACGGACTTAAGTTCCCAAAAGGAGATCTCAAACTCCAACAGATTTTCCCGGGTCGAGAACTTCCGCCAGTTTGCGGACTGGGTTCGCGGACTGAGTTCATGGCTCTTGTTCCGGTTCTCTTGATCAACAAAGTTTGCAAATTTCGGTTCAAGGAAAAAAAACTTATACATATATGTGTTGCTACACAATTCTTATATCCAACATTGGTTATATAATCTAAATTCTCATTTCAATCATTGAAACATTTTTAGAGGACGTTATATAGTTGTTACTCACAAACCATTTTTCTTCAAAGCAATTTTCAAAGTGATTGAAACATAACATGACTTTCATCACTAGGTAAAGATGAACTTGGCCAAAACGAAAGCTTACCAACACATATTTCGAGAAATAGATAGGCGAGATAAACTCACTCGAAATAGCAAATGTGTATAATCAAAGTCTATATAGCAAAACGACTTTTTGTCTCAAGAATAGGAGATAGATTAGATAGACTTTGAGTGATAGATAAGTTCAAGTCTCCACATACATTTTATCTCGATGAAGTTCCACATGCTCCTTGAGTAGTCCTTCATCTTGTATGATGATTTCCATGGAGTTCTCGAGCTCAACTACACTTTCTATCCTAGTCCTAGACTTAGCTATAGTATACTAGAAATCAAGACTTATAGTTTTGATCACTAACATTGACAAACATGCATGAGATAGCAACGCATGGTTCGACCGAGCAAAGGTTTCCAACAATTCCCCTTGTCAATTTTAGTCACAAAACTATCAATACATATGGAATACAAAAATAAATGAATTTTAGTGACAAAACTAAAGAATGCTCTAACTTTTGTAGCTCATATTCCACATGCCTAATCTTCAAGATTACTCAAATCTTCGCACTCTCAAGTACTCCAATGATCCCAAAGGTTATAAGTTCAACATCATCGTTGTGTAAAATCCGTAGCTATAACAACGAGAAAACAAGAGTTCTCAATCATTGTTATACAGTGTCATAATATCATTATATAGTATCAAAGTTCAATTGTACTCCCTCCGTCCCACTATTAGATGACCTAGTTGAAGTTTGCACAATTCTTAAGGCAATGAATGAAATGAGTGTTTTTAAGTATTTTTTACAACTATACCCTTAAGAATAATAATTTGTAAAATTTAGAAATCATTTATCTTCCCCATAGATCAATTTTGTACTTGAAAATCATTTTAAAACTCAGTATAAACATGGAAATAAAATTATACATATTTCATGATACCGATAATCAATCAAAAGGGTAGTTTTAGAGATATCCCTTGATTAGTGAAAAGGTCAACTGATCAAGATCTTAGACCAAACCATATGTATTTGACAATAGGTGATATGTAACTTCCCTTAGTCAATACTCCATCTCAAAACCACTTCTCCGAAACCATATGTTTTTTCAATAAAATTCTCCCCTTTTTTTCAATAAAATTGGCAAAGGTACGAAACTAGATCCTAATGAAATTTCCGAAAGAGACACTTCATGACCAAAAGAAAACACATATCATCTTATTTAGATGCAATCATATAGCCGAAGGTAAATGCATTCATCAAGGAGTTTATAAAGATACAAGATAACCCCTTTAATATTCCACAGCCGCACTCCCCACAAAGATATGGCAATTAAGCACAAGTTCAATTAAGAACTCTCCCCCATAATATGTCATTCCCGAAAGAACAACAAGAGCGACCTTAATTTCAAGAGAAAAGAAAGATTTCTTTGGACATAACAAATCACATACAAGTATGAATTTGAATCCAAAATACTCAATTAAATTAACCACAAGAGAACCCATGATTAATTTAATCGGAAATGCGCAACATAAGTGAACTTATGGAGACTCAAAAATACTCAATTAGATTAATCACAAGAGAACCCATAATTAATCTAATCGGAATACACAACCAAATTAACCACAAAAAGTAATCAATTTAATTGGTCATGTTCGACATAAGAAAACTTACTGAGCAACAACTAAATAACCAAACGAGGATGATTAATTTAGTTGAACATGCTCGACATAAAGTACCTCACGGAGCAAAAACTAAGCCAAAGAATAACTCAGTCGATAGAGCTCAACATAAGACACCTAATGGAACAAAACAGTATATACACAAATTGTGGATCGGAGGTCGACCTAATACCGTGGAATAAGCAAGGACTCATTCTATTTTCCATCAGCATTTGCACAATGACATACAATAGACATAATCCTTTCAAACAAAAGATTTTAACCTATCTTCCACCAATAATTGACATAATAGGCTTAACTTTTGTATTTGTCAAAAGTTCATTCCTTCTTTTATCAACACATGCATATCGACATATGAAGGACTTAACTTTTTACAAGGTATGGGACAATCACAGTTTACGGACGCAAACACACATATCCCATAACAAATTACAATATATAAAACCATAAAGATTAATACTGCAAAAATCATCTTCCAAATAATTTTAGAATTTAAACCAATAAATCTAAAAACATGAAGATGAAAACGTTGGACATATCTATGTGTAATCACAATAAAGGCTATTCCAAACTCTAGTTATTCTTCTAAGCAAAACAAGAAAATAGAAGATTTACTAGGCAAAATTAAGGAAAAATCAGAGTTCATTGAGAACCTCATATCTTTCAATGAATCCATCAAAGAAGATATCACTGATTTCCTTTATTCTCTTGACCGTAGACACACCATGTTCGTGAGTTAGAACACTAACTTTGCGATCAACAACCCGAGCAAGCTGTCTAGCTTTGACGTAGTTCATGATGAGCTTTTTTTGATTCCATATCAGAATATTCTGATTAGCAAGGATTCTGGCATGACCATATAGGAGTTGGTTTATTTGCAATTGAAGATTTGCAAACTTGACCTTTGAAAACGAGTTAAATCCTTGATAGAATCATCAATCCAGGAGTTGTGATCCTTTCTTTCAAGCATCTTCTTTAGAACCAGCTCCTGAATTGACTCACGTCCCTAATTGTCTTCCTCCATATCAAGATGCACAATCTCTTGAGATTTTGCAGAGTTCTCCATGTATTTTTTTGTTAGGAAGGAGAAACACAATACATAATAGGTATATATGTGTTTATAAACACGAGTCGGAAACTCTTGTTACGAAAACCCTAAGAACTCATGAGAGGATAACGGGAACGTTTGTGGACCGTCAGTATAAAAACTCAACCAAAAATAATATACAACATACTTGAGCATTTCTCAATCACTATCCTTGCACCTATCAAGTTAGAAACAAGGAAAAGAATACATGGAGTTTGGTGTTAGAGTGGAAATTAATCCCACTATGATCATCGAGAAAGGAGTTGTACATATCATCTGACAGTTTGATTTTTGTTTTCTTCGCCTTTCTTCGGTTAACCTTCATCCCAGAAGAGTAAGATACAGTCTGATTAACATATCTATCAGAAGGATTTCTCCGAGGACTAAATATAGGACCTCTTGCAATTAGTTCAAGAGGATCAGAATAGAGAGAAATCCATTTTCTAGACTTAGATTTATCAGACTCATCCTTATAAGCACAAGGAATATGTTCATTAGTGGCACAAGAGTTTATACCATTGAGATGAACTTGTTCCCTGTGATGATTTCTAGAATAGAAATCATTTTTATAAGGTTTTTGGTTTTCTATGGGCATGAGATTCACCGCAGAAGTCGATCGACTATTTACTCCATTGATAGCGAGTAAAGAATCAAATTATGAAGATTCGAGATTTGTTTCTTCTGGCAAGGCAATGGATAACATAATGATTCTTTTTCCAACAGAAAAGTACGGAGTTCGTGGAGGAGAAGCAATAATCGGCACTTTTTTAACTTCATAGCCATATGAGAGGGTTGTAACTCCTTGTTGACACAACCTTCTTCTGGAGAGCATTTCTTCATGTGCTGTAATTCACAAGAATTAGTTGGTACGGAAGAATTTCTCCTTAAGACAAAGTTTTCCTTTTCCAAGGATCTGCACTGTTCATGGGCTATAACAAGAGATGCACCTAGTTTCTCTTTTTCAACACAAATTATGTTTAGATCTGATGAATGCGTCTCGATCATCTGTTTCTCTCTGATTGAATCTTCCTTGACAATATCCTCAAGAACACTAATCTTTTCACGCTGTAGAGTAGTTTCTTAGAGAAGTTTTTCAATATTCTTGAGAAAGACTCAATGATGTTATAGAGTTCACGTTCTCGATCAAGAGACTTTTCAAATTCATCGAGTAGTTTCCATGATCCTGAAAATCAATAGCTTTAGTGAAATTTTTTGAGATTCTGGTGAGCTCCATTTCAGCTTTTGCCAAAGTGTCACATGCCTCATGAGAGGGAGAGATGTCAACATCTGATAGAACAATCCTTCTACCTCGGGATTTGGAAGAATCAACTAAGGAGTAATCCTTTGAGGTGTTTCCAAGACACTTTGATGAGTGCCAAATATTGCATATTTCTATACCTTTTTATTGGAAATTAACTCATCTTTTGTGCTTTAAAATCATATACTATCCCAAATTCTGTATTTTCTTTGTTTTCAAGAATACATACTTGTACTAATTAATTTTGTGTTTTTAGGTACTAAATAAAGATTGAATGAATTACAAAGCCAAAAGAGCAGAGAAATGGTGAAAATGGAAGAGAGATAACAAAGGCTCCCGCTGGAAAGAAGTGAAGAATATCTTCCGTGAAGAATAATTTATGCACATTATTAGCAAGTGAAGAATATCTTATGCACCTCATCTGCGAGTGAAGAATGTTGTTTGCAAAACCCAAAACTAGAGTGGGCTTGAGATTCTTTAGCTTTGAAGAAGACATGGGATTAAAAGAAATACAAACCAAGACCCAAACTCGTTTCTATTGTGAACCGTCAGATTCAATCCAGTTGTTGAGCATCCAACGTCCTCTCCTCATGATACATCAGATTTGATACACCTTCCCAACACCCTAGCACCTACCATTTATTCCCTTAGTCGAACAGAAACCAAATACTCCCTTGTTCGTCGTTCTCATCCTCTATTTCATCTGCAAAACCAGTACTGCTCTCAGTTCGCCTCCCCCATCAATCACCTCCATCTCCGACCAAATATGAGCCCGACCAACCTATCATCCATCCTTTGAAATCAATCAACCTCCTAGCCTATATCTATCTCCATCATAGCTTCTTTTCCACATCAGTAACCCTAGAATCTAGGGTTGAGAGAGATAAGGCTAGGGTTAGCCTCAATAACTAAAAGCAAATATCAAATCAAGAATTGCAGAGGGGGTTTTTCGGGAAACACGTTTTGAGTGAGTGGTTGTTTTCTAATTATCAAATTATAATATTTGAGAAGAAAATTGGGTATCTATAGGGTTCTCTGTAATTTGTATAAGCATCCGATTCTAGCTGGATCAACTAGTTTCCATAATATATTTATGTATTTAATCATTTTCATCATGTTCTAATTCACTCTGCTAGGGTTTAGATGAATCTCTAGCATGATACTGTGTGATTCATACTATGTGTGTTGTTCTTGGATGCTTGAATTGTTTAGGATAGAATTTAATCTAAGTACGTCAAAATTTTGCTCTCACAGTGTATGCCATGTATCCATTGTAGTTAGAATATCACTGTGTTGATTATGCTGCAACTCATGCTTAAACAGATTGTTATTGATCCTTAGATTAGTTGTGCTTTAACTAGAAAGTTAATGTTTTGGAAAGATACCTTAGTTGTGATTGAATTATCCAACGGAGAAACACCTTAGATATATGGCAGAGTTGATCGTCACCCTTATCTGCTATAAGGACAAGAATAACATCATTAGTTGAATACATAGTGTAGGGTAGTGGTGGAGTTGAAGGCCCTAGTATTCTCATTATCATTGTCTTATATCGTGTTTTACTATTTTAGTTGCTACCAATTTCTTCGTCGTATCGACATAACAAAAATCCTTTTGTGCCGCGTATCATTGAATCAGTTTAGTAAAGACCTTAGAATCATCTTTAGAACCACCTTGTCTCTGTGGGATCGACCTGTATTTGCTTTGTCTCCAATAGACGTTGTGCACTTGCAGTTTGATATAGTCGTATGCTTCTTTCAAGTTCTACCAAGTTTTTGGCGTCATTGTCGAGGATCTAGCGGTGTAAGTAGAAGTTTTCTATCTTTGCTTTACTAATTTTCAGCTTTGCCTTGTATTTATGTGCCTGGATTTTTCTGTTTTAATCATTGTTGGTGTAACTTAGTAGTAACCCATCTATCTAAATAAACTGTTGTTGATGGTGGTTTTTAACTTAGGGTTAAAATCGTAAAACTATGCACATGGCATGACATCACCATGACCTCTAGCGCATCTATTGACCATTAACATATTTATCGAATCAACTAGCATGCCTACGTAAGAATTACCAGGGTACCTTTTTCTTTCTATGTATCATGTTCCACGGCAGAACCCCTAACAATGATTGACATCACCTTTACAAAACCCTAAAATTCTCATGCTACCGCGCCAAGGCATGCTAACCATACCAGCCGCACTTCCGTGCCCAGCAGCACCACCGCGCCAAGGCATGCCAGCCATGCCAGCCACACCTCCGTGCCCAGCAGCACCAACGCGCCAAGGCATGCCAGCCATGACAGCCGCACCTCCGTGCCCCCGCAGCGACCACTGCGCCAAGGCATGCCAGCCATGCCAGCACTTTCCTCCGTGCCAAAGAAGACCACCGCACCAAGGCATTCCAGCCATGCAAGCCGCACCTCCATGCCCAGCAGCACCACCACGCCAAGGCATGCCATGCCCACGACATGCCAACCTAGCCGCGCCACCTTACTGGCCTTCCATATGCGGCAACTAAAACGAATGCGTACGACAATCAACGGCCCCACTTCAATCCCAGGATCAAATCCTAGCCATCCAAGGTTACCTGACAACCCATAGTAACCTTTGGCCCGAAATCCTAAGTTTGGCCACGCCCAAACCTCGCCAAGGCATGCCATTCCCACGACATGCCAACCTAGCCGCGCCACCATGCTGGTCTTTCCTATGCGGCTACTAAAACGAAGGCGTGCGACAATCAATGGTCCCCCTTCAATCCCAGGATCCCTAGCCATCAAAGGTTAACAGAAAACGCATGGTAACCTTTGGGCCGAAACCCTAGTTTGGCCACGCCAAACCGCGCCAAGGCATGCCATGACAACCTTGTCGCGCCACCACGCTGGCCTTCCCTATGCGACTACTAAAATGAAGGCGTGCAACAATCAACGGCCACCCTTCCACCTTAGATGCAAATTTTAGTCGTCCAAGGTCGCCAGCCAATGCATGGTAACGTTTGGCCCAATGCCAAAACCCAAATTTTGGCCGCGCCTAAACTATGCCTCCTCGGGCACGCAACATCCCTCTTGAATTCTTCCTGAGTTTTACCTGTCAAGTTTTCACCCCCGAACGAGTTCAAAACCTAAATATCCTTGAGCAGGGAGATAGGAAATTATTTTCCGGTAGATTTGAGGGGCGGACCGCATAGGGAAATTATTTTCCCTATGCGGCTACTAAATTGAAGCCGTGCGACAATCAACGGTCGCCCTTCAATCTCAGGATCAAATCCTAGTCGTCCAAGGTTACCAGACAACGCATGGTAACCTTTGACCCAAAACCCTAGTTTGGCCACACCAAACCGCACCAAGACATGCCATGCCAATGTCATGCCAACCTAGCCACGCTACCATGCTATCCTTCCCTATGCGGCTACTAAAACGAAGGCGTGCGACAATCAACGGTCGCCCTTCAATTTCAGGAGCAAATCCTAGTCGTCCAAGGTTACCAGACAACGCATGGTAACCTTTGACTCAAAGTCTAGTTTGGCCACGCAAAACCACGCCAAGGCATGCCATGCCAATGGCCTGCCAACTTTGCTGTGCCATCATGTTGGCCTTCCCTACACAGCTATCAAAAACGGAAGAGTGCAACGATCAACGGCTACCTTTCCGCTTAAGATATAAAATCTCGACCGTTGAAGGTCGCCAAGCTAGCAAGTCTCCCAAGCTCGACTTGCCAGGCAACAACCATGTTACATGTTTTCACGAAAACGTTCGAGACATCAAACCACAAACTGGGGGATCTTCTTTAGGTTTTGGTTTGGCGGTTTACAGCGTGCGGCGTACACTACGCCCGTAATAAGAAAGTGTAATAAGGATGAAGCGGTTAAGTAAATAGGGAAGTAATGGTGAAACGATTTTCTTTTATGGAACATCAATTCCATGCGTTAACGGTTACCACCTCCTCCCATTTACTCACCCATTATTCCATTCCTTAATGAGACCAGAGTATGTTTCACCCTGACTTGTATAAATAGGTTTTACCTATTTCCACAAAGAAGAACAAGTTCGGTCAAGGATCAGACAACACTGAGAAAAACATTTGGCTAAGCTCTCCCATCTGTTAGCTTCCCATTTTATGATACAAGTCGTGAAACCACTACTCTTCCAGAATCAACCTGGTCTCAACACTTTCTTTGCTTCCCTCCCAAAAAACCCATTCTCCTCCTCTTTGTGACCGAAGCAAGTCAGGAACGACCATTTATTGGTTTATGACGGATTTGTACAGATTGATCTCTCGAATCTAAAGTACTCCCGTGCAGTACATTGTTTAGGGTCTAAATTCGTTTCTCACCTACACACCCGAAATTACCAAAATCGGCAGAAACCATTTTCACCCTCAAAAAATTGGCAACCACAGTGGGAGATTGATCTTTCGGTTACGATGTCAATTTTCGACCATTGATTCCATGCTTCGACCCAGATATCAAGACGGTAGGCAAAGCGATCCGCTCAGGGATCGAAGACTCGCTACGGACAACCCGATTATCAGTTTTGACACGGCAAGGGATGACTGGGGACTGCCTAGTGTTTAAAAGCGAACGATCCAACCAGTCTTGATGCGACAATGGGCGGCTGGGGACTTCCCAGAGGTTAAAAGCAAAACGATCCGCTCAGGGATCGACTACTCGATCATCAAGTGACTCAGGGACGACTAGGGACTTTCCACAATCGCGGTGTTTCCCACGAAAGTCGGACTGCACCTGACCAGTTTTTGTTAGCAGATCCAAAAAACCGAGTAAGTCTTGCCTAGAAAAAAATACATGGTTTACTATTTCAAGTTTTCACAGGAATGATAAAACCGATAGCCATGTTATGCTTCATCCCATGTCATCTACCGACACCCAACATTCATGTTTCCATATCTTCCCTGGGATGTTTGTGTTACTTACAATCATAACCAAAAACGACATCATCCTAAAACAGTTCATCCAGAATAATAATCCAAAACCCTCATAGGTAACACTTGTCTACCAATCCAAAAATCCAGAAAATCAAAACTATAAGGCAAGCGTTCCATTTGCCTTTCGGAAAAAAAAAAAAAAAAGAATTTCGTAAGATTTAGGTGCATTCAAAGGAAGCCATTCAACGGTGTTTTTCTCTTCTCGTAGAAGGCGTCCTTCGTCATTTGGAGGACCGCCCGTTTCAGCTCCAACTCTTTGGACATCCTTTCGACCTCCGCTTCTTGTTGTTTGACCACGTCCGCGGAAGGACCTTTGGTCACCTCGGCCTGTAACTTTTGGATCTCAGAGAAACCATAACACCCGCTTCTTCGTGGAATCACCACATACCCGTACGTACCTACTTTGCATAATAACGATTACTAGTCACTATTCATGAGGTAGCCGACACTACTACGGTGATATTCGAAGAGAAGAACAAGTACTTCTACAAGTTTATGAATGACATACCTATGGCTAGGGCATACACCAACACAAGAAAACAAATTGGAAGAGAAACGCTGGAGTACAGACCTGGAATATGCTTGACCACTTTATTGCTACCGAGCCACGCCAAGCCAGCACCGTGCCAAGCCAACAGTCCGCGCTACACTAAGCCAACGTCGTTCCAATCCAGCGCCCATTCCAAGCCGATCCAGCGCTAACAACTTGCATCTTTCCAAATGCTAACAACTTGCCTCTTCCCAGCGCGCCGAATTTGCATCCTTCCAAAGATTGCTCTTGAACTACCGGTAGGAGGGAATCAACAATCCAATTTCGTCACACGTAGATATCAGGAACGACTTCTCCAAAATCGAGGCAAGGAGATCAGCAACCCCCCTGAGTTCACAAAGACTCTCTTCCCGTCATGAGATGCATGATTTCGGGGACTTTGCCAACAAAATTGTGCAGTCTATGGTGGAACATTTATGAGAGATTTTATTTTTTACCAAGGTGCAATGTCAAGACATATTTGCAGCCCTCAACCGCGCTGTGTCAGGAAAATATCTACTTCCAGCCAAGAAGCCATTCCCAAACCCCTACCTCTCTTAGAAAGCACGATAGATGGAACTGAGGACTCCTAACCACTGTTCGCTTGAAGGGTGTCCAGTTTGATAGCACACTGATTGACGCAGCCTCTCCGCTTCAACGTCTTCCAGCAGCTGCTCCGCTTCAATGTTCACTTCAGCAGCCGCTCCGCTTCAGCATTCTCTCCATAAGCTACTCCAGTATCGAAGCCGAAGCTTCAACGTTTGTATTCATAAGCTTCAACGTCCTCTCCAAGAGTCGAAGCCGCTTCAACGCCACACTCCTCCCTGTCAAGGATCGTGATCACATCCATCCAAGGATCGCAGTGTGGCCACTTTTTGATCCATCTCGCCAAACCCCATGGTCATGGACATTTTACCCGCTTACGCATACAACTGATCCCTTTGCTTCCATGGATGCCCATACAATTCTAACCGACCTACTTTGTTACCACAGATAATGTAGTCTCTTAAAGATTACATCTACTACCAAGAACCTGTTACCACTCATTTGTTGATACCAGCCTTAGCTTTACCACAAGAAGAATCGCTACAAAGATGAAAACATGTAAACCATACTTAGGGACCGAGGATATATACGGAATCCCTTCACTCACAAAGATCGAAGACACAATCAACCAAAAGGCCATAGCCACAACAAGGTCATCTACTCCTCAAGGATGCAACGCAAGAATATCATCACCTCTCTGTCCTAGAAGACGCGTTCAACACTTTACGAGGCCGCAGAGGATCCCAAGCTCAAGCCATAGGAAAACAACTTCGAAACCGAAGAAAAATACGATTGGGGACTTCTCATTGCAATCCATCCCGACGACCATCAAAGACTCATGAGATAACTCCGGAGATGTGGGTCAAACATTTTCTTGAAGAAACAGGGGAGCCATGATAAACAACATAACTCTCTCATTCCTACCACTTCACTATCCGGTAGTATTTCATCATGTATCTCTGTGAGCATCCCGGCGTCACATCTATAAGAGTACGATAATCTTATATAAAATCCCGTGGACGTGGATTCAAGGCGATGCAATAGAAGTAGACTACACATGGGGACTACCAACGGACGGTTTCACTCCCTCAACCTCGTTTATTTCGATTTCAACATCGTCACCGCTTTAAGTTTCACGAGCCGCGGGAATTTATCAACATGAAGCCGTACGTATGCATCGAAGACTCCAAAAGCACGCCACAAAGATACATTCACATATTCGGCCATGCCATCGGATCTAACCGAAATATAACTGAGGATTGCCCACTGGATCCCAGTCCATACGATAGTCCAAAATTCAAGACTTGATAGCAAGACATCGGCAACGAGAATGTCTCCCACTCATCTATTTCACCTTGTGTCTTCGGAAGATTTATACCATACAATCATCCACGACATATCATCATCGCGATCAGAAGGTCCAGACGCTAAACAACATAAAGTCAAGAATGGACCGACGACGCAACAACAATATCCAAGATTAGCGCAGACATGATCGTCGCCGAGCATGTATTTCATCCATTAATCCCAAGAATGCAAAGGAGTTTTGGTAAATTTTGGAATCCACTGGAGAGACACTACAGACGAAAGCACGGATCCGGATTTAACAACAAAAGAGGGTCGATACCTATTTTCATGCGGACAGAGTTTCTAGAGTTTGAAAAGAATGAAGACTCCTTCTTGCTCCATGAACAGGAATAGATGACTGGGCGCGACTATACCACTCGGGCCCGCAACTTCCCTCCTAAATTCTTCCTGAGTTTCACTTTCGTGACGTTTTCACCTCCTAGACAAGCTCAAAACATAAGTATTCCCGCGTCTCTGGGATAGGAAATTCTTTTCCGATCAGATGGAGGGGCGGACCGTCAAAATCCGAGTTTGTACGAGAAATCTACAACAATTCTACTAAGGAGCGCTAATTAGGGTTTCGAGAATGCCAAACCCTAATTTAGACAAAGTTGTGCCATCACCACCATTCGATAGCCGAAGTTCCAAATATCATCACCATTTCCACCATTCCAAGCCGACCAATGCCGACGGCTCCATTCCAACCCGACCAACGCGTGCGGCTCCCATTCCAAGCCGACCAACACGTGCAACTCCCATTCCAAGCCGACCAATGCGTGCGTCTCCCATTCACAGCCGACTGATGCCTGCGACTCCCATTCCAAGCCGAAAATTTTCATCTCACTAATCCACGATCTCGCACCACCGCATGATTTATGAAAAGCCGCCAACACGGAAGCACAAACTCTCTTTACCTCTCAAAAAGGTTAGCCGGACTTTCCTGACCATCTTTTCATGACTTATTGTTTAGATCTCTGTCCTATCCTGTAACCATCTTATGTTTACCTCACAACGCGGCTCCCTTTCCGAGCTAAGCAGTGGACTTAATGTTGAAGGTGGTTTTTAGCTTAGGGTTAAAATCGTAAAACTATGCACCTGGCATGACGTCACCATGACCTCTAGCGCATTTATTGACCATTAACACATTTATCGAATCAACCAAAGATGCTTACTAAGAATTACCAGGGTACCTTTTTCTTTCTATGTATCATGTTCCACTAAAAAACCCCTAACATTGATTGACATCACCCGTACAAAACCCTAAAATTCTCATTCTACCACTCCAAGGCATGCCGGCCATGCCGACCACACCTCCGTGCCCAAGAAGACCACCGTGCCAAGTCATGCCAGCCATGCCGGCCGCACCTCCATGCCCAAGAAGACCACCGCGCCAAGGCATGCCAGCCATGCCAGCCGCACCTCCGTGACCAAGCACCACCGCGCCAAGGCATGCCAACCATGCCACCCGCACCTCCGTTCAAGAAGACCACCGTGCCAAGGCATGCCAGCCATGCCAACCCCACCTCCGTGCTCAGCAGCACCACCGCACCAAGGCATGCCAGCCATGCCAGCCGCACCTCCGTGCCCATCAGCACCACCATGCCAAGGCATGCCATGCCCACGACATGCCAACCTAACCGCGCCACCTTTACATCGGGCCTTCCTTATGCGGCTACTAAAACGAAGGCGTGCGACAATCAATGGCCCCCCTTCAATCCCAGGATCAAATCCTAGCCATCCAAGGTTACCAGACAACACATGGTAACCTTTGGCCCAAAATCCTAAGTTTGGCCACGCCGAAACCGCGCCAAGGCATGCCATGCCCACGGCATTCCAACCTAGCCGCGCCACCATGCTGGCCTTCTTTATGTGGCTACTAAAACGAAGGCGTGCGACAATCAACGGTCCCTATTCAATCCCAGGATCAAATCCTAGCCATCCAAGGTTACCAAACGCATGGTAACCTTTGGCCCGAACTCCTAAGTTTGGCAACGCCAACACGGCGCCAAGGCATGCCAACCTAGCCGCGCCACCATGCTGGTCTTCCCTATGCGGCTACTAAAACGAAGGCGTGCGACGGTCCCCCTTCAATCCTAGGATCAAATCCTAGCCATCCAAGGTTACCAGACAACGTATGGTAACCTTTGGGCCGAAACCCTAGTTTGGCCATGCCAAACCGCGCCAAGGCAAGCCATGCAAACCTTGCCGCGCCACCACGCTGGCCTTCCCTGTGCGGAAACCAAAACGAAGGCGTGCAATATCCCTCCTGAATTCTTCCTGAGTTTTATTGTCGGGCTGTTTTCACCTCCCGAACGAGTTCAAAACCTAAATATCCCCGGGAGGAGATAGGAAATTATTTTCTGGTCGATTTGAGGGGCAGACCGTCAAAATCCGAGTCCGTACGAGAATTTTACAACGATTCTAGTAAAGGGCGCTAATTAGGGTTTCTAAAACGAAGGCGTGCGGCAATCAACGGTCGCTCTTCAATATACGGAGCAAATCTTAGCCGTCCAAGGTTACCAGACAACGCATGGTAACCTTTGACCCAAAACCCTAGTTTGGCCACGAAAAACCGCACCAAGACATGCCTTGCCAATGGCATGCCAACCTAGCCGCGCCACCATGATAGCCTTCCCTATGCGGATACTAAAACGAAGGCGTGCGACAATCAACGGTCGCCCTTCAATTTCAGGAGCAAATCCTATCCGTCCAAGGTTACCAAACAACACATGGTAACCTTTGACCCAAAGTCTAGTTTGGCCATGCCAAACCACGCCAAGGCATGCCATGCCAATTGCTTGCCAACTTTGCCGTGCCATCATGCTGGCCTTTCCTACAAAGCTATCAAAAACGGAAGAGTGCAACGATCAACGGCTACCTTTCTTAAGATACAAAATCTCGACCGTCGAAGGTCGCCAAGATAGCAAGTCTCCCAAGCTCGACTCGCCAGGCAACAACCATGTTACATGTTTTCACGAAAACGTTCGAGACATCAAACCACAAACTGGGGGATCTTCATTAGGTTTTGGTTTGGCGGTTTACCGCGTACGGCGTACACTACGCCCGTGATAAGAAAGTGTAATAAGGATGAAGCGGTTAAGTAAATAGGGAAGTAATGGTGAAACGCTTTCTTTTATGGAACATCAATTCCATGCGTTAACGGTTACCACCTCCTCCCATTTACTCACCCATTATTCCATTCCTTAATGAGACCAGAGTATGTTTCACCCTGACTTGTATAAATAGGTCTTACCTATTTCCACAAAGAAGAACAAGTTCGGTCAAGGATCAGACAAAAACTCAGAAAAATATTTGGCTAAGCTCTCCCATCTGTTAGCTTCCCATTTTCTGATACAAGTCGTGAAACCACTACTCTTCCAGAATCAACCTGGTCTCAACACTTTCTTTGCTTCCCTCCTCAAAAAACCCATTCTCCTCCTCTTTGTGACCGAAGCAAGTCAGGAACGACCATTTATTGGTTTAGGACGGATTTGTACGTATTGATCTCTCGAATCTAAAGTACTCCCGTGCGCACATTGTTTAGGGTCTAAATTGCTTCTCACCCACATACCCGAAATTACCAAAATCGGCAAAACCATTTTCACCCTCAAAAAATTGGCGACCACAAAGTGGAGATTGATCTTTCGGTTACGATGTCAATTTTCGACCATTGATTTCATGCTTCGACCCAGATATCAAGACGGTAGAAGCAGGCGATCCGCTCAGGGATCGAAGACTCAGTTACCAGACAACCCGATTATCAGTTTTGACACGGCAAGGGATGACTGGGGACTGCCTAGTGTTTAAAAGCGAACGATCCAACCAGTCTTGATGCGACAATGGGCGGCTGGGGACTTCCCAGAGGTTAAAAGCAAAATGATCCGCTCAGGGATCGACGACTCGATCATCAAGTGACTCAGTGGACGATCGGGGACTTTCCACAATCGCGGTGTTTCCCACGAAAGTCTGACTTCCACCTGACCGCTTGCGTATCGCATCCAAAAAACCGAGTAAGTCTTGCCTAGAAAAAATACATGGTTTACTATTTCAAGTTTTCACGTGAATGATAAAACCGATAGCCATGTTATGCTTCATCCCATGTCATCTACCGACACCAAACGTTCATGTTTCCATATCTTCCCCGTGATGTTTGTGTTACTTACAATCATAACCAAAAACGACATCATCCTAAAACAAATTATACGCATAATAATCCAAAACCCTCATAGGTAACACTTGTCTATCAATCCAAAAATCCAGAAAATCAAAACTATAAGGCAGGCGTTCCATTTGCCTTTCGGAAAAAAAAAAAAAACGAAACAGAAGAATTTTAGAAGACAGAGGTGCATTCAAAGGAAGCCATTCAACGGTGTTTTTCTTCTCTTAGAAGGCGTCCTTCGTCATTTGGAGGACCGCCTGTTTTTCCTCCAACTCTTGGACAAATTTTCACCTCCACTTCTTATTGTTTGACCAAGTCCGCGGAAGGACCTTTGGTCACCTCGGCCTGCAACTTTTGGATCTCAGAGAAACCATAATGCCCAGTTCTTCGTGGAATCAGCCACCTACCCATACGTACCTACTTTGCATAATAACTATTACTAGTCACTATTCATGAGGTAGCCGACACCACTACAGTGATATTCGAAGAGAAGAACAAGTACTTCTAAAGTTTATGAATGACATACCTATGGCTAGGGTATACACCAACACAAGAAAACAAATTGGAAGAGAAACGCTATAGTACAGACCTGGAATATGCTTGACCAATTTATTGCTACCGAGCCACGCCAAGCCAGCACCTGATGCGTGTCGTAGGTGCAATCAAATTAATTAATATTTCCACTCAATTAAAAATAATATAATGGAAGTCAAGTTCGTTCCCACGAGGAGCAAGAGATTCTAGTTGTAAAAATTGTCACGAAAGGGGGGTGTAAAAGAAAATAAACAAAGCAATTAAAAGATGAAGTTGAAATCAATAAGAGAGACAAGACCAAGGAATCCTTCTTCGTTACGAAACAATGAATCAAGTTATGTTCTTTTCTACTTGTTATTAGTCACAAATTATCACCAACCGTAGGATAGCAGGTCCGCTTAGCTAGCCCCAAAATCCCTTATTTCACTGAGTAACAAGTCCGCTTAGTTATCAGATTCTATCCAAAAGAACCACCTTGAGGTTCGCTTACAAGATGTAATTCCCCGAATGCATTAAGATCTATGAATTTAGGTTTAGTACTAGTAGTTAAACTCGGTTCGCTTGGTCCACTTTCTAGCGTTGTTTCTACACACAATTGCTCCACGGAATCCCTCCGCAAGGTCTCGTGTTTTCTACTTGTGTAAAGTGTCGAGAACGATTACGTATTCCCTAACTTATACTAGATTTAGATCAATTAACAAATCAATTTAGTTGGCCACCTAAACAATCTATCAATCAATCATGAATGTCTTTAAGATCATTCCTATTAGTAAAAACAAACGATAATTATGTGAAAAACTTCAAGATAGAATTGAAAACAAAAACTTAAATCATATTAAGAACTAGGAATTCATCCTCAATCAATAATTAAATTAGCTACTCATGTTAAGGAGTTCACACAAAGAATAAGAAAAGAAAAGTGTTGTGTGTGTAGAGATGTGTGTAAAAGATGTAGAAAACTTCTCTATTTATAGGCTTCAATATTCTCCAAATCTTCCAAGGAATAGAATCCTTTTCCTTTAGCAATTCAATTTCCAAATTCAAGTCGTTTCTCATCTTCCATCTTCTCTTTCCAAATTTGAGCCAAATTCTCCATCTAATTCCTAGTCCAAGTCTTCACACCCATGAGAGAAGTCCATAGAAAATTCTGTGGCTCGCCGGAAAACTGGTATTATGGCCGGAATTTGACCGGAATCCGTCACCGCCGGTCACCTGAAAATTTCTCCGTCAGTGGAATATTCGACGGAATATTCCGTCAGTCCACCGTTATGACTAACGGTCAAACAGGTCAACCGTCAGTCAACTGTTAGTCAAAGGTCAAGGGGAAGAGTCATCCACTCGAGTCGCCTCCCAAATCGCTCGGTAACTCACCCGAATGGTCTAACTCGCGCGAGTCATATATAAGGATCGGCCATCTGGGATCGCCGAGTCAACTCGCCGAATATAAATCCCACGAGTTTCGCTTATTTACAGGACTTTCCGGCCGTTGTTTCAGGCCATTCATTTCTTCACCTGTTAAGAAATCCTAAGACATACATCTAATGAGCAATTTCAAACATTCCCTGTACAGCAGCAGCGTCTACCAACAACACTAAAACCCATCTTCTATCTCTTTATCTGAATTCTTTCCTTCATTGCACTCCATCCTCGCAACTTCGTACAAAGACTAATCCCAACTCGCTTCAATCTTAGATCGAACCCGTTGTCCGATCGAACCCATTCATCACATACATTCACCACAATCGACGGCAACAAACCTATCAACATCACCTCCAGATCCATTACCCGATCGACATGACCACATCAAACTCTACCAATTTCTTCAATCGACTGGCCATCATCTCGATTCATAGACCCAACAGCAATCACCATTATCAGTTCTTCTCATAACCTCACAATCGACTCGAGCCTCAGATCGCGACCACCACCATCATCTTCAAATCAGCAAAACCCGGCCTCAATCTGTTTTCTCTCAATCGACATTAAAGATCATTAATCCCCTGAGAGTCTTCTCCGATTCAACAGAAACACTTTCATCTCCATTAACATCTCCTCTGTCCCTGAAATCTTCTCTGAGCTTTGCTTCTTCTCATCGCTCATCTCTCTTGATTTTGCTCTCGAGTCTCGATCAGATCTTCTCGATTTACGGCTTGACAAAGATCTAGTTCATCCATCGCAAACCCTTCTCAGTGCAACTCGATCTCTGGTTTCAACAGCAGCCCATCTCTCGGCTCTTCAGAGAACCCTAAATTGAACTCGTCATCTCGATTCGACAGCAGCCATCTCACAAAACCAGATCCTATCAATATCATCGTTTCTCAATTTCTGCCCATTTATCTTCAAATCTCTCGATCAAACAGCATCAGCTGCTGCCTTGAATAAACTGTGCCTCCATTTCTCTTTCTTACTTATTTCAGGTGCAAATGATTTAGAGCAATGAGTCTCTCGATTTAGGGTATAAGAAGATTAGGGTGCTAACAGCACACCCACCTTCTGGATAAGGGCCACCCATCTGGCAACCCCTTAACCACAGCTGGTTTGTCTATAGTGCTCCTCCAAAAGACTTGCCCCTTAACATTAACCGAGCTCCATATATCAATCGTCTGTAAAATGACCTTTTTGCCCTTTTGGCTCAATTGGGTGATTTCTTCTTCTTTTCCTCCGTGCGACTCCAAAGTAGCTACAAAACTCAAAACAAGCGTAAAATACATAATTTACAAGAAAAATAGCAAAGAAAGCATAAACAATAGATAGTAAATAGGATGTATTCTACACCCTATCAGCACCGTGCCAAGCCAACAGTCCGCGCCACGCTAAGCCAACGTCGTTCCAATCCAGCGCCCATTCCAAGCCGATCCAGCGCTAACAGCTTGTATCCTTCCGCCGCTAACAACTTGCATCTTCCCAAACTCTCCAAGAACTTGCATCCTTCTAGCATTGCTCTTGAACGCTCAATAGGAGGGAATCCACAATCCAATTTCATCACACGTAGATATCAGGAACGACTTATCCAAAACGGCCGCCCTTCAATTTCAGGAGCAAATCCTAGCCGTCCAAGGTTACCAAATAACATATGGTAACCTTTGACCCAAAGTCTAGTTTGGCCATGCCAAACCACGCCAAGGCATGCCATGCCAATGGCCTGCCAACTTTGTCGTGCCATCATGCTGGCCTTCCCTACACAGCTATCAAAAATGAAAGAGTGCAACGATCAACGGCTACCTTTCCGCTTAAGATACAAAATCTCGACCGTCGAAGGTCGCCAAGCTAGCAAGTCTCCCAAGCTCGACTCGCCAAGCAACAACCATGTTACATGTTTTCACGAAAACGTTCGAGACATCAAACCACAAACTGGGGGATCTTCTTTAGGTTTTGGTTTGGCGGTTTACAGCGTGCGGCGTACACTACGCCCGTAATAAGAAAGTGTAATAAGGATGAAGCGGTTAAGTAAATCAGGAAGTAATGGTTAAACGCTTTTCTTTTATGGAACATCTATTCCATGCGTTAACGGTTACCACCTCCTCCCATTTACTCACCCATTATTCCATTCCTTAATGAGACTTGTGCACGTTTCACTCCGACTTGTATAAATAGGTCTTACCTATTTCCACAAAGAAGAACAAGTTCGGTCAAGGATTAGACAACACTCAGAAAAACGTTTGGCTAAGTTCTCCCATATGTTAGCTTCCCATTTTATGATACAAGTCGTGAAACCACTACTCTTCCAGAATCAACCTGGTCTCAACACTTTCTTCGCTTCCCTCCCCAAAACCAACCCATTCTCCTCCTTTTTGTGACCGAAGCAAGTCTAGAACGACCATTTCTTGGTTTAGGTCGGATTTGTACAGATTGATCTCTCGAATCTAAAATACTCTCGTGCAGTACATTGTTTAGGGTCTAAATTCGTTTCTCACCCACACACCCGAAATTACCAAAATTGGCAGAAACCATTTTCACCCTCAAACAACTACATATTAGTTTTGCTTTATTAGCTGTAACTCTTTCAGTTACTTCATTGCACTCTGTTGCATTTTGACTTGTAGCTTTCTGTCACTGCATTTTGTAGATTGTCTGTCATCAGTTTAACTTAATCTTCTCAATCATCTCTGTCACTTAGTTCTGTAGCATATTAGCTGTAGTAGTTAGATGTAACTTTAAAGCTTCATGTTGTTTCTCTTGATTAGTTAAAGTTGCTTTCATTCAACCTCTGTAATTAGTGTATTCTATCACCTGCATCATAGTCCTGTAAGTTTCTTTAGTATATTTATTAGTTTTTCTCTTTGTTTTCTTTCTCAGTTCATTGGTTAATTTTGTAGCTTAGTTCGTCCAGCTATTACATAATCTGCATCCTGTTGATAAGTGTTAGCTGTTGTTTTAATCGTTCAGTCATCCTTGGCTAGGATAGTAGAAGCGCTAGAGCAGCAGAAGAATGTTTTAATCGTTCAGTCATCCTTAACATTGTGAGGTGATTGATAATACTAGGCTGTTTTTCGGGAATATAAGTCCGGGTATATTCGTGGGAGACGGATTTATCTATTACCGTAGACTTTTATGTGTGATATAGATTTGTTTATTAAAGTCTTCGACTTTGGGTCACAACAACTCTTAGTTGTGGGTGGGATCAGCTAAGGGAATCAAGTACGTAGCATCCTGCTGGGATCAGAGGCGTAGGAGCATAATTGTTCCTTGGATCAGTGTGAGATTGATTGGGGTTCAACTACAGTCCAGACCGAAGTTAGTTTGGAGTGGGCTAGTTTCTATAGCGGCTTAATACAAGTGTGTGTTCAATCTGGACTAGGTCCTGGGGTTTTTCTGCATTTGCGGTTTCGTCGTTAACAAAATTCTGGTGTCTCGTGTTATTTTTATTCCGTATTATATTTGTTTATATAATTGAAATATCACAGGTTGTGCGTTGTTCAATCAATTAGAATATCCGACCTTTTGGTTGTTGATTTAAATTGATTGACACTTGGATATTAGTCTTTGGTACCATCCAAGTTATCTCTATTTGATAAAGACTCGCAGATTTCTATTTGCTTGAGTAAAGATCAAATCGGGAGATTGAGATATAAACTCTTTGATAGACTTTTCCTATTTTGCAAGCATGCTTAGATAACTTGTATCTCACGAAGAAACATGATGCCCTTAGAACCTATTTTAATTATTGAATTATTTGATGTATGGGGTATTGATTTCATGGGTCCTTTTCCTAACTCTAAAGGTATGTTATACATTCTTGTTGCTGTTGATTATGTTTCTAAGTGGGTGTAAGCCATTTCATCCAAAACAAATGATCATAAAGTAGTTCTTTCTTTTCTTAAAGAAAACATTTTCTCTCGTTTTGGAACACCTAGAGCAATAATCAGTGATGGTGGTACTCATTTATGCAATAGACCTTTTGAATCACTTATGCGCAAGTATGGAATCACTCACAAGGTAGCAACACCATACCATCCACAAACCAATGGCCAAGTAGAAGTTTCTAATAGGTAAATTAAGCATATTCTTGAAAGACTGTTAATCCTACCAGGAAAGATTGGTCTTTACGTTTAAATGATGCTTTGTGGGCCTATAGAACTGCATACAAAACTCCTATTGGCATGTCCCCTTATAGACTTGTGTATGGTAAAGCATGTCATCTACCTGTAGAACTAGAACATCGTGCTTATCGGGCTGTTAAGAAATTGAACTTTGATCTTGATAAAGTTGGCACCCAGAGAAAACTTCAACTCAATGAGTTAGAAGAATTAATAAATGATGCCTATGATAGTGCCAAAATATACAAAACAGAATGAAAGTGTTTCATGATAAACGCATTTTGCGTAAGTCTTTCACACCTGGTCAAAAAAATTTATTGTACAACACTCGTTTGCATCTTTTTCTAGGTAAATTGCGTTCTAGATGGACATGCCCGTTCTGGGTTGTTTATGGGTGAAAACTACTCCTGCAGAATTTGGTAATTTGGGGTATGGATGAGGAATGAATTTAAACCTTTAAACAAATGCACTGCGCGGTGAGTGCTTGTAGATTCGAGAGATCAATCTGTGCAAGTCCGGCCTAAACCAAGAAATGGCCGTTCCTGCATTTGTTTCGGTCACAAAGTGAAGGAGATGGGGTTGATCTTAGGGAGGGAAGCGAAGAAGGTGTTGAGATTGTGAAGGTGTTGGCTTGCTTATGACTTGTAACAGAAAGATGAGAAGGCTTGCGGTTGATGCCAGCAGGCTCTGGGTGTTTGAATACGATTTTTGTATTAACACTTGATTTTCTGTCTCGTCTGAACTTGTGTTGTTGTTTGAAATAGGGCGGAGAACCTATTTATACAAGTCATTGAGCCTCATTCACGTCTCTCGTGGGAAGTGGAGGAAGTGGAGTGATGGAGTAGTGGAGTTGTGCGTCGACCGCCTTGCCCACTTCTCCTATTCATCTCTAACCGTCCATGACTTCCTAACACGTTCGTGATGGCGCGTTGCACGCCGCACGCCGTAAACCGCCGCACCAATACCCCGCATGTATCCCCCCGTTTGTGACATGATTGATGTTCGGAATGTGTGGATCGTGGATCCACGAAAGATAGCATGTAATCTTCAATTGAATAACTCGTGTTATTCGGAAGTCGATACTTGTGAAGTATCATGTGTGTTTTATGCAGTATCACGTTATGGTGTGGTAAAGTGATGGGTAATGACGCCTCACTAACCAAATAACTTCCGACCAGGGTTGTATAACCAAGCTGGTGAAGTTGGACGGATGAGATGATCTTTGAGACACTCATCTCGCGACCGTTAATGAATATTAGGTTTTTTGAAGAGGAGCGCAAGCATGACTCTTCAAACTTGGTCGAAACCAAGTAATGGAAGAATTTTGGAGAGGACCGACCGGGACGTGTATGTAGATGGCATGCTGGTGTACACGTCCATGTCTTACCGTCCCATGAAGGTGTGATCTAGGCCACTCAATTTGACCGGCAAAGAGGAGTGGTCGAGATCGGTTTGCGCGCAAATCCTTGCCGCAAAGGAGTTAGAAACCGGCGCGAGATCCCTAGTTCTAAGCACGCGTTTCAAGACGACACATCTTGGCCGGTCTTGGTCGATGGGTTTGACGGGAAGATGGCAGGCCGGTGATCATGCCTATACCGACTATCCCATGAAAACGTGATCTAAGCCATTCAAATCATCCTAAGTGAAGTTGAGTGGTCGAGATCGCTTTGCAATTTGGGAAGTGTAACCACGCATGTTTGGGCGGGAATTTTGGATTAGCCGGCATGGGATGCCTTGGCCGTTTGCATGAGGAGGTAGATGGGCGCACGGTGGTCATGCTGGTATGACCGCCCTTGCTTAATCTAATCAGGACCCTCCATTCGTGCCGAGAAGATGGACGCGCGTGATGATTTAAAACCCTAATTTTGGCTTTCAAAAACCGTGCACCACTTCTTGTTTGGGTGACGATTCTCACGGCCAAACATTGTTGGTCTTGACCGATTGGTCAAGTGTGTAGGCGGGCCCACGGTGATCGTGTTGACATGCTCTGGGCCCTTTGAGTCTACATCTACACCCTCCATCTATACCGCGAAGATGGATGGTTGAGATTATTTTGCGACACATGTAATATGCCGCAAACCCTTATTTAGGGTTTTCCGTCCATAATGCTTGGTATGAACGTCTTTTGGCAAGCAACGCCAATGGCCGACCATGCGGGGTCGGCCGTGGGTATTCCATAACCTCGCTTGGGGATGATGGAATTGATCCGGGGTCATCCAATCATGCTTGTGGAGTTGGATGATCGCGATCGTATCATATCCGGACCGATACTGGTCAGTCCGGATGCTCAATCGGGCTAGTATAACACAACGAGAGGGGCTCAATCGGGCTAGTATAACACACCGAGAGGGCTCGGGCTAGTATAACACACCGAGAATCGGCACTGCACGGGTATTTCGTACATGGTTTCATTATAGTGCTTGGAGGTTCGTGTTACTCGTAAGAGTAACACTCGGTCGTCATGCCACACCGATAACGAGTACCGGAAATACAAGGCCGATATGAAATTCACAGAAGGGATTGTTGCCACATGCTCCAACCTCGAGGAATTTCATGTATTCACGTAATGGGATTGTTGCTACATGCTCCATTCTTGGTGAATTAAGTGAGGGAGTATCCAACACTTATAAATGGCTTTATCTTTTACAAGATGTCGGCGCACGATTTTCTCGGTTTTTACAAATTTAACCTTAAACGAAAATCCACCATCAACATTAAGTCCCTCGCCTAGCACACAATGGTTACACTATTGTGTGGTAGGCATGAGATGGTGACATACATATGCGAAAGACATGATAAAAGGAGTTTACCCTAAGAGTGCCGACCGATCGCTAGTTGCCCACGCCGTCATGCTTGTATGGAATCCTTTGGTGGGGCCGGTTTCTTTCTTTGGGTATTTGAATCAAAAGAGGAAACCAAATAAAAGAGGAATCCTTCTTCTATTGGGATTCTCCTAATTTTTGTCTATAAAGAGACCAAGACTCCTTTCTTCTCCTCACGAATTTTTTTTTTTGTTTGCTCTTGTCCGTAACCTTTCTGCCACCGTCGATCATTGTTTCCGCTGCCGGAATTGTTGCCGGAGCCCGCCGCCGTTCATTGCCGGAGTTGCTCCCGTCCGGCCGTCCAAGGTAGGTTTCGCTCCCCTTTTTTTTTTTTTTTTTTTTTTTTTGGTCAAACCCTAGTTTGTTAGGTAAATACCTTTTGTAAGACATGTATATGCTTAGTTTTTCCGCCATTGCATGCAAAACCTAGCTTTTGGGTTGTATCTTGAAAAGGAAAAACCTTGGCTTGAATCTCGCGTACACGATTCTCATGAATAAGGAAAATCGTGTTATGATGCGTGAGAATGAACGTGGGTCCGCCGTGCATTCTTGATTGACCGTGGGTCTCACCCACACACGATTGACTGAAATTTGTACCAACTTGAAACTTGTACCGGACTTGAAATTTATGCCGACTTGAAAACTTGAGTTATACCGAAGCTTGATCAATACCGGACTTGAATGATGTTTGGACCGGCCATTGTATGCTCCGATGTGAGTTGTGTCTTGCCGTGTGTGACTATATTTCTTCCGTGCTTTCATACAAGTTCTAACTCCTGTCTTTTATTTCATTGCGGTAGAAAAGAAAAGAACTCCCGTCGATATGTCTTCTCGGAGATAATACCGGTGCCAAGTCGAGGTGTTGACAAACTTCAAAGATATGCCGCACATTGAGGATGAGTTGTTCACCTCGCCTTTTCCAAACATTATGAGACATCCTTCTCATAAGATAGTCTTGCTTTCCGATTCAGAAAATATGGACGCTGATCCATTCTCTTCTTCAGCACTTGTGATGAGATTTTGTCTCCAGAGAAACGAATATCCGCCTTCTCCTATTGACTTCAAGACTTTCCATACTCCACTGGGTTGTTATGAAGGATGGATGAGACGCATGTTGAGTAATAAGGACATTAAGGAAAATTTGACCAAAGCACAAATCCTCAATGCGGTCATGGCATCTGCTGCCCTCGAAATTAGGAAATACGCCGCGGGTTTGATTACCTTCATTTCTCGGTGGCGTATTTCTACTCACACAGCCATATCTAGATGGGGAGAGATGACTATTACTTTGGAGAGTGTAGCCGCTTTAATGAACCCGCCTCTTTGTCGGGAAGTCTTTCTTATGATCTCTCTCGATACGGAGCAACGTAACTACGATGCTATACTTCAAAAGGCGAGGGATTCGAGAGTCCTGACAAGGAGGAGAAAAAAGATGCAAGATGCTTTTACACTTGGTGGGTGTCGAGTGGTCTCCTGCACTCCGCCACGGATCAAGAGTTGGAAAATGAGCTTAGCATGATTGCGTTCTGTCTTTATGGCTATCCAGGGATATATTTGATGATGGTTCGGAAAGAAGACCATAAGAGGTGAGCTTGTTAGGATTGCTATAAGGTCAAGCGAAGGGTGAAGTTCTCCCTCCGGGCTCATTGTTCCTTGGATCACTGTATTCTCATTTGGACGCTTTAGCAATGGACATGCATGTTTCTAACGGGTACAAGAAGGTGGAATCGCAGGTTCACTTCGCTTTTCTTCAGGCATTCTTATGGGAACACTTCAAAAGCTATGCTCCTTCCCCTACAAATTTGCTCACCAACTTGTATGGTGGTTCGAGAATACTCCGCCGGGAATAAGAAGCGTCCCGGTGAGCTTCTGTGAGACTTGTGGACGTATTTGACAATGTGTCTTCGTAGATTTCCGTCCATGGGGGCCGGTCCATCTTTCCATTATTCAAATTTCTAAGACTTTTTGTTTGTCGCTTCCGACGGTCCTGATGTTGTGTTGTGTACCGATGTCGAAACTATGAAATCCGGAGAACTTATTTACCTGCGCAGCTGTATTCCAGGATATGTCCCGTCTCTATTTAACGAAGAATTTGCTGTGACTCCGTACAATATTGACAGTGGTGCTCGTCAAATGGGATTTGATCGTGGTGTTCCATTTATCCGTTCACCGGTGGTTTCAAAGGAATTTCTCCCGAATAATCTTAATGCCGACGTGTTCTTAGAGCGGTGAGCCTTCCTTCTCGGCCTATTGGGAGAAAACCAAGGTGACCGATAAGTACAAGAAATTTTGGAGGAGGCAACTGTTGGTTTTTCAGGGATTCTCGGAGAATGTTGTGACAGATCCCCGTGGTGAACCATCTTCCGACGTCTTGACGAAGCATTTCCAGCTTGAAGCCACTTCTAGCCAAACGGACCGAGCCGAGGATTGCAGTCCCCAAGTAGGAGAGAGACCTAAGAGGCAAGCATGCGGTCCGGTAGTCCTCAATTCTTCCAATATGCAGGTATTTAAATCTCTTTTTCCGTTGATTTCTTCATTCCCCCGATGTAAATTCTTCTAAAAAGCGATCTTTACTTGAAATCGTGGAATTCCGAAAGAGAATGTCTTCACAAGGTCATGGCGCGCATTCAAAATGAGAAGGCCGGGTAATGTTGGCCTTCGATTCTCGCGATACCGACCTTCATGCCGAGAAGTCCGCGGTACTCATCTTCATGCCGAGAAGTCCGCGCAGTCGATCTTCATGCTGAGAAGTCCGGCGGTACTGACCTTCATGCTGAGAAGTCCGGAGAAACCGCTCCTTTTTCTGACCACGACAGAGATGATGAAAGCTCGGTTGAACAAGGCGCTTTCCTTAGTGATCTTGTCGACGGGGTCGTGATGGAAATCGGCATCCGTGAGCGAAATAGATGCCAAGGAATGTAAGAGAGACAATTACTTGCTGTAGTTGAGATGGCTCCCCTTGAAATCCGTCCCGAACTGGTTCCGGACAATATGGCTATTGTGGTGACTCCTTCCGAAAGGCCTCCTGCAACTGACAAGGCTCTTGCGGTTGGTGAATTACCGGTGATGCAGCACGGGGCTTTGTTCGATCCTCCTTACTACTCCTTATCCAGGACATGTGTTGATTGGTGGATTCGGCGTGCTTGGTTCGGTTCAAAGAGTTGTATACAGCGATATGGGAGAAGCACGGTCACATTGCTACCACCACGAAACTCAAAAGTCGTCTTGCGTTGGTCAACCGCGTCCAAGAAGCTTTAGTTTCTATCAATGGGATGAGCGTCATGACTGGTCGAACAGCTTTCGAGGAGATGATTGAAGATTGGAGGTGCCATCGGACGTGTTTGTGCAAATACGGCTTCAATGCTCCTTGGTTCTTTGAAGGGTTCTCCAAGATTCAGGAGCTCCGTAAATTACAGGATGAAGTCCCTTCCGGGACCGTGTTGCTCTCCAGAAGAAGAGGTTGAGAAGTTGTCTAAGGAACTCGGAGCCGAAGCAGTGCCGTGCTTCAAAGGATGAAAGTCTCTCTCGCCCCCGAAAGGACGAGTTGTTGTCGAAGGATTTTCCTTGAAGTATTCATGCTATATACTTGTCTCTTCTTTTAGATGTTTTTCTTTTTGAGTGATAGTGAGGATTTTCTTTGATCTCCGGTTTTTTGGATTGATAGGTGATTGAATTGGCTTATTTTGAGATAGTTTTGTGAACAACTTTTTTTTTGAAAGAGATTATGTTAAATGAAATTTGCATCTTGGTCATGAATGATTGCACATGAAATTGCAAATGTTATGCAAAAAGGGAGGTACGGATGGAAACAAATATGATATTTGATCACTGAGCCTCTTTCTCCACGTGCGGGATGCCAAGTACCCAAAGGAATTCTAAATTATCTTTCTTGTAAAATTGTTGAGTAAAACTTACTTGCTTTTGAAGCCTCACTTGTATTAAACCGGAGTAGCCTCTCTAAGAAAATCCTCCGCACTAACTTCTCGTAACTATCCCTCCGAACCAAGCTTTTCCCGAACAATGCGTTTCAAAGCGTTGCATTCATCGGTGGGGTGATTAAGGAACCTGGTAATGACAAGACCTCGGGTCCATCACTTCTTGATCGCTGGGCGGACGCCATACTCCAGCCTTACTTCTCCATTTCGTACCCACGCCTCCAAAGAGCTCCGAATCTTCTTCATCTGGGAAGGGGAAATGTAAGTACGTTGTGTCCGACTTTTCCCGCGTCGCTGGCGTTTGTAACGCCTCCGTGGCTTTGACGTGGAACAGAGATTAAGTTGGAAGATTTGCGAGTGCCATCATATATGCGGATCGCTCGCCTAGGTAAAAGGATGTGGAAGGTGTCGTGATGTCATCCTGAGTGATCGGATTGAACGCTCCCATCCTCTCGTATTCGGTATTTCCCGATTGATTTCTCCTTCCTCAAGCGTTTCTTCGCCGGTTGAAAAGTCGACGCGATTGGACAATCTCTTTCCGGATTCAAAGAAGAGTTTTGAGATATAAATCCTCTAAACAGGGGCTCCATAGGCCGCAGTGCTCCCTTTCTTTATCCGCGAGACATTGTAGTACTCCGACAAGTCTTTTCCCCGTCTGACCGTGTTGTCCATCTTTCTTGATTCGTTTTCGATTGCGTGCTATCTTTGCTTCTCCACTTGTAAAAGTGTGACTCCCGCCGAGGATTCAACGTTTCTTGCACTGTCTCGAATTGAAGTCTATCGACCCTTCTTGTAGTTGTGTTGCTATATCATTCAAAAGGCGAAACGTCTCGCTCTGCCTTCTGGTGATACCGGCTTGATTTGCCAAGACATCCTCCAACATTCCAGCTATGCTTCCTATGATATCTGAACCGCCTGTGGTCTCCGAGTGAGGATACATCGCGGGATGAAAATCAAGGATTGAGAATTCAATTTTTTGCAACCGATAGATCAACCTCCCACCGTGGTCGCCAATTATTTATGGGTGAAAACTACTCCCGCGAGAATTTGGTAATTTGGGGTGTGGATTAGGAATGAATTTAAACCTTTAAACAAATGCACCGCGCGGTGAGTGCTTGTAGATTCGAGAGATCAATCCGTGCAAGTCCTACCTAAACCAAGAAATGGCCGTTCCGGACTTATTTCGGTCACAAAGTGAAGGAGATGGGGTTGATCTTAGAGAGGGAAGCGAAGAAGGTGTTGAGATTGTGAAGGTGTTGGCTTGCTTATGACTTGTAATGAAAGATGAGCAGCAGCTTGCGGTTGATGCCAAGAGGCTCGGGTGTTTGAATACGATTTTTGTATTAACACTTGATTTTCTCGTCTCGTCCGAACTTGTGTTGTTGTTTGAAATAGGGCGGAGAAACTATTTATACAAGTCATTGAGCCTCATTCACGTCTCTCGTGGGAAGTGGAGGAAGTGGAGTGATGGAGTAGTGGAGTTGTGCGTCGACCAGTCTTGCCCACTTCTCCTATTCATCTCTAACCGTCCATGACTTCCTAACACGTTCTTGTGATGGCGTGTTGCACGCCGCACGCCGTAAACCGCCGCACCAATACCCCGATGTATCCCCCGCCAGTGACATGATTGATGTTCGGAATGTGTGGATCGTGGATCCACGAAAGATAGCATGTAATCTCGAATTGAATAACTGTGTTATTCAGAAGTCGATACTTGTGAAGTATCATGTGTATTTTATGTGTACGCTTTATGGTGTGGTAAAGTGATGGGTAATTACGCCTCACTAACCAAATAACTTCCCGACCGTGGTTGTATAACCAAGTCGGTGAAGTTGGACGGATGAGATGATCTTTGAGACACTCATCTGCGACCGTTAATGAATATTAGGTTTTTTGAAGAGGAGCGCAAGCATGACTCTTCAGCTTGGTCGAAACCAAGTAATGGAAGAATTTTGGAGAGGACCGACCGGACGTGTATGTAGATGGCATGCCGGTGTACACGTCCATGTCTTACCGTCCCATGAAGGTGCGATCTAGGCCACTCAATTTGACCTAAGAAAGAGGAGTGGTCGAGATCGGCTTGCGGCAAAATCCTTGCCGCAAAGGAGTTGGAAACCGGCGCGAGATCCCTAGTTCTGGGCATCGCGTTTCAAGACGACACATCTTGGTCTGGTCTTGGTCGATGGGTTTGACGGAAGATGGCAGGCCTGATCATGCCTATACCGACTATCCCATGAAAACGTGATCTAAGCCATTCAAATCATCCTAGTGAAGTTGAGTGGTCGAGATCGGCTTGCAATTTGGGAAGTGTAACCACGCATGTTTGGGCGGGCGTTTTGGATTAGCCGGCATGGGATGCCTTGGCCGTTTGCATGAGGAGGTAGATGGGCGCACGGTGGTCATGCCGGTATGACCGCCCTTGCTTAATCTAATCTGCGTGACCATCCATTCGTGCCGAGAAGATGGACGCGCGTGATGATTTAAAACCCTAATTTTGGCTTTCAAAAGCCGTAGCGCCACTTTTGTTTGGGTGACGATTCTCACACGGCCAAACATTGTTGGTCTTGACCGATTGGTCAAGTGTGTAGGCGGCCCACGGTGATCGTGTTGACATGCTCTCGGGGCCCTTTGAGTCTATATCTACACCCTCCATCTATACCCGCGAAGATGGATGGTTGAGATTATTTTGCGACACATGTAATATGCCGCAAACCCTTATTTAGGGTTTTCCGTCCAAAATGCTTGGTATGAACGTCTTTTGGCAAGCAACGGCCAATGGCTGACCATGCGGTCGGGCCGTGGGTATTCCATACCGCCGGGGTGATGGAATTGATCCGGGGGTCATCCAATCATGCTTGTGGAGTTGGATGACTCGCGATCGATCATATCCTGACCGATACGGCCAGTCCGATGCTCAATCGGCTAGTATAACACACCGAGAGGGGCTCAATCGGCTAGTATAACACACCGAGAGGGCTCGGACTAGTATAACACACCGAGAATCAGCCTGTACGGGTATTTCGTACATGGTTTCATTATAGTGCTTGGAGGTTCGTGTTACTCTTACAGAGTAACACTCTACTGTCATGCCACACCGATAACGAGTACCGGAAATACAAGGCCGATATGAAATTCACAGAAGGGATTGTTGCCACATGCTCCAACCTCGGAGGAATTTCATGTATTCATTGAAATGGGATTGTTGCTACATGCTCCATTCTTGGTGAATTAAGTGAGGGAGTATCCAACACTTATAAATGGCTTTATCTTTTACAAGATGTCAGCGCACGATTTTCTGGTTTTTACAAATTTAACCTTAAACGAAAATCCACCATCAACATGGGTACGTGCGGTATTCCCTCATGGAGCTGTAGAACTCGAAGACGTAGCAACTAAGAACGTCTTCAAAGTCAATGGCCAGCGACTAAAGGCATTCCTTAAACTAATTCCACCTGACATTGAAACAACTGATCTGGAGGACCCCGTCTATCTGGATTGAACTGGCTCACTCCTTGTACATACATATGGATTAACAATCCATTTTCTTTCCCTTTTTCTTTCTTGCTATATAGTTTTCTTTTATGTGTGCTAACCAATATTTTTGTCTTATCGCTAATGTTGTTTGCTTTCAAAGCATTCACCCATTTCTGGTTTAACACCATCCTTTTTGCATATGGTAATCTCTTTCCTTTAGTCTACTCTGCGCTGTTCTCCTGGTATATTCTTGTAACTTCAATCATATTTTAAAACATTGAGGACAATGTTGGATTTAGGTTTGGGGGAATATTTTTCATATAGAGTTTTTGGTCTTTTGCATTTATTAAAAAAAATGTTTTTCAAATCTTTGTAAATATCTACATAAAACCTCCAACCTTTAGAGATTTTAGAGTCACTGGCATGGTTCTAGCTATGTTTACATAGATAGTCTGACCGAAATAACTGAACTTGGAAGTACTAGAGAACACAATCGGGTTTCTTAGTTGTTAGAGTTGTTAGAGCATTGCTCGGTCGAACTCGCATGCGTTGCTATCTCAAGCATGTTTGTCAATGTTAGTGATCAATACTATAAGTCTTGATTTCTAGTCTACTATAGTTAAGGTCTCGGACTAGGATAGAAAGTGTAGTTGAGCTCAAGAACTCCATGGCAATCATCATACAAGACGAAGGACTACTCAAGGAACTAGTGGAACTTCATCGACTAAAAGGTATATGGAGACTTGAACTTATCTATCACTCAAAATTCTATTTATCTCCCATTATGAGACAAAAGTCGTTTTTCTATATAGACTTAGATTATACACATTTGGTATTTCGAGTCGAGTTTATCTCGCCGATCTATTTCTCGAAATATGTGTTGGTAAGCTTTCGTTTAGCCTAATTCATCTTTACCTAGTGACGAATGTCATGTTATGTTTCAATCACTTTGAAAATTGCTTTGACGAAAAATGGTTTGTGAATAACGACCATATAACGTCCTCTGAGAATGTTTCAATGATTGAAATGAGAGTTTAGATTACATAACCATGGTAGGATATAAGCATTATTGTGGAAACACATATACGTATAAGTCCTTATTCCTTGAACCAAAGTTTGCGAACTTTGTTGATCAAGGGAACCGGAATGGTGGCATGAGCCAAGTCCGCGAACCAGCGGAAGTTCTCGACTCGAGAATTTCTGCTGGAGTTTGTGAACTCCTTCCGTGAACTTAATTCCGCGAACTTGAGTTGGTTATATCTAAAAACGATTGTTCTTGAACTCATGTTTAAATAAACTAAGGAATGCTTTTGAAAACCGTGGCTATAAAGTTCATGAACCGATTCGAGTGAATCAAATCGTTATTGCTTCGATTGTGTCTTGTGTAGTAACATAAAGATCTAAGCAATTGAACAACTCTCTAACTAGTTTATCTGAGTCATTTGGACTAGTTATGGTGAAAAAGAATATGTTTGATATGAAATTGCTCATATGGCTAACCTTTTGGTTAACTATTGTTGAACCAACAAATGTACATGTTTGGGTACAGTTACAGAAGCCTAGAAACGTGCATTTCATTTGTGTATAACAAGCTAAGTTTTCGATCTAACGGTTGAGAAATATTAGCTTGAATCTAATCAGGTTTTTCATTTACTAGTGAATATTGAATGCTTTGTTACCAAGATAACATTGATTGCAAAACCTGATTTGAAAAAATATATAAGGGAGAATGCTAGCAACTGGGAAACCTAATCCCCATACCTTACGTGTGATACTAGTTGTATAAGCTAGAGTCGATTCTCCTTTAACCTTGGGTTTTCTTCTCTAAACCAGGTTAACGACTTAAAGACTTCATTGGGATTGTGAAGCTTAATCAGATAATACTTTCTCGTAGTTGTGTGATCTGATCTTGTTGTTTCTATCATACGAGTACAATTGTAATAATTGGCTTGAGATTTCTATCTCGATGAGGCAAGATAAAAATAAGTCACAAACATCTTCGTCTCATCGTTTGTGATTCCGCAATACCTTTTTCGATGCTGATCGTTGTCGTATGCGTCAAAAAAAATTTCACTTTCTCACTCTACTAAATATAAATGAAGTACGTGATAAGAAAGAGTTCGTTCCCACATAGAGGCTTTTGTTGTTATAGAATTTAAGTTTCTTAGTAATCAAGGGGGCATTTTTGTTTTATCTAAGCAATAAAATAGAGCAAAGCAAATAAAATAATTTGAATAATCAATAAAGAGAAGATATTGGTCACGGGATAGTATCATTCACAAACATGTATTTTCATCAATGACTAGAATTGATATTTTAATCTATCATTTACTAAAAGTCCTAGGATACCTTGATCGCAAGTATATCCCGCTAATTCCCTAATTTTATCACAACCACATTAAAAGATGCATATGTGAATTCTTCCTAGAAAGCAACCTAAAGTGTAAAAGCACAATTAACTTTAACTCCCTCAAAGCACTAATTTCTATGGAATAAGACTAATCAAGGCAAAAAGACGTGTAAAAGCACTAATTCGATTTAACCAAGGTTATGATTCATTTTTGACTAGTAGGATATATCACTACAAGCAATACCCACAATTATGCTACTTAGAATCAGGGATAAATAACTTTTTCGTATTGAAAACCCTAATATAGCTCTAGAAATGAATTCAAATCGGATTGATTCCGGACTCAACCTAACAAGTATTCAAATCATATGACAATATAAACCATGAATCATAAACAATAAAGTTGAGACAAAACTAATGCATTGAATCAAATATCATGTTGTAAAATCCACTTTATCCCATAACTAACAATATGTTATTTAGCTACTCATAGTTTTTGAGTTCATCATATTCAATAATAAAATGAAGAAGATGAAAAAAAAAATGAAAGCAAACCCTAGTCGCCGCTCTCCAAAGCTCCCAGTAGAAAATTACGTGATACAAAGGAAGTAGAAACTTTTTCTTTTTGTAGCTCTCCTTCTTTCGAAAACTAGGTCTTCAAAGCCCAAAGTCCAATAACAAGATAAATATCCACCAAGCCCATATGTGAGAAAAACCCACACCAAAATCTCTGCCCAAAAGTAATCGTCGGAGACCCATAAAGTGGCCGGAAGTTGGCCGAAATCCGACCAGAAAATTACTACCGATCAGCTGAAGTCTGTCGCCGGTCACCTGAGTCAAAGTAAAGTCAACTCAGTCAATGTCACTAAGTCAAGAGTCTAACTTAACTGAATGGGCTGAGTTGGTATTAGTCAAGGCCATTGCACTGGCCTAAGTTCTGCTGCACAATCATTGTGCTTCAGTAGTGCAGTCCAGCCATGATGGACCTGTCTGTTGCACCATCTATAGCTCAACTTCACAGCTGCAGCTTCGTCTCTTGCCTGCACTTCAAGTCAAAACCATTTCATTTCCCTGAGCAGTACCATCTCATACCAACATTACATTGCAGTTCCATCACTCCAATTGCATTTCAAGAATCCAGTTCTTACTCGCAGGTGTGACAAACACTATCTTAACCTTGCAGTCTCCCATAACTCGATGTAACCAAAATGGCACAACTTATTTGACGCCACCAGATCCACCTGCAATGTGTATTTGAAACCGTGACATTCATCTAGTCACTGCAGCTTCAGCACTACCACCTACTCAATCCATGACAATCACCAAAACTTGCTCAAAGCCTTGTAGACTCTCCACTCAAAGAACGCCACCTTACCACTCGGAACCAAGCTACAACACACCCTGCAATACCATCGCCGCAATCAGAATAAGCCCGCAATCGACTTTTGCAGCCTTCAACTTTAGTCCCCTGGCCTCAGTGTTGTAGCTTCCATCCTTCTTTACATCTTTTGTAATGTCTCCAGCTGAGCTGATCTCAAACACAGATTCATACTAATCTTGCAATGCAACCAACATCAACACCAAGTTCATTCTGCATCTTCAGATTCATCTCAGGTCCTAACTCACTACAGCTCAAATACACACAACCACGTAATTTCATTCAGTTCGACTTTGTAATTCCATGGCTTCACTGTAAAAAAATGCCACCAGTTCCTGGTACTACGCTATATCAACTCAACCTGCACCTAACATTCGTCTAACTCCTTCATATCACCAACAGAGTTTCATCACTTGAAACACTATGAACTGCGAGCATCAGCAACACCAATAACTCCACCAGTTCTATTTTAAATCATCATTCCTTGTAAACCTAGCATTCATATGAGTCTTAACTCAATTATTTCGTTTCTCCATATAACAGCAACCACCCCATCCTTATGCTCCCACCAGCTCAAAAATCAAGAACACCACCAGCACGCTTAATCCTCATGACACTACCAGTTCGACTTTGAGAAAAGAAAGTCAGTATCCATCAACATAATCCCATTCTAGATGTTCCTTGAACTGAAATAAACCACAATCAACAAAATCCAACCCAAATCTATACCAAATCGACATGCCCTTATTGTTATTAACCTCTCAAATATTTGTTGAGCCTCCCAAAATAAATATAGAATCCATGGATAAAGCAGCGGCAAAGAGAAGGGACATGGATGACTGCTACAAGGCATGACCTGTGGTTCAGGATTTTTGTCAAACTGTTGTTGTGCACAATATGATGGTGTTTTTATGCGCCAAAGAAACACCCTATGAAGCCTTCCAATTCCCTGCAAATTCAAATCAGATAACAACCCACCATTTCTAATTCATTCAAACTCTATATCATTATCAATCTGCACTACCTAGAACTCGAAAACATTCATTGCCAATCTTCACCGTTTACTGCCATTGCCAACGACAACAACAAACTTTCTTTCACTGATATCCTTGCTTAAATCTTCACTAAATATTCTCATATCTTGATGTTCAATAGAATTTAGCAAGAATCTTCAAGAAAATCTTTCATTTCCACCGTATATTCAATGGCGTGAATGCTTGTTTCTTCCTTTTTGTTTCAAAGATAACTCTGTCTGCATCGCACAAAACTCCTACCCTAGTCAGTGAATAACTGAGACCAAAACTCCATACCTTTGATTTAGAATAACAGATAAGAGAAGAAGAAATAAAAAATGGAAAAAGAAACGATTGGATTCTGCTGGTGTTTAATGGTGGCTATCTGGGTGCAATCAAACTGTCAAATTTGATTGAGATTCTTAGATCTCCAGATAATCGTCTATATATTTGCCACGTGTGGCGTCCCTTAGAAATCAAATTCGTTGGAAATCACAGAGATTTCCAGATATGAGATTAACGTCGAGAAGACTGCAGCGTGTTGCAGTATTTCGGTTGTCTCCACCACACGCCCAAATAGGGCATAATCGTAATCCCTGCAGTTCACGAGATCTCTCTATAAGAGATTTTGGCGAGATATTGACTAGTCAACACGAGAAATTGACTGAGATGGCGGATTTGGATGGAATCCGTTTGATTGGCCTAGATTTGTAAGAAATAAAAAAGTGGCCTAGATTTGAAAAGGTGTCCCCGTAACAGGCCTATCTTTGTATATATTCCTTGATAAATCGAGTGGCCAAATCCTACGGCTGTGATCGTTTTTTTTTTGAGACTCACATGGGCAATCTAGATTCAATTCCTTAAGGAATTAGGCGCATCGACCAACCAACTTCCAATTTTATTGAAAAGTGAGTGTGGCAGGTTTAAAGGGATATGATTGGTCGATAGCAAAAGGGGGCGGAAAGCAATCTTATGGGGCGTGGCCGGCCAGCCACGGGTGGCGCCTGTTAGGGCGAATTGGCTGGCCAAGTGGCGTGGTCGCGCCTCCTCTTGTTGTTGCTTCTGTTGGCCGCAGCTCCTCTTTTACTTCTCGTTTTATTTCTTTGGTAGTATTTTGCTCCTATTAGTCCGTGGCGGATTAATTTCCTAGCTTACCTAGGTCCAGTCTCGACCAATAGGGTTCGAGATATTGTGCAGGGCGCAAAAACTCCTAAATTTGCAAATTAATTAGGCCAAAATTTGAATCTTGTGAGCTATCACAAAATTGATCAAATTTGATAAGTTCTGTATTAACACAAAATTATTTTATTCTCAGAGAGCAGTTAACGCGTCTTCTAATTGAGTATTTTCATGCAGGCCTTAATCTTGATATTTCGGGAAACTCATGCTACTCAGCTGCTAGCGAACACTAATTTTCATGTCATACCAATGTTAAGGGTTCAGCCGGGGAACATAGCACAAGATGAATACTCGGCAGGCTCCGGCATTAGTGAGTAATGCAGCAAGGAGCTTAAATACTCATTAGGCTCTATACTAGTGAACAATTCATCTAGGAGCTTGAGTTTCAATATAATATGAAGAGAGACATAGGCACTCATCATATTCTGATATATTCTCCAAATTCCTTGTGGAATATAGATATATCAAGGTCTACTACTTCTGATGCCGGGTCAGGTAGATAGACTTTTACGGTTTTCGCCCTAAGCTAAAAACCACCATCAACATTAAGTCCCCTGCTTAGCACGTAACAGTGACATTGTTGCGGGGTAAGCACTAGATGGTGATAGACGAAAAATAAAGACGAAACATGTAGGTATTACCAGGGAAATCCAAGTCGGCCTTCAGCAGCGGGATCGCGCGGCCAGTGGCCTTCGTAGTAGCGTGTTGCTAGATCGGCTATGGGTATGAGTGCGGTGGGGCCATCCATCTATTCCCGTTTATGGAGCAAGAAGGAATCCTCCTTCCGTTCAACTCTAGAAACTCCGTTCGGATAAAAAGGGGTATCGACCCTCTTCTTTTCTTTGTTGCTCGTCTGGTTTCCTGCTTTCGTCTGTAGCAGCCGTCTCCCCTCTGTCACTATCAGCAACTCCATTACAAGCGCGCCAATTGTCGGTAGAAAGGTAAGTACATCTTGTTCTTTATTCTTTTGCAAGTATGAACTTTAGTTGTACGTACGTATAACTTCCACGGTTTTGAAATTTCATCAAATCCTGAGTGAACTCCATCGATCCTCTCCGAATGTATAATAAGGTTACGTCTCCGAAAAATGAGCATCCATCCTCTCCAAAGTGGATTTCAAAATTTGCCGAACTCCATTGCGCTCAATTGTAAGAGGCCTTAACTTCAAGTTGCTTGGAGTCCTGGATCGTTGATCATCAGGCAGGTCCTGCAGCTGACGTCGTGTTTGGTTTTGCTCAAAGGTGATACGGCCATTGATAGACGCATTTATGTGTCTATTTTGGTCTCAATTATGTGTATTGTTAGTGCTCGATTTTGTAGTTATTTGATTATTTTATGTTTTTGTAGGTGCTTTTGGAGAAATAAGCTTTTGCGGCGAAATTGGCTCGAAAAGTGGTATTTGCGCTCGTGGGAGAAAATTACTATTCGGACCTCCCAGTTTGGATAAGGGGCAACCCAGTTGATAAGGGGCAACCTCAAGGCAAGTGCTATTGGCACCCCATTAATCGGATAAGGGGCTGTTCTTCTTTAACAATTCAAAATCCAGAAATTGGCGGGAAAATATGCTTTCACCTGCGGAAAAGTTTGATCGGATTTTGGAAGTGGGTTAGCGAGATTCAATCACATATTTCATTTGCTCAGGGCCTGTTTGGACTAAACAGGGTTGATAGGTCCATCAGACTCGATTAAATTTGGCTGAATTTTTGTTTGGAGCAAAACAGGGAAAGGTATTCATCGGGTTTCAAGTTAGAAGATTTGGACGAGATTGAGCCGGAGATTTTCACGGTGATGATTTGGTATTAGCCTGTTGCGATAAGACAGGGGCGGTAGGAGTTTCGAATCGAGAAGAATAGGGGATTTACACGGATATTTTAAACAGGGAACTTTCTCGGGTTTCTCTCTTATACATGGAAGTTACATGAAGAATAAAGGGACAATATCTTCCCTGATTGTTTGAAATCTATCTTTGGAAGAGTTTTTGATAACCCAGGGAAGCTGCGTAAAGGGGAGTTGGAAAGAATTTTTTCTTAACTTGCAAGGCAGGGAATTAGTATATTCGGTGAAGATTTACCTTAGATAGGGAGCCGTGGTGTATAAATACCTTGTTCGAGTATCATAGAAATAGGTCGGAGAGTTTGGGATACTTTGGAGGAAAAATAGAGGCTTAGAATCGAAAGAAAAGAGGTTAGAAAAAAATTACATGCTGCTGCAAAAACCCAAGAACACGAAGAACATTACACCAACAAAAGCGGTCGCAGAAGGAGTCTTAAAAACAACGACAGAGAGAATCATCTATCGTTGTCAAGCGTCTTAAATCAAAGACCCTCGAGATCTGTCGTTTATCTCTGAAATCATTGTAAGCACTTTTATTAATATTTTTAATACAATGATTAATGAAATTTTCTCCAATCTTCGATCTATGAGTAGCTAAATCTATTCTCTAGGGTTTTGGAGGAAACTATTTTTGATGGGTAATATTTAGTAATTAATTTCTTTGGTATATTTACTCCAAAATTGTGTTTTAATTTGTTAAAAAAATTCTCTCTTCTTTACATGCTTCGTAAAAACTGTTTTGGGTAGTTTCTACCATTCTTTTATAAGCGAAGGAGGATTAGGCCTTAGAATAGCGACGAAAGTCATAAAAAAAAGAGCTTGTAGTGTTATATTTTCCAAAGCATGAGATTGAGTTCGAAAATTGTTTTGAGTAAAATAGGAGTATTATGCCAAAGTTTTAATTATTGAGTTTATCATCATTAGAAGTAGCGGAATCCAAAGCCCTAGACTCATCTCTCCTTGTTAAAAAAAAATCAATTTTAATTAGTTTGTCTTAGTATTTTATTTAAGTAAGTCTTAAAATCAACCTCAACGAGTCCGAGCGAACGACACTCTACTTACCACAATTAAAACTACATCAGTTTTTGGCGCCGCCGACGCGGACTTGTAATTAGGTTTAGGTTTTAGGTTTTGTATATATTTTATTTATATTTTTTTTAGATTATTCTCTTGTTCTATTTTACGTCTTTGGTATTTTTGTCTTTGTTGTGCAGGTTTTGCTTGAAACGGAAGTTGAAAGGTTGGACTTGCCATAAAAGGAGAAACCCGAAGATTTTATTTTTTTGGACCTTTTATTTTTGTTAGTTTCTTTATTCCTTATTTTTGGACTTGTATATATTGTTTGTGTTTATTTTAGTACTTTATTTTTATATAAAAAAAAAACACTGCACACACCAATTGCATCTCGGCAGACTACTGAATTTAGGAAAACTAGTGGATTAGTAAGCTGAACCCGTGCCTTGGGCCTTATGGGAGTTACCAGCTGAAAGTCCACAAACCTCAGCCTCGTACCTTTGGGTATATTTCGCTGTAGGTAACCCAAGCTTACCTAAATTAGTTAGCCCAGCATTTGCATGTGCACATTTTGTTGAATTCTTGTATGCCAAAACGTAAGAGAGACGCTCTAAGACGGTTTATGCATGAAAAACCTAGAAGTGATATTTTAGGAAACAAGAATCTCGACTACCTTAATCTAGAAAGTCCTATTTTTGGACGTTCTTCTTACGGTGAGGAAAATATCTTTAATACTTCTAATTTTGCCAAAATGGTTTAGGAAAAGGATGATGAGGCCCCGATAAAAACTCTTAGGGATCGTTTGAACCCGTCTAGGGTAGTGCGTGACCCAGGTGTAGTTCTACCCACCTTCTACGGTCCAAATTTGATATAAGACTCGAGACTATTGGCATGCTACGTAAGTTTAGGGGTTTAGAGAATGAGAACCCGTATACCCACATAAGAGACTTTGAAATGATTTGTGACACAATGAACTATCCGAATGTCTCCGAGAGATGTGCTTAGGTTACGTTTGTTTCACTTCTCTCTCTATGATAAAGCCAAAGAGTGGTATCATTTTATTCCTTCTAAAACAATTACCACCCTGATGGTCTTGTAGAGGCATTTGTTAAGAAATTCTACCCACATCATAAGACCGCATCTGCTCGGCGCCTATCCAAACCTTTAAGCGAAAAATAGGTGAAAAACTTCATGATTATATAGAAAGGTTTAGTGAATTATTATACCAAGTCCACATCACGGCTTTGAAAAAGCCCACATGGCCCAAATTTTATATGAGGGCCTTGATAGTGAAACCCGTATGCGAGGTAGAAACAATTAGTGGTGGAGAATTTACACATCAAGACCCGGATGAATGTTTTGACGAGTTCATCGAGTTAGCCGAAAGACTCGTCAATGGGCTTCAATGAGAGAACCAGAAATACCTAGAAATCCTATACATAGGATCGATAGAGTAGATTATGGGTCAGACATTCTTAGGCGTCTAGAAGCCTTAGAAATGAATCAAGGGTCACACCATGCTAGATACGAAGAGCAAGCCCATGCTCTTTATAACAACTCTAGGTTTGAAAACCATCGAGATTTGATCCATATTCCGATACCTATAATTCTGGTTGGAGAAACCACCCAAATTTGTCTTGGTCTAAGGGCCAGAGTCAAGGCCAGTCTAGTAATTCTCAGGCTTCCTCGGGTTTTGGGTATATTAAGAACCATTTAGGCCGTATCGCATCGAACACGTCGGATAAAAAAAATCATGAGCTTAGAAGAGTCTCTAACCATCTTATCTCATAACAATGCAGTTTAAGCAAACGGTTGAGAAAGGTTTACAGGAAAACTCTCAGGCTATTTCGTAACTAAAAATCGGGTTAGTATAATTGTAGAGTTTTTGAGCGAAAAAGAAAAGGCAAGTCACCCAATAACCACTACCCAACACTAGAGCAATTCATGAAGTATCCTCTAGACAGAAAGAGTTCAATCATGTGAACTCTATAACAACCCTTAGAAGTGGTAAAACGGTAGACAATAAGATAGCCATGCCTAATAGTGGACATACTGTAGATCCACCTTCTAGTTCCCATTCTAGTTCTCAAGATGAGTCCCAGAAGGAGCCATTAACTGAAGAGACTGATAAAATTTCTGGTGATGCCAATGTGGTTCCCGATAGGTCTCATTTTATGCCCAGAGCCCCATATCCACAGATATTAGTTCCAACTAAGAGAGAGTCGACTTTCAACGAGATAATGGAGATTTTTAAGCAGGTAAACATAAATATTCCTTTATTAGAAGCAATTAGGCAAATGCCTGCTTATGCCAAGTTTCTTAAGGATCTTTGTACTCGAAAGCGTAAGCTTAATGCCCATAAGAAAGCCTTTTTAGCTGGTCAGGTTAGTTCGGTCCTTCTGAACGAAACAGCCCCTAAGTATAAAGACCCTGGATGCCCCACCATATCTTGTACAATTGTTAATCACATGGTTGATAAAGCATTGCTTGACTTAGGAGCCAATGTTAACCTACTCCCGTACCATGTGTACACCCAGCTAGGTCTTGGTGAGTTGAAACCGACTAAAATGACCCTACAGTTAGCTGATAGGTCTGTCAAAGTACCTCGTGGTGTCATAGAGGATGTACTGATTGAGGTTGATAAATTTATTTATCCAGTGGATTTTGTTGTTCTAGACACTCAACCTGTTCAGGATCCTAGTGCTCAAATACCGGTGATTTTAGGTCGCCCATTTTTAGCCACATCTAATGCTATCATCAACTGTAGGACTGGGCTTATGAATATATCCTTTGGTAATATGACCACTGAACTAAATGTCTTTAATGTTAATAGACAACCTTCTGATGAATTAGGGGAAGTAAATATGATTAGCACTTTAGTTCAGGATTTAATTCAGGATAATTGGGACGACACTTTATTTGGTGATTCCTTAGATGAATTTGATGAGAAAATTCTCTTAAGTCAGTTAGGTGACCAAACTGTTGAACTAGAATAAGCTCTCGAGTACTTTAAATACTATACAGACCCTGAAATTCAAGCCATAGTGCTAGGCCTTACGGAGAGTAATGTTGACCCTAAGTTTGGGGGTAATGATCTAGAAGAAGCTCTTGAGTATTTTAAAGACTCTGAGAATCCGGAAATTCAAGCAATAGTTAGAGGTTTATCTGAGAATACTGATTACCCTAAGTTTGGGCGTAGTGATGGTCAAATATCCCTAGTAGAAGTCCTTAACTTAGGACTCGAGCCTAGTGTGCCTGAGGCATTACCTGAGTCTCTTCCGACTCCTCAACCTGATCCTCCTGATACTGTCCAGGAGGAAATCCAACAACTAGAAACCCATAGTTCAGAAAAATCTGTTTGTCAAGACACCCATATGAAGCCCAAGTGGGCACCACAGAAAAACTCAGTTGTCTTGCAGGAAACTTTGGATGAGGATGTGATTTGTCTATTAATTTTTCTGATTTGGTGCAGTCATCTAATAATTGTGGCAATTTTATTTGATTTTGTTGACCCACAGTTGTTTCGACTATTGATATATGATTTGTAAGGTAATTAGCCATTTTGTGGTATTTGATGTCTGGCTGAAGACGTTAAACTTAGCACTTCTTGGGAGGTAACCCAAAATTCATGCAACACGGTAATATCTTTCCTTAAACTCTTTTTCTTCAAATGGTAACAGTTTCTCCTTGTTCATGCTTTTAATTTCATCTTTAGAACATTGAGGACAATGTTAGATTTAAGTTTGGGGGTATAGGAGAAACTTTTTAGTTGCAATAAATAAACTCCAGAGCCTAGAAATTTGTGTTTATTAAGGATGACACTAACCAATCTAAGTGGATGGAAGCATTTTGGTTGTAGGAGTTGAGGAACCAATCTGATTAGATGGAAACATCTAAAGAGTCTATTCATAAAAGCACAGAGCTTAGGTGTTAGAATTAAAGAAAAAACATGGTAGTTTCGCCATATCTCGTTGAATCCTTTTCACTTCTATTTTTATTTTGTTTTCTTTAAAATATGTTTCTCTAAGTGATTAGGTGGGTCTCACGATTCAAGTTGGGCCTTGCTCAGTAACTTGGCTCTTAAACTCATCATCTTTGACCGAGACAGCTTCTAAAATTTGATAAAATATTTGAAAGGACCAGCATCCCATTCATACCTCATAGTGACCGCTAGTTTGATAACTGACCGCTGTCGTAGGCGTCAAAAATAAATTACACTTTCTAACTACTCAAAATATATAATGAAGCAAGGGCAAGAAAGGATCGTTCCCACAGAGAGGTCTTGGGTTGTCAATATGTTTCGGTTCTTATATAAACAAAGGGGGTTTTCTGATTTTTATAAACTAAAATAAAATTAAGGCAAAACAATAAAAAGCAAACATGCAAATCAAGGATGTGAATTATTGGGTAAAGGTTTCATCTTCATTAGCAAACAAGTTTTGAATGTATGAATAGAATTCGTATATAATCTCGCTATCATCAAAAGCACTAGAATATCTTTATTGCAAGAATACTCCATAAATTTCCTAAGTCATCAACACACACATTAGAGCTGCGTATGTGAATTCTACCTAAAGAATAACCTAACGCCTTGCGCTAATTAAGTTCAATTCCTAGGAGCATTAAGTTTCAGAAATAGGCTAATCAATGCAATTGAAATACATTGCGCACACAATTCGAACAAAGGTCAACTTCTACATATGACTACAAGGATGTATCACTACAAACCATAATCATATCATGCTACTCGTATTCAAGGTTATCGCTCGATGATGAACCCTAAAATAGCTATAGATATGGATGTGAGTTCAATTAATTCTAGACTTAACTAAACAAACATTCAATCATATTGCAATACATCAATCATACAATTATTATAACCCGTAGAAATCAAACAATGATTTTGAGAGAAAACTAATTCATAAATATCATAACTTGTTTTCAAAATCCAACTACATCTTTAACCAATAACAATAAATCAAGTACTTGTGTTTTTGGAAATCATCACAAAGAGTTTAGAATAATCTATCATGTGAAACCCTAGAAAAAAAAGTAGAAGCCTCCCTAATGGAGATATCTAGGTTTAAAGAAAGACTTTTCTATTTATATGCTTCTCCCATTCCAAAAGGATACTCTTTCCAAATTTAGGTCTTCTCAAAATCCATCTCCAAGTGGTCCACCAAGCCCATAAGTGAAAATAAGTCTCTGGTAATTCTGGGTCCAAAATTGGCCGACGTAATTGCTGACGTCATCGTCGTAATCCTATCACAGTCACCGGAATCCGTCCGGAATGGTCACCAGGAATCGTCTTCGGGTAGTCGGCAAAATCAACGATCAAAACCGAGTCGGGCGTGAGTCGAGACTCATTATTCTAATCAGCTCAGTCAGATCTGAGTCAGTGCTAACTCAGCTGACTTGGTCTACTTCTGGCCAAGGCATAAGCCATTCTTTGCAAGGCTTGAACTTGTGCTATGTTGCACCATCATTGTGCAGCACCACTACATATTGAGCCTTCTCTCCTGCAGCTTCAACTCTTTTCTGCCACCTTCTTGAACTGTGAACATCCCTGCGAATCCAGCTCAACCCCATCAGCAGCAAGTTCATAACTCAACAGGTTCAATATCTCCTTCTCCATCTCAGTTGCACATACACAACTAACACTATCCTAACTCATGAGACCACCAGAGCCATGGCAATCACCAGCAACTTGTCCACTTCTATAACTGCAGTAACAACTCCAGCTTATGCTCTTCTTGTCATTCCCTGCTACAGCAACCAACTGCAACACACTCTCTAGTTAAAGCCAAATCAACACCACCTGAGCCATGTATGTTCCCAACTGCAATTTCATCACCACTGCAACAACATCAGTCTGTCGCTGCCGACTCTCGCATCCGATTCGAGCCACTGCCTGCAATTCAGTTCAGCAACGCCTTTATCTCTCCTTGTATAACAGCAACAACAGATCCTTCCCTGCCAATTTATACCCATATACATTCATTAATCCGAACAGTTGGCTTGCAAGCAACAATAGCTTCTTCTCTTCATTAGATGCAAAGTCCTCAACTCCAATCGCAACTGCCATTTGCACAAACCACCTAGTCCATTGCAACATCATCACAATAACACAAGCTCATATTCCACCTGCAACATCAGTTCCAGCCAGAACCTTAACCACTGCCATCACTTCTCAGCTTCCATTAACTCAGACCTTTGCCAATAGCACTAACAGCATCAGCTCATCTCCATGAGTTCAGTACCGCAACTACTTCACCACCTCCTTGAACCCACAGCATCACCAGTATCAGTTCAAGAATGATTTCAGTCTCATCAGTGCTCAATAACAGCTTCATATCCCATGGCATCACATAAACCTTGAACTGCAATCTGAATCCATCTTTTATTCTTGTCTGCAATTCATCAACAACACCTCTTTCACAAACCCTACTTGATTGATTGAGGGTCTTGAAACTCCACCTAAATCTCAGAAATCCACCATATTCGCACCCATATTCATCTCAGAGCCACAAACCCTTATATTCATTGAAACAACACCAACAGCTCAATCTTCTCATCTTCTCTGTATTCTTCACATCCAACAGAAACCCATTGTTCACAGACATGATTAATCTCCAATCGAAACCCCAATTTCCTATTTGATTCTCTCTTCATTTTCTTGTCATGATCATAGCGTCGACCACCATCTTTTCTCAGCAAAATCAACAGCAACAGCAAACCCATTTTACCCATCTGTTTCTTCATCAATTTCCTCCACAATCTTCAGATTCATTAGCTCACAGAAACTGGAAGCAAAACCCCCAATTTCTTCTATGTTTATCACTAGTCTGAGATCATTCATCACCAGTACCTTATGCGACCACCATTAGCACCATCTGCAACTGGTTCTTTAACAGCACCACCAACCCATTAATTCAACAACCCCATGGCAGCAGCAACATCAAATCATCTTCTTCTTCTTCTTTGTCTCGATTCTAAACATTTCTCTATATCTCTCGGTTTCAGTAGCAGAGGCTGCTGGTTTTATTTCTCAACTTCTATTTCAGGTGAATGAGATAATTGAGAGAAGAATTCTCTCGATTAGGTTAAAATCTGAGTTGGATAATTACACCCCAGGAATAGGGACCACCTCAGTCTGGGTGCTAACGGCACACACATCCTCTGGATAAGGGATACCCAAATTGGCAGCCCCTTAACATAAACTGGCTGTCTTTACTCCTCTAATAGAGTTGCCCCTTAACCATTGCTTGACTCCAAATATTATTTGCCTGTGAGATGACTATTTGGCCCTTTTGGCTCAATTTGGGTGATGTCTTCTTCTTTTTCTCCGTGTGACTCTAAAGTAGCTACACCTCAAAAACACACGTAAAATACATAATTTACAAGATAAATAGCAAAGAAAGCATAAATACTAGATATAAAATTAGGTGTTTTACAACACCTATCAATAACTGGCTCGAGTCCCCAGGCTTTGACGAAGGTAGGAGTGACTAGTTGCAAAAAGGGTTGTTCAATGAAACTTACTTGTGTTCGGAATCTGCGAACAAATGTCGTCGGGCTCTCTCCACGCAATTGGGTCATATTGGAAAGTTGCTGATGCGACAACAAATAATCTTCAGGGTTGGATGGCTTGTTGTAAATCTTTTAAGGTATAGACACTGGCAAAGGACATACTCCTAGTTTTTCTTGTTTCTATGCACCCATGAGTTGATAAAATATTTGAAAGGATCAGCATCCCATTCATACCTCGTAGTGACAGCTGGGTTGAAAACTGGCTCGAGTCCTCAGGCTTTGACGAAGGGAGGAGTGACTGGTTGCAAAAAGGGTTGTTCAATGAAATTTACTTGTGTTCGGAATCTGCGAACAAATGTCGTCGGGATCTGTCCACGCAATTGGGTCACATTGGCAAGTTGTTGATGCGGCAGCAAATAATCTTCAGGGTTGGATGGCTTGTTGTAAATCCTTTCAGGTATAGACACTGGAAAAGGATATACTCCTAGTTTTGCTTTGTTTCTATGCACCCATGAGCGCCCCAGAACCATATCATAATTTGGGCTTCTTTAACAATATGAAATTTGGAGTGCGTTAGAGCATCTCCCACCTTGATTTCGAGATTAATGTACCCGTAAGAATTTTTTGATTCTTCTTCTGGGTTTTTGATCACAGTTGGGCAGTGCACAGCTTCCTGCTTTGAAATTCCTGCGGCTCTCAGAGTTTTGACGGTAACAATGTTGAAGTCAGAGGTCGCGTCAATCAGCATGCTGTCGAACTCGACATCCTTCTGGTGGGCAGTGGTCAGCAGTCCCCGGTTGCATTTACTAGCGACATCTTCTAGAAGAGGTTGGGATTTGGGAGCGGCTTCCCCGACTGAAAATAGCCGCTTGCCTGACACAACACGATTGAGGGCTGCAAATATGTCTTGACGCTACGCCTTGGAGAAATACAGAATCTCACATAAATGCTCCATTATAGACTGTACGGTTTTGTGGACAGAGTCCCCAGAAATCATGCAGCTCCTGATGGGAAGAGGGCCTCTGTGAACTCATTCGGTGCCTAATTAAAGTTCTCCTGCATCTACCTTCTCCTTGAAAAAAATTTCAATTTGTTGCAGTCACTGGTTGGGTGATTGACGAACCTATGGTAACGGCAATATTTGGGATTTGCCATCTCTTCTTGAGTTGGTGGACGTCTGAGAAGGTAGCTTGATGGCATCATCTTGAATCCATACTTCTAGGAGTTTGATTACCTCTTCAATCGGAAACGGGAAGGTTAGAGCGGCTTCTCCAGTTTCCTGTTGTTGTGCATGCGCCTTAGTTGTAGCATTTCGTGTTTGAGCTGTCTGTTGTGCTGGTGCCGCACGTTTGGGTTGTTGATAGTCGTTCCCCAGATGCATTCTCTTTCCACCCTCACTAGAGATTGACTGGAGGTTGGATCTTTTATTGGAGGGACGCTTGCTTTCCTGAACATCTTTACGAGCTTCTTCATTCTGGGACGGTTCGGATCGACTGAGTAAATCAGCAATGGATCTCTTAGCAGCTTCTGATGCAATATGAGAGCTGATATTTTCCAGGAATGACGCACATAATGAAATCACCTTTTCATTGCTAGGACTCTGATGAGAAAGTGATAAATCCCACGAGTCTTCTTTATGAGCTTGAGGAAACATCTCTTGATCTTCATGAGCACACAAGTTAGGTTGATGGCTACCTTCTCATACAACGTGACCATAGGCTTCATCTTCCTCACCAGGAATAGTAATATGAGTCTTGGAAGAAGGACTACTACCATCAACATTGATCCAAAATGAATTGTTGATGGCGTTTCCTCTAGAATGAATACGTGTTGGTTCCTTTGATAGTTGATCCGTGAGCACTTTCAAAAGCGTAAACACTTCTTCCTGTATCTTGACAATAATAGCTTGATTCCGACAATATCATTCAGGATTTTTGTCAAATTGTGAATAGTTGTTAAATATCGAGACTCCATAGCCTCGACAAGGGTTTTGAATGAAAGAACGGATTCAGTGATAACATGTGAAGTATTTTTAGTGCTAGGAGAAGTAAAATTGGGATTGAAGGTTTCTGAACCATTCTAAGATCAACCATCTTGAGAAATTTAGGAAATTGAAAATGGAATAGGGAAAATGATTTTTTTTGCAACCGAGAGATTAATCTTCCACTGTGGTCGCCAGTTATTTCGGGATAAAAAACTGATTTTGCTGGAAATGGTAAATTTGGGTGTGCCTCCGAGAAACGAATCTAAACCCTAAAAAAGCACGGGAGTACTTTAGATTCGAGAGATCAATCTGTAGAATTCTGGCCTAAACCAAGAAATGGTCGTTCCAGACTTGCTTCGGTCACAAATTGAAGGAGAAGGGTTGATCTAGGGGAGGGAAGCGAAGAAGGTGTTGAGATCAAAATATTGGATTTTGAGGGTGTGGCTGTTTTATGACTTGTATCAGAATTTGGAACTGGCTTGCGGAATGTAAGCTATCAGTTTGGTGTTTTTCTGGATACTTGTGTTGTTGTTAACCAAAATTGTCTCGTTGTTCGAAATAGGTTGAAAACCTATTTATATAGTCATAGTTGCATGCACTCTGATCTCATAGGAACTGGGAGTATTTGAGTGATGGAGAAGTGGGGATCGTGTAAAAATGTTGAAACCACGTCTTATTATGAGGGAAGACTGTTAATTTACACCCACTACTTCTCGGCTATCACTAACCGTCCGCTTTTCCTGACACTTTCGCCATACGCTGTAAACCTCAAGATCAATAACCTGATGAACATCCCCCAGTTTGTGACGTGTTTGATGTCTCGAGTAGAAAATATGTAGCAAGTTGGCACTTTTTTGGGCGCGATGACGCAATGGCGCCTGCCTGTGGCATGGTGGCGTGTTGGCGCCTGCTAGTGGCGTGTTGGCGCCTGCTAGTGGCACAGTAGCGTGTTGGCGCCTGCCAGTGGCACAGTGGCGTGTTGGCGCTGTAGTAGCGGGAAATCCCACACTACACCCCTTACTCAATTTTGCTTTATTAATCCATTGAAAGATGTAAGATCAAGAATATTTATTGATTGAATCCATGAAATGTTTACACAGGAAAATGGAATTACACTTAGAAATTAAAACACTCTTAAACTTTCTCTCTCCTATTGACTTGCTTGACCATTCCAAAGAGATCTCTCTCTCCCACAGATTCACTCAGCCCTTTATATAGGGTAACACATAGTGGATGACAACTAAGCTATCCTTTATTTTCGGGAATGTCCCACGAAGTGTCGCAGATGCACAAACATTCGTTTTAGACACTTCTTACCCCTCGCCAGGTTTCACGTCTTCTTTATGTTTTGCTTATCGTTATTCATTGCGTCGTTTATTTTAGCTCCTGCGACTCCTTCGTGACACCGTCGTTTATTAATCCCGCGAGCCTTGTATGTTGCGATATTATGATCCTACATCTTGCCTCTTTTTCCTTGAATATTGCTTGTAGAGCGATCTTGAAGGAAAAATCTGTTGTAACAAAGAATCTTTGATCTTTGTTGGTGAAGGAACGAGCGGAAGAATACCGGTCTTGAAAAGTACGTACTTGCCTCTATTCTTTGCGATGTTCAAGCTTCTTTGTAATATATATACGAAGTGTCTTTTCTTGCCTCGTGGATTACAGAAAATAATCAATTTCGCAATTTCTCTTCGCCTATACGTTGTATATTTGGATTCTACTAAAGTTCTTTCCGTCAGGTTTCCTTGGATTTAGCAATGACCGCTTACACGTGTCTATATTTACCTCTTTTACCGGTGCATTTAATGTTATCCGGTCATAACATTTTCTCATCTATTTATAGGAGCATCCCCGTGAAGAATTTTCCTTTTCCTTTTCATCTTCTTCATCGTCTCTGCAAGTGTTCTTCTTCTTCATCGTTACGCAAGTGCTCTTCTTCTTCATCACTTTAGCTATTCCCTTCCAGTTGTTACTCTCATGGCGTCCAGGTTTGTTAATTTTGCCATATCTCGATCGATTTTGTGGTTGATTAAATTTGAGATTGGCTTTTCTTGTTGAAATCACTGGTATGATTAACTTTGTGGTTCTTTTACGCCATTGTTGTTTAGCAAGAACCAACCCAGAACTAAATTTACCGTGAAGGACCCTCTTCTTTCTTTGGGCTCGCCATCGAAATCTACTTCACAACAAGAATCCCTCACGCAACCAAAGCCCACTTCGCGAGCAAAATCTACGGTTACAAAAAGACAACATGCGGCGACAAGGTATTTAAGGGACATTTGTTTTTATTAACAATGCGTTGTTGCCTCTGTTTCTTATTTAATTTGTCATTCGCAGGATGATAAAACTACTGGTCGCATTCCCAAAAGGCTTCGCTACTCTAAACCTGTTACCCCCGACGTTCCATTTCCTTCATTCACGCCTTCGTCTCCTGCTTTGCGAAATCTTCGCAAGATAATTTTGTGCCTCTTTCTTCTTACGGTAATATTACTAGCGATAATATTTCTATACCTCAACTCCTCATAGACCAAGTTCCTTATAACTGTCCTACTACAAACGATCTTATACCTCCTCCTGTTATCAATGTCCCTGCTATTTCTCCAATCACCTCTCTCCCTGGAACCTCCTCTTCTCATGAGGTTCCTTTGACAAAGGACGACTCGTCTTCTTTGTTTGAACAAATTCCTCTGACTGCAGAAAATTTGGAGGGGATAGATGTGGCCTTTAAGGTTCTTCCTGACCTCGTAAATGATGCCAAAAAGACTTCTGCTGATCCTATCAAATCCAATGTCTGCGAGATTTTAAGTAAGCACCTTGGTCCTGATAGGATCTCGCAAGCATCTTTAGTTCAAGAGATTAATAAGCTGAAGGATGATCTCCAAGTTATAGGCATGAAGTGTAATAATCTCCACCTTGAAAATCAAAAATTTCTCAATATTTCACTAGATCGTGATAATCTTCGCAAGAAGAATGAAGAATTAAAAGGTATGCTCTCGCCACCCCCTTTTTTTTTTTTTTTTTTTTTTTTTTTTTTTTTTTTTTTTTTACAACTCAATCCCTTGCTCGTCCTCCAAGTATTAAACCGAAACGAATAATGGAGATATATCGAGACGAGTCTATCGTTGAAGAAGTTCGAGTTGAAAGAGATGCTTGGATGGAGCAGTATAATCTCTTAGATAATCTTCATACCTATGCAGCTGACCAAATAAATAACTTGTCTAAAGAGAATTTTGATTTATCGCAAAAGCAAGTCTCATTAAGTAATGACTTATCTCGCCTCTCTTATTCTTTGACTAAAACTAATTTGGAGTTGGAAGCTTTATCAGATGAGAATCGAACTCTTTCTCAAGAGAAACGTTCTCTGTTGAATAAGATGGCGAGCTACTCATGCAGCAAGATAATGCTTGTCAAAAGTTATGTGAAGAACACGAACAAGCTAAACATACTTTGAAAAACCAACTTGAAGAAATTCTTTGAGAGAGATAAACTTATTCAAGGTAGAATAACTTTGAGTGTAAAAGCGAAGCAATTCCAAGAACAATGTGTCAAATTAGAAAAATCCAACTCTACTTTGGCGACCGAAAATTCCATACTTGTTTCCAATGAAAAGAATTTGCGATCTCGATTGAAAGGCTTAGTTGGAGATTCATTTGATGATGTCATGGACCGTTTGGGGAATAACTTCGCAGCTTTAATTCAACATCTTACTTCTCAAAAGGAAGGTAGTCAAATTATTTGACTATCTTAATTTATGTATTTATTCCATGAATGCTTTATTACCCTGAAAATGCCAATAATGTTCGATAAGAATTTTCTCTGATCTTGTGTATTTGTTATGCAGACTCTGAGAGAAAGCTTCGTTCCACTATCTCCACCCTCAGGTCTGATTATTCTAAAATTCGCAAGGAAAACGGACTACTCTCCGCGTCTCTTGCTCGTTCTCGCGACCGTGCAGAGCGAAGATTTGATTATATGTCTTATTGTAAGGACATTGATAGTAATAATCGTCAAAAGGCATTGCTTCGCCAATTCCCTCTTAAAGCGGAAGTTCTTGTGAATAATATTTTGTTGTCGAAGTCTCTTGATCCTATTCACGTCGATCCTTTGGAAGTAAGTGATGATGAAGTTCCTAATGCTCCAGATAGTGATTATGAATATGAAAGCAGCGAAGATCTCCCTGATAAGGAAGTTGTCGATGAAGATCCAAATAGAAAGACTCCTGATGAAAATCCAGTACCTGGCGAGAACGAAGGTAATGAAAACATTTCGATGAAAATCCACCAATTGAAGGAGGCGAAGGCGATAAGAGGCGCGAAAAAGTCTCAACCATCCTCTCGTATTTGATAATGCTGATGTAGAGAGTTAAATTCTCTTTGTAATTTGCCAGAATTTCTTTTTGTGTGAATGATTTAACTCTTTGATTGAGTAATTCCCATATTTCTTTCTTCCTTTCTTAGTTAAGACCACCTTGCAAGCATGTTCGCTCATTGAATTTTTTATTAAGTAAATCCATCCCAATCAGGGATTTGATTTTAATTCTTCTCACTGCGACAAAGTCGCAGGCCGCCTTTACATTTTCATGCAGAGCACTACACCAAATTCGGGATTAGAAACGAGAACCTGTGCCGTTACAAAAACGGGTTGTAACGGCCCTACTTTATTGCAAAAGTGGGTGTTACATTTTTTTGTAACGGCTTTGTGGCCGTTCACGAATTATTTTTAGTAACCCTCGTAATAGAGCTTGAGCCGTTCCAAAATTTGCCACGTGGTAACACTCGAGGCGTTCACAATTTTTTTGCAACAGGACTGTTACAACAATGGGGGCCGTTACAAATTTGCCACGTGGTAACGACTCGGGGCGATTACGAATTTTTGCAACGGGTATGTTGTAACAGCCCCAGCCGTTTAACTTTTTGTAACAATAAAAATTATCTGCCGGTCAACCTTGACCTGGTCAAAATTGGTCAGTCTTGACCAATTTTGACCTGGTCAAAATGACCGGCAGTTCATTTTCTCATTTTAAATAAGTCTAATTCCAAAAACTACCTGGATACACCTTTCATTTCATCCTCCACAATCAACAATATTTTCTTCAATCAAATTCATCTCACATTCAATCAATTCTTATCACATTCAAATAGCTTAATACAAAAAAGAACTTAAATTCTTCTAAGTATCAAAATTTTTGTTAAGTATGAAATACTAGGGGGATAATAAGTATCAGTTCATAGAAATTCTAACGAGTCCCGAGGAATGAGCAAATCAAAACTCCGAACAAATACTTACAAGATGAGCAATAACTTCGCAATCACTTAGGTTCAATTTATGATTCTTCAACTTTGCCCTCAATTCTTCATGGTTATAAATCTCCCGTTAACCTAGATAACGAGAACTATGTAAGTGTTTCGCAAAGTCGAATCAACACTCAAAATAACTTAACAACAATATCAATTTCAAATAAGTCTCAGGTCATTCAAATTGCAGAATAGAGTAATAATCAAAAATGGATATGATAAGTTTCAGAAGATATAGATAGATATATACCGTGACGACGATAGATTTGTCTTCATTGTAAAGAGGTTGATCACCGTAAAGCGGGATCTACAATAGCCAAACGTTGATGAGCAAGATAACAATCTTGATGACAATGTAATCCACTCCAATCTGGACCTCTATGTCTTAACCTACACATACATTTCCCAAAAATCACACCACCAGAAATTAATTTCAAAATCCATGAAGAAGTTTAATGGATGAAATCTCCATGAAAATCGAAATTGAAGAAGAATGAGATTCACCTTCGAGAGAGTTCGATGATTACGGAACGTTTAGCCCGAGAGTTATCAACACAACCGAGGACGTTGATTCTTCCCACCAGCAAATACCTCGCAAGTATAAACCGAGTGTCAAAGCCACAAATTTAAACTTAATAGTTTAAGTATAATAACCAAGTGAAGTACTTACCGAGGATTGATATTTCCCCCGACCCGGTTACTACCGCTTAACCGACCTTGTGTGAAGTCCCCAGTGCATTTACATATAACATAACAAAAACCACCTACATATATATCAAAAAAATGATGAACTGAAAGAAAATATCCATTCATAAGCCGGTTTGTGTTCACATATATAGAAAAAAGTTACATTGGACCAAAAAAAGTTGCTTCAAGTAAAGCTCTTTTTATGCACAGCTGCATAAGAGTATGCGCATCGGTTAGCATAGTACAAAAGTGTGAACGCCAAAAAATCAAAAAAAGATCCTAGGAGTATGCGCATCGGTCGGATACGTACAAAAGTTTGAACTAAGCAAGTATAACAAAAAGATCTGTATAAGTCAAGGCAGATATTAGGCGATGCTCAAAAAGGCTGAGATTGATTAGCTCAAAAAGAAAGGGACTCTGTGTCTTTGCTTGAGAGGCACCGCGCTAGGTAAAATAGAACCACCTTCTTGTGTATGAGCTTTAACCCACACATCCTCAGGAGTTATCACTGCATCAGGATTTGCGGCCTCCTAAATTTACAAATACAATGTAAAATCATATAGTTTTCCATAAGGATGTTGAGGCAAATTGTGAATATAATTGAGTTACAGCTAAGTTGTGAATATAAAAAAGTTGTAAGTTGCGAATATACGTACCCAGCTTCAGCTCTCACCATAGCATGAGATTTGCGACCACTACAATGTGTGTAGCCATATTGTTGTCTTTTCCTCTTATGCTCGATTCTACTTTGCTTTGCCTTTTCTTCTCTTTCATTTTCGCAAAATTTTATCCAATCCTCTTCTTTGACATTTGGTGGAACATTTAGAATCCTTTCTTCATGAGTAGGGACAGGGCTCATAGTAGGCATGGCGTAACTCACTCTTCAATCTCCTCCATGGACCCGAACCGAGCCTTCGAGAATATTTTCCTTTGATGTCTCGGGTACATCATATTCACTGGAAAGATAGAACAAATTAATGCCTTACTTATTTGCAATAACGATAAAAGAAGTTAAATGACGAGTGAAGAAAAATCATGTCTCGGGTAAGTATTGTACCTTCAGGGTTTTCCAAATATCATCCTTATACTTTGCATCAACAACATCCCAGCTTTTATATGAAATAGGCACATGTGTACGAGCCAAGGCGCCTCTTCGGTGACCTAATGTTGTTGCGTTCTCTGAAACTGGTTGTCCATATTCATTGACCTCTCTGCTGCCATACCCCGTGAAATTCAAACATCAAAATAGGGAAAACTAAACGGAGCTAAAAGAGAGCATCCACGTTAACAAAAGAAAGCTACCTAACACCTCAAAAAATAAGTGATCAAACAAATAAAACCAAACAATTCACGAAAAAGAGCTAAAAGCGGCGTCATTGTATATATTATTGGGTAAGGTAAAACATATCGCAATCTGTTTCGGTTCAAAATGAATCGATAATGAGCAGCTTTTTCAAATTCTCATTGTCGATGAAGAACGGCGAAAGATGTAGGAACTTCAAATTTATCTACTGCAAGACGTTAACCCCTGTCGTGAGTGCAACACCACAGACCATCCCTCTTCGATGAAGATCCTTTGAGTAGAACACTTGAGTAGCTTCAGATGCAAGGATAAACGGCTCATCCACCACTCTATTTATGCTTTTCATTTTCGACAAGTTGACCTTTACAACCTTTGAAACTGCATCAACTTTGCAAGCATTCTTATCTCCAACACTAACCCAATCACAGTAAAAAACAGTTTCTTCAAATTCCAAATAGTTCAAGTTGATTATATCTTTAATGACGCCGTAATAAGTTATTTCAGCTTCCTCGGCCGACTTCGCTTGCGATCTTGTATGGCTTTCATTGACACACCGCTATTCTGTGATACATTCTTCACCCCAGATTCTTGTTTACTAAAAGTAAACCCATTTACTTGGTATTTCTTATATGATTGTGCCTTGAAGAGTGGTCCTTGCACGAGTCTCCATAGTGTTGAATCAGTTTCTTTGGCTTTTAATAATCGTTATACTGACATGGCGCAGTCAGTATCACAACTAAAACCATAACAAGTTGTATTCAAACCACTACTAAAAGCTTTAGGGTAACACAAAGTACCTCATCGCGCAACCATAGATGAAAACTCTTTGAGGTCGACCATTAGACGTGTCACCGTTAACATAAGAATCATACTTCCCTACAGCCAATACCAATTCAAAGACTATCGAGATGATGCAAACATAATAATCGAGACGAGTAACTCAATGTTAACTAACAAAAACATTCTACTAAAATGCACTAAGTCACCATCATGCTACATCCCTCTAATTTGTAATATTTTCATTTCTCACGAGGAGGACTAAACAAAATTCGAGACTTGAATAAACATAAAAGAGTTAAGTAAAAGTTACCTTTGCCGATTATCTATTCCAACATACTTAGATAGGATCCGGTTGCGGCATTGTTCAAATTGTGCTCGATTCGGAGTAATACTCATTCCAGAACTAAGAGGCATCTCATCGGCACCATCATAGTCATCATCCAAAAAGCACTGCCAGTATGTTTATGAGTACCACCACCATCATCGACATGTCCTCCATAAGGTATAAGCTAGCTTCTCAGTGACGCATACCCTCTTGCAATGCACCCCTCAATGTACCTTTTATTGCGCACCAATCCTTTAAAACCTTTCATTAACCTACAAGAAAAGTTAACAGATCCTCAAGGATGATTAATAGTTCAATAATAGTAATTCTCAACTTAAAAATTAAACAACAAAGGGGTTGTATTTACCTCTCAAAGGGGTACATCCACCTAAATCGACCGGACCCTGATTAAAGCTTCATCGGCCAGATGAATCATCAGTGGATACTAATAACAAAAAAAGATGGAGGAAAATACTTTTACATTACGCACATTGCTTCCACCAGACTAGCTTTCGCTTGTAGAAGTTCATCTCATTGATAACCTTTGCGCACAAAATGTTGAAAAATATACTAATACGGAGAAGAGAAACTCATGCAGATCTTTAGGTAATGAAGTCGCAGTATGAACTAGCAATGGAAACAGAGATTGCATCATTACATGGTAATCGTGTGACTTGAAATTCTTCGACTCCGGTGGACTAATGCTCACGCGATTCTGAAGATTGGAAACGAGAAGCTAGAAGGCACTCTTAAGTTCTTGACTTTGTACAAAAAGATACTTTTTCATCTTTAGTTAAGGCAAACGATCCATCTTCCATTGTTGTTTTACCGGTTGCACTATCCTCTTTCACCCATAACCGCTTTTTAATACCCATAGATTCCATATCTTTACGTGCATTTACACCATCTTTTGACTTACTATTACCCATGAGAGTGTTAAAAATATGCTCGGTTATGTTCTTTTACGTATGCATAACATCCGTACAATGACGGATTGCATTCGATCCCCAATTCCGGCAAATCATGAAGTATGGACCTTCGAGAAAATAGAGAGTTGTCGAAATATCTTCATCGACACCTGTTGCAAACTATCCGCTTCGCTCTGTTTTACGTTTCTTTCTTGGTGGTTTACCCTTACCCTGTTTACTTTTCATATCTTTCACAATCTCTTGAACTTGCAATCTGTTAGTGGCCATGGAGCTTTACCATCTTCTACCCCTCCACCGAAATTTGTTTTGTCAAATGCAGACTTGTGTTGGGATGGCAGCCATCTTCGGTGTCCCATATAACATATCTTCTTACTATACCTCCACAGCTGCAGCCACTCAAATCAAGTTTCTTCACCACAGGTGGGACACGCATAATACCCATGAGTCACACATCCACTAAGCGTACCCAATGCTTGGAAAAATCATGAATGGCCCATAACAACCTTGCCTTCAAAAGAAAATCGAGTTCGTGAAGTCATTTCGAATGTCATAACACCATCATTCCATAACTCTTTCAACTCCTCTATCAATGGCTGTAAGTAAACATCAATATCTTTACTGGTGCTCTCGGACTGATATCAACAAACATAACATGGAAAATTCGCGCTTCATACACATCGAAGGAGGAAGGTTGTACGGACACAGTATCACCGGCCAACAGCTGTAATTCAGACCAAAGCATCCATTTGGATTAAAACCGTCAGTTGCTATCCCAAGAGTAACATTCCGTGCTTCCTTAGCAAATTCAGGACAGAAATTATCCGCACACCTCCAAGCTGTAGAATCCACTGGATGACGCATGACATTAACATCTCTGTGCTCTAGAATGCCAAAGCATTGCCTCTGCTATCCATGGTATACTATAAAGTCTTTTCAGCCTTGCAATTATCGGAAAATGCCTTAAAGTCTTTTGCGCAACTTGTGTAAGTTTTCTCTCATCATTAAAAACTCTTACGTACCGAGGTTCTTGACATACAGGACACTTCACCAATGAACTATTATCCTTCCAATAAAGTATACAGTCATTTACACAAGCATCATAAGTCACATAATCCATCCCCAGCTCTTTAATAATCTTCTTGATATCTGGATACTTACATGGCAGGGTGTTACCTTCGGGAAGCAACTCTTTCATCAATTCTAATATTGCAGTAACACCATTGTCTCAAATTCCATACGAGTTTTTATGTTGTTCATCATTATCGCAGCGTACATTACTGACTTTCCATTAGGACATGAAGGATATAATGGTTCTCTTGCCTTCTCAGCCGCTGATCTCTTTTTCTGACCACACCTGCTGGTTCCAACATTCTCATCAACACCTACTTCTACATTCTCATCCATCCCTTCCCTAACATTCTCATCCACATCTGTGGTAATATTCTCATTCAAACCTGCTGTAACATCATCATTATCTGCTACACATTCAGTTATAATATTATCCTTATGTGTTAATTGTGCTGCTTGTACTGAACTTTCCCCATGATAGCGCCTAATGTGTACACCTCATGCATACCATGTTTGAGCAAATGCAATGAGATCTCACTCAGTGCAACTAAGCCTTTACCATTCATACAACGACGACAAGGGCATGAAAATAAATGACTCCCACCACCATTATTCTTGGCAAACTCTATGAATGACTTCACACCTTGTCTGAATTCTAAAGACTTACGAGGACACTTCAACCATTTCTTGATCACTTCAGATGACATATTACCCTTCAAAATTGATATTTAAAAGAATCAAATAAAATCACTTAGTCCTAGTGGTAGGGTTGCCGAAGCCCATGAGGTTAGCGACAGAAACATCCCCTCAAAGAAGAGAGAATGAGCTACAAGTAGCTTTTGCGAATAACCACTAGGACTAAGTTTTCATCATGCTCACAGTACATAAAACCAGACTCGTTTATACACAACTTAACATACAAAATAAAATAACTTAGTCCCTAGTGGTGCGGGGTTGCGAAGCCACCGCAAGTTAGCGGCGAAACATCCCCTCAAAGAAGAGAGAATGAGCTACAAGTAGCTTTTGCGAATAACCACTAGGATTTGTTATCATCATGCTCACAGTACATAAAACCGAGACTCGTTTATACACAACTTAACATACAAAATAAAATAACTTAGTCCTAGTGGTGCGGGGTTGCCGAAGCCCTGCAAGTTAGCGACAGAAACATCCCCTCAAAGAAGAGAGAATGAGCTACAAGTAGCTTTTGCGAATAACCACTAGGACTGTTATCATCATGCTCACAGAGTACATAAAACCAGACTCGTTTATACACAACTTAACATACAAAATAAAATAACTTAGTCCTAGTGGTACAGGGTTGTCGAAGCCCTGCAAGTTAGCGACAGAAACATCCCCTCAAAGAAGAGTGAATGAGCTACAAGTAGCTTTTGCGAATAACCACTAGGACTATTATCATCATGCTCACAGAGTACATAAAAACCAGACTCGTTTATACACAACTTAACATACAAAATAAAATAACTTAGTCCTAGTGGTACAGGGTTGCCGAAGCCCTGCAAGTTAGCGACATAAACATCCCCTCAAAGAAGAGAGAATGAGCTACAAGTAGCTTTTGTAAATCACCACTAGGACAGTTATCATCATGCTCACAGAGTACATAAAACCAGACTCGTTTATACACAACTTAACATACAAAATAAAATAACTTAGTCCTAGTGGTACAGGGTTGCCGAAGCCCTGCAAGTTAGCGACATAAACATCCCCTCAAAGAAGAGAGAATGAGCTACAAGTAGCTTTTGTAAATCACCACTAGGACAGTTATCATCATGCTCACTTAGAATCAGTCAATATAAAAACAAAACTTCATAACTTTAGTTCATTTAAACTTAAAAAAACTACCTTAAAATGAAACTAAAGTTCAAATCATGATGAGCATATTTATAGAACATACAAACTGGAATTTAGGTTACTACCTTAACAGATTCCGTAGCCGATGCTTCTTTTCTGTTTGTCTCTTGCCAAAAGGATCCTCTCCTGGCTCTGCAAAGACCAAGATATAGAACAACATTAGCCAAACTTTTAAAATGCATCGACTTTGAATCATATGTCACAACAACACACACTAATCAACTACGCCTGCCATACCCACACACGCTCTGTTGTTACACGGCTAGCTAGGTCCAAGTTTATCTAGCTCTCATCAAACCTTCCAAGATTATATAAGACTTTATCGGGTAGCACTCTGCTACTCAACTTAGTATGCTTCTAAGGCAAAAAAACTACACCATGTCCGGCAATAGAATGCATCTTTACACAAGACTAGTGGATCAAAAACTAGAATGACAAGTGAAGCTAATGATGTCAATCAAAGCCAAAACTTATAAATTAGAACTTATTGAAATTAGATTACAAACTAGAAATTAGGTTACAAAGTAAAAAAAATAGAAAATTTCGAAATTAACATAAAACCCTAAAATCAGTTCAATGTTTCGAAACTTATACCTTCTAAGTCTTCAAAATTCTTCAATCTTCAACTCTTCAAAATTCTTCAAACCCTAACAGTAAATTAGAAAAAAAAATAGAATTAGATTTATATGAAGAAGATTAACAAAACATAACTCTAACGATTAACACTTACACAGATCGATGAAAAACTGGAAGATAAAGATGAATCAAGCCCTAAAAAAGATCGATTAAAAAAAAGATGAAACCCTAAAAATCGAAAAACTTCTAACGATTAAGACTTACATAGATCGATGATTGAAAGGTGTTGAAAAGATTAAAGAGTTTTCTATGATGTTTCTTGGCTAAAACAATCTCTGTGATGAAACAGTGATGAACCCTAGAAAAATCGCCTGAGAGGAGGAAGAGAAGCAGTGCAGAAGAGAAAAATGAAAAATGAAAATCAAACTCGATTTCTGCTGGCTTATCCATAGAATTCACGCATGTGAATGGCACACTCGTGGGAGGAAATATCCTCTCGTATAACTAATCGTGGGTGGAAATATAATGCTAGGCGTGTGAGTGGCACACGCACATACACAAGGTGTGACGACACAAGTGTGACCAAGCGTGCGAGTGGCACGCCTATAAAAAAATTCGTAACGGCTTAGCTCGTTATTTAATTTTTAAAAATTTAATAACGACTTAAGCTTTATTCACGAATTTTTATAACGGCCTTTATGTAACGGGAAATTTGTAACGGCTCATAAGCCGTTACGAATGCTGTTACGATTCCAGGAATTTGGTGTAGTGGAGGCCCATTGACCTTGCCTTATCATTTTTGTGTGGTCTTCCAAGTTAGACCTCCCTAATTAGAGGTCTTCCCCTGCCACCTTTCATCGCGACAAGATCGCAGGACGTCTTTACACTTGCATGTAAAGACCCATTGATCTTGCCTTATCATTTTCCAAGTATTTTTGCCTCTGCAGGATGTTTTAGTTGCGACAATATGACGGGTCTAGATATCCTTGCGAACATAAAGCCCCATGACATTGCCGTCGTGCGACGAAATCGCAGGACGTCGGTACACTTTCGTGTAAAGACCCATTGATCTCGCCTTACCCTCGCGTTAGTATTATTGCCTCTGCAGGATCATTTGCACAAATATGACGAGCCTAAATTCTCTTGCGAAAACATAGCCTTATGACATTTGCGTCTGTTTTGACACTCCCTAATGGAAAGTCGCCACTTATCATCTCCCCGGTTGCCCCTTCAAGGAGGCGAAACATCGGCCATACAAGACTAGCTCCTCCCATCCGGTCTTAACAACAACCGATTGTTTTCGCAGCCTCTTATCCCTTATACCTATATGGTTTATGGTTACGAGACTGCACCCTAAGTGGAGTTTTCTTCGGCGAGTGCAACATATGCCAAGACTTGCCAAGAATGGCCAGGGTAGGTTCATCCATCCCGGCACTGCGGCTCAACCGTGTACCTCGGCGCCTTGAGCATACACTGACTCCTTGGAAGAGACCCTCGGTCGCCCAACCAGGGTATAACCTTATATAGTTGGGAATCCAAGGTATCTCTCCCGGATAGGCTTTCATGGGCCCCAAATTTTCATGACTCGAGGCTTCGGGGAGCGGTGTAACCTTCCCCACGAGCCATGTCGAGAGATACCCCCTTATATGACGCACTTTAGGTCTTACATTTGCCTCTTCACGAAATGTTATTCGCGAACTAGGTGTACGCCATAAAGGTTCGTCCCATTCATTTGCTATTTTGTTATTTTGCTTGCGAGATATTCGCCGATTCATTCATTTAATCATTCATTACCTCTTGTTGTTTTGTTAAGCCATTCATGACTTTTTTGTTATTCTTGTCGCGAGATCTTCGCGGATTTTCTCTGCATTTTACTGAATGTCGCAAATCTCTTGCGAAGAAGTACTTCATCTTGATTCCTTTTTCCTCTCTCATTTTTACGGGTAATATTTCTTTAGATATAGCCTATTCCATGGTCTATCCAATTTTTGTCCCACATCTCTTCCTTCGGGATCCATCAATCTATATGCCCCTGTACCAACTACCTCTTTGACGATATAAGGTCCATCCCATTTTCTCGCCAACTTGCCTCCACTTTCACGTTGATATATTGGGGTTTCTCGCAACACCAAGTCTCCCGGTTGGAACTCACGTATTTTTACACGCTTGTTATATTCTCTAGCCGTCTTCGCCGATAATTCTCCATGTGTCGCAAGGCCTTTTCTCGTTTTTTCTTCCAATTCATCCAACTTGATTAGAATGTTGCTGCACTAAGATTTTTCTCCCAGACCTCTTTTTTGGTTGTCGGAATCACGACCTCTGTTGGGAGTACTGCTTCAACTCCATAAGTTAAGCAAAAAGGGGACATTCCTGTGGCTTCTCTTCTAGTTGTATTATAGGCCCATACTGCATTGGGTACTTGTTCGCACCATCCCCTATTGTGTCCTTCCAACTTTTTCTTCAATATATCGGCAATTGTTTTGTTTGTTGCCTCCGCTTGGCCATTAGCTTGTGGATATAATGGAGTTGATTTTCCACATCTTATCTGAAATGCATTGAGCAGCAACTCTATATTTTGCCCTTCAAATTGCTTCCCATTATCGGATACCAATTGTGCGGGGATCCCAAATCTGTATATAATGTTTTCAAATATGAAAGTAAAAACATCCTTATCGCGAATGTGCTGGACCGCTTTCACCTCTGCCCATTTTGTGAAATAGTCCGTTGCGACAATTAAGTACCTTCTTTGTCCTGTTCCTGGTAAAAATGGTCCCACAATGTCTAAACCCCATTTTCCAAATGGCCACACACTTCTCGAAGAATTTAATAGTGCTCCTGGTGCATGTATTTTCTTCCCATGCCTTTGACAATCTTCGCAGCGTCTGGATATCGCTCTCGCGTCTTCATGCATATATGGCCAATAATATCCTTGCGTTTTTGCCTTATATGCCAAAGATCTCCCGCCGCTGTGATTTCCGGCATCCCCACTATGCAGCATCTTCAATATGGTTTCCCCTTCTTTCCTTGTTAGACATCGAAGCGAAGGCCCCTCAAAAGATCGCCGATAAAGCACGCCATCTCGTAATTCATAATTTGTTGCCCGACTCTTTAACTTGTGAGCTTCCAATCTATTTCTTGGTACCTCTCCTTTCATTAAGTACGCATGAAGTTCTATTCTCCAGTCTTCCTCGCGACATTGCATTTCATCTACCACCATCATTATATCTGCTTCTTGTCCTTCCTCTTTATTAATTGATGGCGTCAGTAACGTCTGTATTTTGATATTCCTCGCAGTCGGGTCTGTCATCATACTTGATATAAAGGCAAAAGCGTCTGCGAGTCTGTTATCTCTCCTTGATATGTGCCTCCATTTTATTTTCGGTATCTGTGCCGACAATTCTTCGACATGCTTCTTATACTTTTTCAAAGATGGATTATTTGTAGTATATTTCTCTGTTACTTGGTGAATTGCTAGTTGCGAGTCGCTGGTGATCCTTATATTCTCCAATTTCATTTCTATTGCAAGTCGCAGAGCATGTATTATAGCTTCATACTCTGTTTCATTATTCGTGGATTCAAACTCCAATCTAAAAGAGAAAGCTAATTTGTTGCCTTCTGGCGAAATCATAACGATTCCCACTCCATTTCCTTCTCCATTTGATGATCCATCTACTAATATTTCCCACCTATCTGGCTCGTTAATGTGTCTTTCGGGTTTCCATACTCTTCTTCTATCCATCATCTCATCTATCGCTCGTCTTCTTCCAAGGGAAATTCTCGCTAAAAAAATCTGCGACAACTTGTGATTTAGTTGAGGATAATATCTCATATTTGAGCTTACAATGGCTTATTTGAGCATTCCATCTTTCAACTCTTCCCGATCTTTTTGAGTGTTTCATCACTGACTCGATTGGTATTTTCGTTACTACTTTAATAGTATGCGCTTGAAAATATATGTGAAGCTTGAACGTTGCATAAACTAATGCCAGGATTAATTTTTTCGATTTTCGAATAATTTCTTTACGCGGCATTAAAGGTTTTGCTTGATATAATAGATTGGTTTCTCTACTCTCACGTCCGTTCGCAGTAGAGAGAGAACCGCACTTAAAGCATGCGGTTGTCGCGAGGTATATTAATAATTCCTCTCCCGGTTCTCGCTTCGCATAATGGATATATCCATTAAATGCTCTTTGATCCCTTGTAAAGCCTTTTCACATTCGTCTGTCCACTTAAATTTCGATCCTTTTTTCAAAATACTGAAAAAGTGCTTACACTTATCAGATGACCGCGAGATGAACCTTCCTAGTGATGCTAACAATCCATTCAGCTTTTGAACATCCTTCACTGTCGCAGGTGTCGGCATATCGCGAACTGCTTTTACTTTTTCTGGGTCAACATGTATTCCTTCCTTTGATACAATATAACCCAAGAACTTCCCTGACGCGACTCCGAAGGTACATTTTTCTGGATTTACTTTGATGTTAAAACGCCTCATTTGCTCAAAAATTTCTTTTAGATCTCGCACGTGATCTTCTGCCTTCTTACTTTTTACCAACATGTCATCTACGTATACCTCTAGTGTTTTATGTATCCATTCTGCGAATACCTCTTCTACCATCCTTTGATACGTTGCTCCAGCATTTCGCAGACCAAGCGGCATTTTAGTATAGCAGTATAATCCTCTTGGAGCGAAGAAGGCAGTATGCTCTTGATCTTCCTCGGCAAGTGGAATCTGGTTGTAACCTTTATACCCGTCCGAGAGATGATACTCTTTCATTCCCAAAATTACTGATTCGACTAGTTGTGGAATATCTGGCAATGGAAAACTGTCTTTAGGCACGCTTTATTTAAATCGGTGAAATCAATGCAAATCCTTATCCCCTTGTTTTTCTTCTAACTATAACCATATTCGCTATCCATTCAGATATTTTGCTTGTCGATAATTCCCGCATCCAGTATCTTCTGCAGTTCTTCTTCTATCTGAGGGTGATATGCCGTTGCTATCTTTCTAATTCTTTGTTTAAATGGCTTCACATTTTTATCAATTTCTAACTTGTGACAAGCTATCGACGGATCTATACCAGGCATTTCATCCATATCCCACGCAAAGATGTCTTTATAATCTCGCAATAGATCGACAGTTCTTTTTTCTTCATCCGCTCCCATGTTAGTTCCAATCTTTAGCATCTTGGGTTTTTCCTTAGTTCCAATATTTACTTCTTTGGTTTGTTCTGCCGCGACGTAACTGGCCTTTGGCTCTCCCATGGGGGTTGGTCCTTTTGGTTCTTTCGCAAGATCATTCTCTTCTCCCGAGGTCTCGCTAGGTATGCCTTTTCCTTCCTTTGCTCTTATCATGTAAACTTTGAATTCTTCTTCTTTCTTAGCCGCCCTCGCCATCTTTTTGCGGTGCTTAGATACATTCTTTTGCTTGTTTACTTGTTCCTCGCAACACTTTACTTCATTTTGATAATATATTCTTCCTTTAGCAAAAGATCCCTTTTATCTCGCTTATTCCGCTTGGTGTAGGAAACTTGATACATTGATGAAGCGTCGACGCCACAAATTTTTATTGCATGTACCCATGGTCTTCCTAGTAATAAGTTATACGGTGATTCCATATCTACTACGCTCAATGTCACTCGTGTTTCGATTCTTCCTAATGGAATACGTATTTTTATCTCCCCTCTAACTTTTGTTATGGATTTACCAAAACCTTGAATATTGTATGCCGCGAAAGTCATATCTTCGTCTTTATATCCCATCTTTTTGTAAGCGTGATAGAACATGATGTTCACCAGACTCCCTGTATCAATTAAAACTACATTCACCACCCATGTTTTCACCGTGTTCTCCGATTCCTCTCCTTCCTTATACGCGTTAATTGCAATTACCAATGGAGATGTGTGATCCAAATTTTCTTTGGATATTTCCCCCGCTGTGAATGTTATCTCTTGCTTTTCCCAATCCTTCAAAGGTGATGTTATTTCTCTATCCGTAATCTTCTTTCCTTCAAAATCTCGTTTGTGTATTCTTCCTCTGATATTTTCATGAAATTCGCTAATCATTACTCTTGTACCTGTGCTGTATGTCATATCTTTTTCATCCGATCTAAAATTTTCCTTTCTCATTTTTCACAATTCAAACAATTTTAATTGCAATCTTCTCTTTACCAACGATCTCCTGTTTCTAGCGCATATGTAGTAGCGGGAAATCCCACACTACACCCCTTTACTCAATTTTGCTTTATTAATCCATTGAAAGATGTAAGATCAAGAATATTTATTGATTGAATCCATGAAATGTTTACACAGAAAATGGAATTACACTTAGAAATTAAAACACTCTTAAACTTTCTCTCTCCTATTGACTTGCTTGACCATTCCAAAGAGATCTCTCTCTCCACAGATTCACTCACCCTTTATATAGGGTAACACATAGTGGATGACAACTAAGCTATCCTTTATTTTCGGGAATGTCCCGCCAGTGTCGCAGATACACAAACATTCGCTTTCGCGACACTTCTTACCCTCTCGCAGTTTCACGTCTTCTTTATGTTTTGCTTATCGTTATTCATTCAAGGCCGTTTATTTTAGCTCCTGCGACTCCTTCGCGATACCGTCGTTTATTAATCCTGCGAGCCTTGTATGTTGCGATATTATGATCCTACAGCGCCTTTCCATAAGCACAACACGCAATGGCGCCTGCTGGTGGTGTAGTGGCGCAATGGCGCATGCCAGTGGCATGGTGGCATGTTGGCGCCTTTCAGTGGCATAGTGGCATAGCGGCGCCTGCCAGTGGCATAGTTACATAGGGGCATGGCGCCTACCAGTGGCATGGCAGCATAGTGGCGCCCGCCAGTGGCATGGTGATGTAGCGGCGCCAGTGGCATGGTGATGTAGCCACGAATACTATACCACCGACAGATTGGTGTTAGACCCAAATATGGCTCAACGATATTGGCTCTAGTTGTTGTATCAAACTTAATGCCTAGGCGACGTTATTTGGCATGGGGCGGCATAGTGGGCCCGGCCAAATTAGGGTTTGGCATGTCAAAACCCTAAGTGGCGCGTGCGTCTATGTGGGCGCGGCATGGTGGTCATGTTAGGGAGCGACTAAACTTGATAAATCGAGTGGCCAAATCCTACGGTTGTGATCGTTTTTTTTTTGAGACTGACGTGGGCAGTCTAGATTAAATTCCTTAAGGAATTAGGCGCATCGACCAACCAACTTCCAATTTTATTGAAAAGTGCGTGTGGCGGGTTTAGAGCGATCTGATTGGTCGATAGCAAAAGGGGGGCGGTAAGCAATCTTATGGGGCGTGGCCGGCCAGCCACGGGTGGCGCCTGTTAGGGCGAATTGGCTGGCCAAGTTGCGTGGCCGCGCCTCCTCTTGTTGTTGCTTCTGTTATCCGCAGCTCCTCTTTTACTTCTCATTTTCTTTCTTTGGTAGGATTTTGCTCATATTAGTCCGTGGAGGATTAATTTCCTAGCTTACCTAGGTCCAGTCTCGACCAATAGGGTTCGAAATATTGCACAGGGCGCAAAAAAGCCTAAATTTGCAAATTAATTAGGCCAAAATTTGAATCTTGTGAGCTATCACAAAATTGATCAAATTTGATAAATTCTGTGTTAACACAAAATTCTTTTATTCTCAGAGAGCAGTTAACGCATCTTCTAATTGAGTATTTTCATGCAGACCTTAATCTTGATATTTCGGGAAACTCATGCTACTCAGCTGCGATCGAACACTAATAGTCATGTCATACCAATGTTAAGGGTTCAGACGGGCAACATAGCACAAGATGAATACTCGGCAGGCTCCGGCATTGGTGAGTAATGCATATAGGAGCTTAAATGCTCATTAGGCTCTATACTAGTGAACAATTCATCTAGGAGCTTGAGTTTCAATATAATATGAAGAGAGACATAGGCACTCATCAGATTCTGATATATTCTCCAAATTCCTTACAGAATATAGATATATCAAGCTCTACTACTTCTGATGCCGGGTCGAATAGACAGGACTTTCTTGATTTTCGCCTAAGCTAAAAACCACCATCAACAACAAGTCAAAGGGCTGACCTTGGTCGATCAAGGTGGCATGCCCATGTCACCATGTTGCTCATGTCTCGATTCTGAGAATTTTGATATTTTCTCGACGTGTGTTCGAGCAATATCTTGGATTTTCGTAAGAGTTTGATCTTGACTGAAACTCTCAATTTTGCTTGAATGAGCAAGTATGGCATTGCTCGTCCGATCGATATTTTAATAATATTAAAATTTTATCCTAGTCGGTCATGTGACCATTTGACTTTTGGCTTTTTGCTAGTTTGAGCAATATTGGTGAAATATTGAAAAATTAGGTTTTTTGCTCGAACGAAGGAGTTTCATGAGATGAAGGAAGAAATAATAATAAAATAAGGAATTAGAGAAGTGTGGGACCGGCCACGACTAAGGCATGGCCGGCCGGCTAGTAGGCTCGGTCCCATGACACTTTTCTTTATTTTATATTATTTTTCATCATGCGAGATATGGAGAAATTAGGAGTTTCGCTCGAACGAGGGAGTTTGCTCGAATGAAGGAGTTTTTCATGATATTAGGAAATAAAATAAAATAAAATAAGACAAAATAAAGGGGAGAGGCGTGGGACCGGCCACGACGGAATGACCGACTGGTCGGTGGGTCCAGTCCCCTAGGTGCTTCTCTATTATTTTATTTATCTTCACTATTTTGCATAGGTTTCCTCGTTCGTCCATATTTTTGAATGCTTGTTCGTGCATTTGGGTGCTCGTTTGTGCATTATTGTTAAGTACACTTGCAACATTTTTTCGGGGCTTACTCAGTGGTGGCCTAGATGCATGTACGTTGAATATTTATTATTAACCCACGGAATTCCACTGGGAAAAGCCATGAATTGAAGTAATGATATACTATGATGAACATAGAATATTTTCTAGGAATTCAATTGATGAATCTTGTGACTAGAAATAATTAATTGATTAATTGATGGCTTTATATACTAGCAGACAAGTTATCTAGGAGCATTATGATTATTCGAGAATTGAGCGATATGAGCTAATTGCAGCGTCATCTTTATTCTGTATAGTCGGGGAAAACATCGTTACATCTTGAAGACGTTATCGCTCTATACTAGCAGGCAAGCTATCTAGGAGCCGTCCAAACATTAAGATTCTAGACATATGTATTTTATATAGTTAGGGAAAATATTGTTACATCCTGAAGACGTTATCGCTCTATACTAGCATGCAAGTTATCTAGGAGCCGTCCAATCGTTTTCCATTCTATATAAAAGTGATTACTGAAATATGTCGTGTCTCAATTGAGAGACTGCATATTCATGTATGCTCTGAGAGGCAATACACTCAGTCGAAGGTTCTTATGGATGATCTAAGAGGCAATACACTATGTCAGAGATTCTTATGGATGATCTGAGAGGCAATACACTCTGTCAGAGATTCTTATGGATGATCTGAGAGGCAATACACTCTGTCAGATATCATCATGGCATGAGCTTTCATGCGTAAATGAGAGACATGAGTCTCCATACTCGTCTGATTACTGGACCATGAATATACAAAATCATGATTTTACGATTTTAGCCTTAGTCAAAAATCCACCATCAACAGATGGGTTTGAGTTTCTTATGCAATCATTGACCCAGGATGGTATGCAATCATTGACCCAGGATCCCTCTTTAGGGGCTTAAGTATTGTGTCGCGCGGTCATTTATTATGATGGCGACTCTGGGTTCAATCATGCAATTGATGTGTTTTCGAAATTTACTGTCGATGAAGTTTGTCCAAGAGAAGCGTTTGATTAGAATTTCTTTGCCGAGGCTGTGGGTGGCAAGAGGTGGAATTGTCTCTTTGGTGTAGAAGAAACACTCAACGCATTGGAATTGGGAGCCGTTAAGACTCTAATGGTGTGCGAAAACCTGGATATTAGTAGATCTAATAAAATGAAGGTATTCATTAATGGAGGAAACACAGTTCTGAAGTTCTTGCAGAAAGTGAAATTACTTAATGAAGAAAGTATAGAACTATTTATGTTGCAGGGTGTGGCGGTGTGGGAGAGGTAGTGAGAGATCAAGCTCACCTATAGAGACAAAAGACACGTGTAGAGCTTGGAATGGCTAATGCCCGGCTCATGTAAGAGTGCCGACTAATGAGACATGTGACAACTATTAGCCCCCTCAAATTGAGTAGGGCAGACTTTGGCAAAGACACACAATTTTCCACGCAAAGCTCAAAGCGAGGACTCCGCAAATCCTTTTTGTAAAGATGTCGGCTACTTGATCAATAGTGGAGATGTAGGCAATCTTCAATTCCTTGGCCTGTGAGAGTTCCCTTACAAAGTTAAAATCCACGGCAAGATGTTTCATTCTGGAATGAAAAACAGGATTAGAAGAGTAAGAAATGGCACTGATGTTGTCACAGAGTAAGGATGGAGCTGTGGGGAGAAAAATGTGAAGATCGCGAAGAAGTTTGCATATACAGATAACTTCAGCTGCAGAATTAGCTAAACTGCGAAATTCAGCCTCAGTTGAAGAGCGAGCCACAGTAAGCTGGCGTTTGCTTGACCAAGAGATTGGATTGGAGCCAAAAAGATGCAAGATCCACCAGTCTTTGCGCCTAGAATCTGGATCTCCAGCCCAACCGCATCACTAAAACCATGCACTGCAAATAAGACCCTTCTCAAGAGAATGCCATAATCAATGGTGCCTTTGATGTAGCGTAAAATTCTCTTAGCAAAGAATGAGATGCTTCAAGTTGGAGCTTGCATATGTTGGACAAACTTGGTTAACATCATAACTGATTTCTGGTCTAGTCCATGTCGGTATTGCGAGCACCAACAAGATACCCTCATGCAGTGGATCTGACAAAGGAGTGCCTGAAGTAGCTGTGAGTTTACTATTGGATGGAACTGGAGAAGTGCATGGCTTAGCACCTCCCATGTCATATTTATCAAGCAGATCAATGGCATATTTAGTTTGAGATAGAAACAGACCATTATCATTTCTCTTAGCTTCAAGACCAAGAAAATAATGTAACTCACCCAAGTCTTTAAGTGGAAAATGCTGTTGAAGCTGAGAAATAAGTTCCTTGGCAAAGATAGTTGAGAGTTACCAGTGATGAGAATATCATCCACATAAATGAGAACAATGGTAATCCTGGAGCCCTGCTTTTGCACAAACAAAGAAGAGTCTCACGGCTTTGAGATCTTGAAGCCATAAGATTGCAAAACATGTATTAATTTCTCATACCAGGCCCTGGGAGCCTGTTTAAGACCATATATTGACTTATAAAGTTTACAAACATAATGTGGATGATCTTCATCAATAAATCCAGGAGGTTGCTTTCATATAAACTTCCTCAGCTGAGGTCACCATGCGAGAAAGCATTACTCACATCAAGTTGAGTAATGGACCAGTTGAAGTTAACAGCAAGAGCAAGAATAACTCTGATGGTTGTTGGTTTAGCTACAAGACTGAAGGTCTCTGTATAATCAATACCCTCCTGCTGATGAAAACCCTTAGCTACTAGTCTAGATTTATATTTGGCAATGGTACAATCTGGATGTTGCTTGATTCTAAAAACCCATTTACAGCCTACTACATTTTGAGAGGGATGAGGAGGAACTTTAGTCCATGTACCTGCTAATTGTAAGGCATTGTACTCTTCAACTAGAGAATGTCTCCAAGGAGGAAATTTTTGAGCTTGAATGACACAGGTTGGAACTATTAACCTCTGAGCTTGTAGAAAGGCAGATAATGTATATTTTGTAGAGTAGACTTTAGGTTTAAAGTTACATGCTTTGGCCCTTGTAACCATTGAATGAGTGTTAATATCAACCCCAATAGCATTTATTGAAGTACTATCAACCTCAGTAGCAGTAAATGAAAGGAGTGCAGCATTAGGCAAAGTACCAGTATTAACATCTTCAGTAGCATTTAATGATGCAGTACCAATCTCAGGAGCATTTAAAGAAGCAGTATGAATCTCAGTAGCATTGAATGAAGGAGTTGCATTAACTGTTGATGAAGCAAGACTATATGTAGAAGCATTTAATGAAGTTGCCAACTGCAGTTGCATTTATGGATGACACTTCAGCTATATTTAATGAAGAAATCTCAGTAGATGTAGGAGATTGTGACAAAGCTGAAGAAACTTTGAGAGGGAAATTATCTTCTTGAAAAATAACATGTCTTGAGACATATAACTTACCAATAGCAACATCTAGACATCTATACCCTTTATGATAATTACTATATCCAATGAAAATGCAGGAAATGCTTCTAGGTTGAAGTTTGTTGGTGGTGTAGGGTTTTAACCAAGGAAAACATTGACAACCAAAGGCTCTTAAGAAGGTATAACTGGAGCTCTATGAAACAAAACTTCATATGGAGATTTAAAACCAATGGACTTTGTAGGCGATCTGATGGTTAATTGTGTAGTTTGTCAGAGAAAGCTTCAAACCAAAATTTAGTTTGAAATACCTAATTGAATAAGATATGTTCCGCTAATATCTACCAAGTGCTCGTGTTTAGATTGACTACTCCATTTTTCTCGGTGTATGTGGGCATGAAATTTCATGATTAATACCACAATTAGATAGAAATGAAGTAAGCTCGGCATGTAGATATTCTCCTCCAAAGATTCTAACAAAGTAAGAATATGATGTCAAATGTTTTTCCACATAGGTTTTAAACCGATAAAACACCTTTCTAAATCGACTTTGTAGACAAAGGATAGATCCAAAAAACTTAGAGTAATCATCAATTATATTGACATAATAGCTGTATCTAGAAATGGATTTTACAGGACTAGGACCCCACAAATCAAAGTGTAACAACTCAAGTGGTTTGGTACTACAATGACAAGACATGGTAAATGGTAATTTGTGGCTTCTGCCTAATTGACAATCACTACAAAAGATAGGTGACTTAAGCATATTTGGTAAATTCAAAGAACTGCAAACTAACTTCATGGTTTGATAGGATGGATGAGCAAGTCTCTTGTGCCATACATCAGTTGAGATAGTTGAAACACCAGAGAGTGCTTTATTTATGGTAGAATGATGAATGAACTGAAGTGGATATAGTCCATTACTGTGAGGGCCTTCCAAAAGTATCTTCCCAGTGAATAAATCCTTCACAATAAAACCAGAAGAATTAAATGTTATGGAACAATGATTATCTGAAGTGAATTTGTGCACCGATAGAAGGTTCTGTGATGCCTTTGGAACAAGAAGGATATTATTGAGTTTAAAAGTATGATTTGGAGTAGATTTCAAAGAGAAACCTGTGTGAGTAATGCTCATACCTTCTCCATTGGCAGCTTGAATTTCTTCAAGACCTTCATAAGTAGTAGCAGCTTGAAGCTCAGAATCATCAGCAGTGATGTGATTATTTGCACATGTATCTGCATACCAAGGGTTGCTTCCAAAAATATTTGCTGAAGCTAACATTGCACTAAGATGATGTGGTGTGTGCTGACTTTGATAAGCAAAGTTGAGTCTGTTGCTACACTCTAGAGCAGTGTGACCATGTTTACCACAAATTTGACAAAGCATTATAGGTAAATTGATGGGAGATGGAAATCCAGGTGGTGGTAAAGATGTTGTTGGTGGAAATCCTGATTGAGCTCTAACAGCAGTTGAAGAAGAAGAGGAGGAAGAAGAAGAACCAGGAGAAGGTCCTTTACCTAACAAGGATGGTGTAGAATTACTTCCTGGATAAAATTGGATGATCTACCACCACCACCACGACCAAAGCCAAAACGGCCACCAAAACCATTGAATCGACCACCAAATCCTCGTCCAGATGAGCGAAAATTAGGCACATGAGAAGCAACAAATGCTTGATGTGATGATTCAGCAAGAAAAGCTCGATTTGACGATTCAGTGAGTATTGATTTGTTTCTTTCACTGATAATAGATTCTTCACTAAGAAGATTGTTATGAAGTTCTAAGCTAGTAATTGGTGGATAACGATGGCGCATAGAGGTAGCAAAGGTATGTAATCAATTGAGTGCGAGATAGTGTGACTACAACTAGTTCTTTATCGTGATATTATTTCACCTGGCGACAAGTTGATCGAGAAAGAGATTTGATTTCGGTAATTAAAGCGAATCGATTTATCATCTTGTTTGAGCGCCAAAAGTTTTGTTCAAGTTGAATTGTATGAGTTGAAGATGATCTTGCAAAGCGTTCTTCAATACTAATCCAGAGTTGATGTGATGTTGCGAGATCCAAATAAATAAGCAATGACCCGAGTCGGAGATGGTAGCATGTAACCACATCATAATCGTAGCATCCTCATCTATCCAGTCTGTGTAGAGATAGTTTTCAATTCCATTTAGTTGATTACGGTTGTTGGTAATTGAGGAGGATAGGGGAAAGAACCATCAAGAAATTTCATTAGTTTGAACTTGCGAATAACAGGGAGAACAAGATTCTTCCAGATGAGAAAGTTTGATTTGTTGAGTTTTAGAGAAACAAAACTGTGTAGTTGATGTATAGGAACCCTAAAAATGGAATTGGAAGTAGGATTTTCCATGAAATCAGATGAAGATGCAGGAAAATCTTGAATCATAAAGATGTACTGTTGAAGCGGAAGTAGAAAGGAATCGAAAAACCCGAGAAAGATTAAGCTTTCTCAATCTGATATCATAGTAGATCTAATAAAATGAAGGTATTCATTAATGGAGGAAACACAGTTCTGAGAAAAGAGCTCTTGCAGAAAGTGAAATTACTTAATGAAGAAAGTATAGAACTATTTATGTTGCAGTGTATGGCGGTGTAAGAGATGTAGTGAGAGATCAAGCTCAAATATAGAGACAAGACACGTGTAGAGTTGGGAATGGCTAATGCCAGCTCATGTAAGAGTGCCAGCTAGACATGTGACAACTATTAGATATTAACATGTACATTGCCAAGAACAGTGTTACTACTGAGATTTCTATCCAGCACTTCTACAAAGCAGAAGAGACCATAGCAACTTCTTTTTGTGTCGGTTTCAGTTGGAGAACTTATTTGCTCTTTGTTAATCGTAATGATTATTTATCTAGTCTTTTTATATCTGAAGTCGGTAACGATAACCTCAGTGACTTTGGCCTCATACCGAAACTGGGACTTGAGTTTGTACATAGTCAATGACTCAATGGGTTATCTTAAGCACCGGGTCATTGCATTGAGCATTACAAATTTAAATGACCATGATCTTGGATTAATAAGTACCAGCATATTGAAGAAAACAAGTACACTTGTCTGAAATTCAATCCATATTGAACAATTAACTCACAAGGCCATCTTAATTGAAGTACCTAATTTAACACCTTTTATGCCATATACTACACACTTTTAGTAACTTAGATAGCTGAAGTGGAAACCTTAAGAGATCAGTATTGATCAATTTATAACAAGGACCATTGCAGTGAGTGTGATAAACAAAGTGAATGCGCCAGTACCCTTATGCTGGTTGATCATGTTGCTTCCAGTATTACTACGTGTACTGTTACTGCTCTGAATGGTACAGTTGCTGCTGGTAACGGTACTGTTGCTGCTGTGAACGGGAATCTTGCTGTCGTTAGTATGGTTGTACTTGTGGCCAAACCCACCACTGGTCTCCACGACACCAGGTCCACTGCTGCAGGCTGTTTTCATTATATAGACAACACTTAATGATTTTGTTAAGATCCCATTTATAGAAGTTTTCTGTTTGTTATGAAAACAAATAAGATAGATGGAGAAGAACATATAAACATACCTGAAATTGTTATGGACAAACACGAAAAGATCGGCTACAAGAAAAGAAATGCTGCCACCATTTTCTTCATCATTCTTCCTCTTCTAATCCTCTTCACTATCTAAGTTGATGATTTAGGCAGAAGTATAAAAGATGGATATTGAAGATCAGTGAGAGGGTGTGCTTCATAAATATGAGATTGAGAAGAAGATAATTCTTTATTATGATAATCATATACATTCTAGTTACACACTCATGAATATATAGAGCTAAAAATATATTGTGATAAAGCAAAGATCCTATATACTAGGAAACAATATTTATCCTTAAATAAGGATATATGTTAACACTCCCCCTCAAGTTGGTGCATAGATATCACACATGCCCAACTTGTCCGAAAAAAAACCAAGTATTTTTTGTTGACACTCCATGTGTGAGAATATCTCGCAAGTTGTTCTTCGGATCGAACCGGTGGCAGCTCAATAATGTTGTTGTCCAGCTTCTCTTTGATGAAGAACTCCGTCAACCTCAACATGTTTAGTACGATCGTCTTGAATGAGATTATGAGCAATATCACGCGCAGCTTTGTTATCACAATAAAGAATAATAGGATCCTTGAGAGGAGCCCCCAAATCCTTAAGGAGAAGCCTTAACCACAAGGTTTCACAAATGCCATCTGCCATACCTCTCGAATTCAGCCTCTGCACTTGATCGTGTAACAATATTTTGTTTCTTACTTCTCCAAGTAACTAAGTTACCTCCCACAAAGGTAAAGTAGCCTGCAAGAGAACGTCACCATCGATTTCTCCCGCATAATCGTAATCTGTATATGCCACAACCTTTCTATGATCTTCATTTTTAGAGAATAAAATTCCTTTTCCGGAGCAAGACTTCAAATACCTCAAAATACGTAAAACCGCATTCATGTGTTGTTCACTGGATTGTGCATGAATTGGCTAACAACACTGAGTGCATAAGCAAGATCTCTGGCCTTGTGTGAGATAGATACATCAATCTCCCCACAAGTCTTTGATATCTTCTTTTATCGGTAGGAACTTGATCAAAGTTCAATACACATTTACCTTTTCTTCTAAAGGTGTATGGACGGGTTGACATGCCGACATGCCCACTTCTTTTAGCGTATCAAGAACATATTTCCTTTGTGATAAGAAAATTCCTTCACTCGGATCGAGAAACTTCAATCCCAAGGAAGTATTTCAATGAACCAAGATCTTTCATTTGAAATTCCTTTGATAAGTATCTTTGCAAAGATTTCCTTTCCTCTCGATCATTTCTGTTACCACCATATCATCTACATATATGATAAGAGCAGTAATTTTATCCTTCCTTTTCTTTATGAACAAAGTATGATCAAAATTACTCTGACGATATCCAAAGTTTCTCATAGATTTGGTGAATCTTCCAAACCAGGCCCTGGGAGATTGTTTTAGTCCATATAATGACTTGTTTAGCTTACATACCTTCTTACCATGAGATCCTAGAACTGAAATACAGTGGGAGCTCCATGTAAACTTCTTCGATTAATTCACCATGCAAGAAGGCATTCTTTACATCAAACTGCTGTTGCAAAGGCCAATCCAAGTTTGCAAAGAAGCGATAACAAGACTCGTACAAGTTGATTTTCGCTCTTGGAGCAAAAGTTTCCGTATAGTCGATACCGTAAGTTTGGTCAGTAACCTTTAGCAACTAATCTTGCTTTATAACGTTAAATCTCACCATTTGCCTTGTATTTAACTCTGAAAATCTAACGACACCCCACAATTTTTCTTCCTTTTGGACAATCAACATAATCCCAAGTATCATTCTCAAACAGGGACCTCAATTCTTCTTCTATGGCTGCTCTCCATTTTGGATCAAACAATGCTTCCCGCACATTGTTAGGAATAAAAACAAGAGATAGTTGATTCACGAATGCCTTATTAGCTTTAGACAAACGATGGTGAGAGACATAATGACTATAGGGTACTTAACCTTACTAGAGATTTCAAAGTTCATATCTAGGTTTAGGAATACCTCTATTTATACGTTGTGGAAGTTGTTTCCTTGATTCTTCAAGAACATCCGTAAAGGACGATTGGTTTGGTTTTTCATCTTCTTGAGGTAACGTAGACTCGGAATCTCTTCTATCATAACCTCATCTTGAATCTCGACAAGACGATCCAATACTTGTACTTTCGTTTCTTCTCTTGAAGAACCTTCATCAAAATTTTCTTGAGGTATATCATCGAATTGACAATAACAGAGACATCGATTTCGATATATCTTCATCATAGTTAAGAGTCTGAATTTCCTTATGGTACTCCCCTGAAGTTCGACTCACATGAAAAAATACATAGTATCTTCATGAAATACAACATCCATAGTAACAAACATTCTTTTGGTTGGAGGATGATAGCAACGATATCCCTTTTAGTTGTTGCATATCCCACAAATACACACTTCGTGAGCTCTAGGAGCCAACTTATCACGTTGATTCTTGTGCGGAGATGAACATAAGCTACACAACCAAACACATGAGGCGGAAGATTAGGAACAGGTTGGAGACACAACCGCTTCACCAAGAGCTTGATGGGGTGTTTGAAACACAATGGTACTTTGGATGGCACTCGATTTATAAGATATGCTTTGCATAAGTGCCTCTCCCCAATACATCAATGGCATATGTGCTTCTATTAATGAAGCACGGACCACTTCCAATAAGTGACGATTCTTTCTCTCTCGCTACTCCATTCTCGCGAGGCGTATTAGAGCAAGTAGTTTGATGAATAACTCCGTGTCCCTCTAAATAATGTTGAAGGTCGAATCCATATATTCACCACCGTTATCACTACGAAGAACTTGAATCATTTGTTGTACTTGAAAGCTAATCATCTTATGGAACTTTTGAAACAAGTTGGTAACTTCACTTTTGCTTTTCATGAGACACACCCACGTCATTCTAGTGCAATCATCAATAAAAGTAACAAACCATTTTGAACCACCGAGAGTAGTAATTTTAGATGGCCCCCAAACATCAGAGTGTATGATCATAAAAGGAACTGGACTCTTATTGAATGATAATGGAAAAGAAGCATGATGGCTTTTTGCAAGTTCACATACTTCACAATGAAAACTAGAAATATCAAGTTTTGTAAACAAACTAGGAAATAATTTTTTAAATAACCAAACGACGCATGTCCCAATCGTCGATGCCATAACAAAATTTGAGATTTTTGTCTCTCCCCCGTAACCATCGGCAAGAAGAGCTTGACGCAGTTTATCCGAACTACTTGACACCAAATCCGAGATAATATAGCTTCCCACGCTTAACACCATAACCAATCGTTTGCTTCGTTGTGATGTCCTTAAAAACACAACGGTCGGCCAAAATATTACCACACAATGTAAAGTATTAGTTATTTGGGAAATCGACAGAGATTACAGGTCTAATGTAGGAACTACTAAGACAGAATCTAAGTCTAAACTTTCAAAGAGAGATATTGACCCTTCACCAAAGAATTTGAGCCTGTGAGCCATTTGTAGTAGAGACCGTTTTTTGTAAGGATGGTTTAAGGGAAGAGACATGTTTAGAATCGCATGTCATATGGTATGTAGCACCAGAATCAACTATCCATGAATTATTCGAAATAAGTGAAGAAACATTTAAAAACTTACCATCGTTACCTGTCCTTGCTACTGGAAGATGTATATTACCATGGAATCCTTTCCTTTCTTTGTTGAAGCCATTTGAGCACCGAATTCTTCTTTGTCTCCTTCTTCCTCTCCATATGTTGATCCCACTCAATCTGGATATCCAACCAACTCGAAACACATGTCAGTTGTATGTCCAGTTGATTACAATGTGTACACTTAAGTGATGACTTGTCCACCTCGGTCTTTTGAGTATCTATGAAAAGACCCCTTTTGATTGTACCTGGTTTCGAGTTGCCATAGCAAAGAGGTTCAACTTCTTCCGATTCTTTTGTCATCGTTGTCGTCGAATGCATTCACGACTAACAAGTGAATAACATGATTCCAATTCGGGAATAGGATCCTTTCTCAAGATTTCACCACGGATGCTGCTCAAAACTTTCATCTAATCCAATACAGGAATATATGCACCCTTAGCGCCTTTGTATTGATTTTAGATAGGCTTCAACATCATTAGGATTCTCCATAACCACCTTGTCACGATGATCCAACTCTCCAAAGATTTCAGTTAGTTCTCCATAATAAGTTGAGAGAGCTCGCCATTTTGATTTGCCGAAACGCTCGTCGGTTTAGAGTAAACACTCGCATCTCATCATCTCCATCATAAAAAGCTTTAGATAATGCATCCCGATCTCTCTAGCGGTAGGTAACCGAATATATCTCTTCATGATTTCGGGTGACATAGACATCAACAACCATCTCTTGACCTTTTGATTATCTCAGGTGCCACTTTTCATATTTTGGATCTTCCTCGGTAGGTTTTCTTGTTCTTCCCATAATAAAAGAAGTTTTTTCTTTTTCAAGAATATGCATCTCCATGATTTGTGACCACAAGTCATAGTTTGTTTCATCAATAACAATCCTGTGCTTGAATGATGCACCTTCGATTGAACGATAATAGGAGCAGCATTTGTTTTCCATCTGCCCTTTTTGTTTAGATTTATTTTGGTATAATTTCAATCACTACCCATGATTCAAGAACCCTAGCTCATAGATACCATCTTCATAAATATGAGATTGAGAAGAAGATAATTCTTTATTATGATAATCATATACATTCTCAAGTTACACTCATGAATATATAGAGCTAAAAATATATTGTGATAAAGCAAAGATCCTATATACTAGAAAACAATATTTATCCTTAAATAAGGATATATGTTAACATGTTCAATATCTTCTGTTGTTGCCTTGACTGAAGTACCCGTTGTCTCTGCAAAAGATGATCTTATTTATAAGATCAGGGTTTATTAATTGTACCAAACAAACAAACAAAAAATGTACCAACAACTACTAACATCTTTGTTGAGATAGAAACACAACTATTCATCGGAGTTATTGTCCGAGACACTGATTTTAGCTAAAAACATAGAAATTCTCTTTTAAAGGTTTAAAGAGCAAAGATAAACAGAAGCAGTAATTTACCTACCCGATGTTTCAAATTTGCATTAGGTGAAAAGTTATGAAAGTTTGAGGTAGATCAAAACCTAGCTAACTCATTTATGATATTTTTGGAACTTTGGAAATGGAAATTGGAAGTCCAGGGTTTTTATAATCCATTAAATTATGACTTCTTGGATGCAAGCAAGTCTAATATTATCAACACTGCAAAGATTAAGTTCGCCACTGATTCCTATAGGTAGCTTGTAGTATACACACAAGTTCAATAGACCAATAGGTAGCTTGTAGTATACACACAAGTTCAACCACCAATAAGTTAGCTATGGGCAAACAAAACTTTTATGAGGCCAACCTACGATAACAAACAAGTACTCCTATTATTTTGAAAATATAGAATTGTGGGAAAATTTTGACAATCCAGAGTTATATTATTATGGACCTTCCGGTTATCGCAACACTAAAGCTTCAAACCTTAAGAAGCAAAACAAAGAGTAGACCAGTTTCGTGTTTTGCACCAATCTCCTGAAAGATTCCCCCCACCCCGGAGAACAACTTAAACCCCTAATAACATACAGGGTGAGCCCACACAAGTCATTACCCCTCAAAATTACCCCTCAAAAGCACTAAATCAGAACAATACTACACCATTATAGAAAACAAAGAGAAGTTAAAGTGGATATACTTACTTTTCATCTCCGTTCTCTTATCAGGTTGAGTGCTGTATAACCTTTTCCGGATAGCCCTCGTCCACCTTTGTTAGCTGCCCTCGAAACACATGACATTCAGAATATGAATTAAGCAAGTGATCAATAAACAAAATGCACCTACAATTTAAGAGTCCAAAACAGATGCTTTTCTTACCACTCCCAAAACTTGATCCTGGACTCCAGCATATGTGATTACAGGGTTAGTTGCAGAGACAGACCAAGCTTTAACTCTATGATCTCCAATTCACGCATTTGTAGCAGTTTCCTCACCTATTTAAGCTCCACAACAGCTCTTTAACCTTCAAAAACTCATCCTAATTCAGAACCTTCAATAGCTTCTGATTGTACTCCTCGCCATTATCCCCTGCATCTACCTCATGGTAGTCAGAGTTATCCTCCCACTCTTCCATTGAAACAGATTCCTCATCATCCTTCTTCTCCATTTTGACTTTGTTATAATGTTGTGGTTTCTTGTATGGGAATAGGTGATAACATGTCCAACCACAAGTAAATTAAAATACCATTGTTAAGATGTGCCTATGAATTCGAAGCAGCGCTACAAAGTAAGAATACCATATGACTAAATACCAAGCTACTTAGAGTTTGTTCGTCAAGAAAGTTCCACTTTTGCCAATAAATCATAATCCTCTACACTATGCAACAAACTATTGTGACCTGAGAAAAGTAAATACAGGTGACTGTGCGACTTTTATATCACAAGGCTGAACTTGGACGATGTAATTTGATTTCTTGTTATTTCAGTTTATACCCTAGTCAATTCTATTATCGGAAGCTCTTAACACACCTCAGACCAAATCAAGAGTTCAACGTCTAAAACTGTTACTGACTTAAAAGGATAACCATCCGAAAACACAGAATGATATATATTAGTGTTTGAGGTTCAAACAGGCCTTAGCCCGAAACCTTGCGCCTGCAATTTTAAATGCAGGGAGAGGGGGTGAGGCAACCTGCAATCCATATGGCCATTCAAACCAGCAAATGTTGCTTGGTTTCTGGTTCTCCTCGTCAGACCAGCATGGATCTTCTCCAAGAGCATTCTGATGGGGGGTATTTTCAGGACACCTTCTACGAAACATAATTATTCATGGCATAGGTGTGTGACTATAATCATGCTATAACAAGTGGTGGAACATGAAAGTATGAAACTAATTAAGAGATGATGCAGAGCATTGGACTAGACAGGAGAACTAGTTGACATTAATCCAAGGCTTTTACCATTATCTCTCAAATCACATTGGACATTTCATAGAAAATGCAAACAAAATCACAAAAAGATGCAGAAAAAAAAAGAAAGAAACACAAAATAGAAATCTAATCTGATTGACAGAGGAAGTAAGAGATGAAACCTTATGGAGTGATGCAGCTATAACTCATCATCAGAATCAGCATCACCATCATAGACTGCATCCTCATCGTCATAAGTACAACCAAGACCCATAACCCCTCTCAATTTCATCCTCCTATGGTACTGCAGCTTCATACACACCATTGTTAGCAACAAAATTCACAATACACTTTTCTTGGATGGGTACTTTAAGCTAACTCATCACTAAAACATAGTTTTTGAGGCAAATCGTCATAACCCAACTTTTATATCCACCGACTTCACCGATGTTGAAACCCAAATCTTTGTAATGTTAACAGCAATGTGTGTTATGGAGCTTCAGACCAAAATTGCATAACAAAGTCGAAGGAGAGAGACAGAGTGTTTTGTGGTTCAGTTTACGAGTTTGGGATTTTAATCAGTTTTTTAATTCCTTTTGGCACATTACACTATGTATGTAGTAGGTAGAGGAAACGTTTGTTGCATTTACTTAGCTTACTGTTGCACGCCTCGAGAACATATTTTGAACTGATTGGTGCAGGGCAGCACAGCACAGCAGGGGATATAATTATGTCAACACTGTTGGCATGCGTGATACCCCTATAATAGGCAATAATATAACACAGGGCCATTGAAGTCTAATCTTGAGAACCGACGGATTATTGGAATGAGTGAATAGGGATCCTCCTTTTGATGCCTAACTTTTTTTCTAGGAAAGGATTTGAATGGAGTGACTTGTTTTTCTATTCGTATATGTTTTTTTTGTATGGAAGTTATATGGAATGAGCAAAATGGAGGCATTAGAACCTATGAAGCACGGACACCTCAAAACCGGTGACGTATCCGTGTCGGACGCCTTATCAGTGTCGGACACTTGGTGATACGTATCGGACACCCCATTTAAAGTGTCCCTTTTTATTAATTACGAAAAGGGTAGGGGATGCTTTTGGGATACTTCCCAGATACTCTAGAGGGGACACTTCTTATAGTATATATATATATATATATAATATATTGCCAAATATTTGTATACAAAATATGTTAAATATTTTTAGATATGTAATATATTCGTATTTATCAAAAATTATTCAATAGAAGCAGTATATAAATGTCTAACCCTAACATTCTTATTCAATATTGATGAGTGATGGGTTATCTTTTTTTTTATCTTTTTTTTTTTTTTTTTATATTCCAGATAGTATTTTATAATTTTCTTACTTTATGCGATTCTTTTCACTATTAATAAATTAAATATTTTTTAATTAATACACGTATCCCAACGTATCCCGCATCCCCATTTTTTGAAAACTGACGAATCCCCGTATCAGTATCCCCGTATCCGTATCCCCGTATCAGTATCCGTGCTTCATAGATTAGAACGGCAAAATGCTAATGGAGGACCGATTTTCATTGTCCAAATGTGAACCAATAAAATTCAGCCATTCAAACTCGTTTTAAAAGGCCCACTCGAACAAGACCATGTTTTTGGTACACCTAGACAAGTTGTCTTTCGTTCCAAATTATTACCGAAACTTGACTTATTTGTGAGATTTTAACCGATTTCGAATCATCCGAAACCGTATCATACTCGTACCTCCGAATTGTCAACTAGACTTTACCATTTTATGGGCAAAAGAGAAAGTGAGACTCAGAATACAGAGAGAGAGAGGAAAAAGTTGCATGCCACAACATGATTTCTTCCTTGTTCGTACGTGGTGGTGGTACAGGGGAAGTGGGTTCCCTATTACTACTATTTTACAGCACAGTGATCACCCTTGAGTTCCATGAAGGGACACTAGCAGTAGTGGATAACTATGACCGGTCCGCAAAGTGACGCAAAATCATTGCGCGTTACGGAATTGGTAACCTGGCAGATGGAGCTGCACAATCCGACGATGTAGCGCCAAGATGGCTGAGACAAGAAAGGTTAATTGGCATTAGCAACATTATGCGATAGTGTTGCATATCCTTATTCAGAGTTAGCCAAGCTCAAGGAAGGAATAAAGGATGAGATGCAAAGTCATGGAATGACTTTGGCATGGTCCTAAGCTTTGGTCAAGGCATGGACTGTGCATGTGCATCAATGGTGAGGCCAAACACGCCATTGGTGATAGTTGCTCGCCAAAGGAGATGCAAGTGATGCATATGAAGCATGAAGATTGTACTAAGCAAGTCAAGACTCAGTTGGCATACTATTTGGATGTTGGCATCCAAATGAGCTAAGTGCACAAAGCAAGCCATAATAGTGCAATGCAAGCCATAATAGCGCAACGCAGACTATAATAGTGCAATGCAAGCTATAATAAGACAACGCGAGCCATAATAGCGGTATTTGGCGGAAGGGCAAGGCCGAGTTGCATGATGCGATGTTACGGGACTTGAGTGCAAGTGCCGATGCGTAGAGTGTGTGCATCACACGCATGCCAAAGTCGAAGAGCAAGTTAGAGACGGTTATAAAGTGCTTCATAACCGAGTTTGGCATATCCTAACCGTTGAAGACACGTGTGGCGCCTTGTACAAGCCACACCAAAGATAGCTTAAAAAGGTGGAACTGGCGGTTAGGAACGCCCATGGACGGATGGCTGTTCATGGGGCGTGCAACGAGTTGCATACGGATTGGCCCGGCTTCTTGGCATTATAAATAGCCAGAGAAGCTACACGTAATCGAGTTGTTCAATAGTTCGAGTGTTGAGGAACCATTTTGCGGTAGAGAGTGAGTTTGCCGTTAGGCTTAGAGAATAAGCTTGTAAGTCCATTGGTTGGACGTTTTTGTATCTTCCCCTTAAGCTAATAAAAGTGAGTTTGTTGGCTTATACGTTTAGCTTTGGTTCCTTGTTGATTTGATTATACTCCCCAACTTTACATGAAGCATAAACATGGCAAGAACCTCTTTGTAGTATGGGCTACATTGTTTGGTAGAGAAAATCTGAGTAAGACTTCCGTTGCATACTCTTGGTAAAGTTGGTAGACGCATTGGTGCAATCTTATAAGGCCGAAATACAAGTGGGTGATAAGAGATCATTGAACCATTGTATTGCCGAGTTATACCTTCGCGAAAAATTGCTTGGAGCATTTGAAGGCGTGACAATACGGGTATCAGAGCGAAGGTTGCTCTGTTTTAGCTTTTGTTGGAAGATTTTCTCTGTTTTGCTCGAGTTTAGTTGTTGAATTGCTAGAGATAATGGCTGGTAAGAAGAGTTCGACAGATACCTTGACTGATAGGATTGCTAACTTGGAAGATAGGATTGGTGGAGAGGTACGCCATCCTAATGATGCCAATTATAAAGCAACGGTTATGGCTCGCATTCAAAGCTCTTGATGAGTATGTTCTTTGAATGTTGGAGTCAAACCAAGATGCAACTTATAAGTATGGTGATTTGGAAGGCCAAATCGATGCTGTTAAGACCATGTTCACAGGTGCCTTGAAAGAACTAACTGATGAGATTAGTGTCTTGAGGCGAATGGTGGGTGTAATTGGTGTAGATCAAGCTACTGCAGGTGGTAGTGGCAGTGAATTTACGAAGATTAAAGTCCCATAACCTAAGGCGTTTTCTGGCACAAAAGATGCGAAGGCATTGGAGAATTTCATGTGGGACATGGACCAATACTTCAAGGCCGCCAGAACCCCGGAAAAACAAAAGGTTACTCTCCTTAGCATGTACTGGAGGGTGATGCGAAGTTATGGTGGAGAACTAGAACGTATGATGACCTTACTACTTGGTCATCCAAGTATCGTGACATGGGATGTCATGAGAGATGAATTAAAGAGTCAATTCTTGCCAAGAAATGCGGGTTGGTTAGCCGTAGAGAACTTGCGTAAGCCGAGGCATACCCGGTACACCACGGGAATACGTGAAAGAGTTTTCATCTCGATGCTAGATATTCGCAACATGTCTGAGGAAGACAAGTTGTTCAATTTTACATCTGTTTTGCAAGCATGGGCTCAGGCCGAAGTGCGAAGGCAAGGTGCCAAAGACCTACCTTCGGCCATTGCAATCGTGGACAGCCTTGCTGATTTTAGGTCAGTCAATACCTCAACTGATGCTAATAAGAAGGGTAAGGACAAGAAAAACCAGAGGAGTAAGGAAAAGGATAAGAAAGGTTCTGAGGACAAGGAGAAAAGCTATCAAAGGGATGATAGTTTGGCTGCGAAGAACAAGGCTGGTGGCTGTTTCTTATGCAAGGGTCCTCACCTTGCACGTGATTGTCCAAAGAAAGAAAAATTGTCCGCAATCGTCACTGAGTGTAGTGGTGACAAAGAAGAAACTGATCAAGTGGAGCATGTGAATCCTATTCAACTATGCAACATAGTAGCACAAACACAAATAGACATCATGGGCTGAGTGGCGCTGCCTAGTTTATGTGAAAGTTGGCATACACAATCATCGTCTCTGGGGCATGGCAGATCTGGTGCGTCGCATACTTGTTATGAGCTTGTCATTGGCCCGAGTACTTGGGTTTGGAAGTGTATCAGGCTGGTCACCGCATGAAGACAGTGAATGATATAGCTAAGCCAATCAAGGGGATGGCAGTGGCAAATGTTGAAGTTGGAGATTGGCATGGCCAGGTCAGTGTAATGGTGATGCATCTCAATGACTTTGAGATGATCCTTGGTAACAACTTTTTCAAAGAAGCAGAGGCAACAGTGATGCCTCACCTTGGCGGAATTTTCATACAAAGTCCGAGTGCACCTTGTTTCGTGAAAGGTGTAAGGAAAGTTAGTCCGGTTGATATGAAGTGTGACATGGGAAAGGCAAGTGAGTTTGCCCCTGTCCGATCGTTCGAAGAAAGCTTAGCTGAGATTCACATGGAATTTGGATGTCCTATGGATCTTAGTGTCCCTTATTCGCCGTGATTAGCGCATGTATTAAGAAGGGGCATTGCAGTGCTGTTTGCAAGTGCCTGAACCTGCAAGGTTGCCGAAGTATGGAGACTTTAGCATATTATCTGTTTGCTGTTTCTGTTTTTAAGTTAAGTTGGGTGTTGCTTATCTTACGGTCTTTGAAGATAGCACACTTTAGTTGGTGTATTTGCTTTGGTAATGTGTTTGCTTTCGGTAAGGCCAGTGTTGGCAGATGGTGTAATGGGAATGGTCCCTATGTTTCTTATGTAAGGCTAGTGTAATGAATGAAGGAGGTGTTTAAGCAAAAACCTTGTCTCTTTTTGATTAATGTAAACTAAGTTCATTGGGAAGCACTACGAGTATACTTAGCCAAAGTATGCAATAAGAAGCGCTGAAAGCAAAACCAAGCAAGAAGTAAAGTTGATGGCATAGGCAAGTTTGCTGTTGGGAGAGTTACATAGAAGTGCGGCAAGATTTGGCAACGATAGCATGGAGTAACGCAGAAGAATGAAGATGTAAGTCCATCAATCATATGAGTTAAGAGTAACTCATAGTTAGGAAGAACATGATGTTGTTTTTCCGCTACATTAAAGCGTAGCAGTTTGAAAGAACAAGTGAGGCCTTGTTAGTTTCAAGGGCGCGTGAAGAGGAGCCTGGTCTCTAGAGAGACGTTGTGATGTCACGGGTTTCCTAAGTCATGGCTAATGTCATGCATTTCAGTCGAGTTAGCACAAGAGTGGTGCAAGAAGATTTAAGAACACTTAGTCTATAGTAAGACACATTGAATTGCAAAGGTGCAATATCAGTCGGAATTGAAGGCAAGTAAGCTCAGTCATGCATATCAGAGTGATATGTTAGCTGTTTGAAGTGTACACTTAGGCACAGAAATGGCTCAAAGGAAAAAATTGTGCTGATGCAAGAGGCATAGCGACAGATTGCAAGTAGCATTTGGGTGTTGAGATGTGAATGAAGTAGAGATTGAAGCATAGTCGACGGTGTGACAATGATGCTGGAATTCATAGGCTCAATAGCAAGGCAAAGAAACGAAGTGGCGGCGTAAAGCACTAGGCAAAGAAGTTTTGGCAAGGTTAAAGGCTAAACAAAGTTGATGATTCCTGAAGATGGTTCAGATGCGTGCAAGGCCAAGGAAAGTTCAGCAGAGACTGAACTGATATTCCGTTCAACGACGACGTTGAACAGATTGGGTGGGCGAGGTCTATGACCGGTCCGCAAAGTGACGCAAAATCATTGCACGTTACGGAATTGGTAACCTGGCAGATGGAGCTGCACAATCCGACGATATAGCGCCAAGATGGCTGAGACAAGAAAGGTTACTTGGCATTAGCAACACTATGCGATAGTGTTGCATATCCTTATTCAGAGTTAGCCAAGCTCAAGGAAGGAATAAAGGATGAGATGCAAAGTCATGGAATGACTTTGGCATGGTCCTAAGCTTTGGTCAAGGCATGGACTGTGCATGTGCATCAATGGTGAGGCCAAACACGCCATTGGTGATAGTTGCTCACCAAAGGAGATGCAAGTGATGCATATGAAGCATGAAGATTGTACAAAGCAAGTCAAGACTCGGTTGGCATACTATTTGGATGTTGGCATCCAAATGAGCTAAGTGCACAAAGCAAGCCATAATAGTGCAATGCAAGCCATAATAGCGCAACGCAGACTATAATAGTGCAATGCAAGCTATAATAGCACAACGCGAGCCATAATAGTAGTATTTGGCGGAAGTGCAAGGCCGAGTTGCATGATGCGATGTTGCGGAACTTGAGTGCAAGTGCCGGATGCGTAGAGTGTGTGCATCACACGCATGCCAAAGTCGAAGAGCAAGTTAGAGACGGTTATAAAGTGCTTTATAACCGAGTTTGGCATATCCTAACCGTTGAAGACAGTGTGGCGCCCTTGTGCAAGCCAAGCACCAAAGATAGCGATTAAAAGGTGGAACGCGGTTAGGGAACTGCCCATGGACGGATGGATGTTCATGGGGCGTCAATGAGTTGCATACGGATTAGCCCGGCTTCTTGGCATTATAAATAGCCATAGAAGCTACACAAAACTCGGTGTTGTTCAATAGTTCGAGTGTTGAGGAACCATTTTGCAGTAGAGAGTGAGTTTGATGTAGGCTTAGAGAATAAGCTTGTAAGTCCATTGGTTGGACGTTTTTGTATCTTCCCCTTAAGCTAATAAAAGTGAGTTTGTTGGCTTATACGTTTGGCTTTGGTTCCTTGTTGATTTCATTATACTCCCCCAACTTCTGTGAAGCATAAACATGGCAAGAACCTCTTTGTAGTATGGGCTACATTGTTTGGTAGAGAAAATCTGAGTAAGACTTCCGTTGCATACTCTTGGTAGAGTTGGATGATTGCATTGGTGCAATCTTATAAGGCTGAAATACAAGTGGGTGATAAGAGATCACTGAACCATTGTATTGCCGGGTTATACCTTCGCGAAAAATTGCTTGGAGCATTTGAAGGCGTGACAATAACCATGACTAACAGTTTTTTGACGACCGGATGATGTTCATATATATAAAGGGTTTTGTTATCTTGTGCATCTGTTGAAGTAAAAATGTTCCTACAACAGTCCTCGAGATTTGTATTAAAAGATATAATCTTATCCGTTAGATGAATTAAGATTTGTACTTGATGAGTGAATTGTAGACCGCCAGATGATTCACAATATTCCTCGAGATGCGTTTTTGATGATGAAGAGATTTATTTCGCCTCTCCAATGACTTTAGCTCTCTTAGAATTGTTGATGAATGAAAAAGGGCACGAGAGCAAAGACACTCTGATGCCTCAATGAGTAAGAGCTCTAAGCAGGTTTTTATGGAGAGAGAAGGATTAGAAATGTGTACCTTTCTAGTTGAAATCACTCCTCTATTTATAGGTTATAGAGGGTATGCATCCAGTCCATTATTTGTCTGCATTCATCTTGGAATTATGTATCTAGATAGTAGAAATATACTTAGTCCAATAATGAATCTATATTCATCCCCTCCTTTAGGATGACCAGATTAATTAATGTATTTGGACTAAGTATATATCTAGATTAATTATAACCTCCAAGTTTGAATTTATGCCTGGTCTTACCAACAACTAATTCATCCACTTTTTAAGATACAATGAATTTAGTCACCTTTAATAAAGGCCAACAGATTAGGTTTTTAACCCTTAATCGATTTAGGCTTCAACCCATGACCCAATTAATTTTTTTGTTTAGGCTAATGGGATGAAGATCCTATTAAGCCATTTCCATATTTATGTGGTCCAAACATCGCTTTTCTTAATTCCCAACTTGTTGGTGGATTAAGAAAAGAGTAACTGGATCAGTTGCTTCATAGTTGTACTCTGACGCCCCCAAGCTTCATGTTGAAACGATATGGTAGTCTGCTTGTGAACAAGGTTGCACTTTGTGTTGTTGGACGAGAGTTTTCCGTAGTCGAATATGAATGATGCTTGATGATTGTATCACGAGTTTCAAGTTATGTGTTTGCTGATGTAACAGGTCTTCTTGCTTGCAGCACAACAATTTTTTTTTTCCGATGTGGTAGCTATTGCACTGACTGTTATAAATGTTGGCACGTCTCTTGGATAATGTATCTCGTTTTTGAGACAAGAGTTCGTGGTTTCACTGACGCAAAACTTGGTGAGAAATTGTGGTTGCGATGAGTGCAAGATTTAAGTCTTCACTTGTGAATTGAGGTCGTAGATGCCAGCACGACGAAATACTTTATGCTCGTACTGTAGTTGTTGTATAACTTCATAGTTCGGAAAAAAAAACTGGTATATTTCTTCTGTGGAGTATAGAACATTGTGCTTAGATTTGTATGATGTTGCATAAATATACTCCAATTGATGTTCCAACGATGATGGTGACGCTGAGTCGTGATCTGCACCTTTTAGATGGTTGTAAAATATCACAACTACTCATGCATTGAGAGCTTGATAAGTGATGTTCTTATGATGCCTTTTCGAGTGATGCTTCACTATATCTCATACCTAACCGGGGGCATGAGGTAAAATATGAAACTCATTCCTTTGAGATCTTCATATTATATAGATGTTTTTTTTTTTTTTTTTTTTTTTTTTTTGCTTTCTCGTCGCTTTTTTCCTCCATGTCCAACAAAGCTTCTTCATGCAAATATTTTTCACTTTATTTTTCCTCTTTTGCTCCAGCTCCAAGTATGCTTCTTCATGCAAATAATAACTTTGACTCCATCAAAGATAGTTCGCAAATCGATTTGATTTTTTATCTCCTTTCGCTCCCGCTCCAGTAAAGCTTCTTTTTGGAAATATATATATATATTTTCATTTTTTCTCCCGCTCCAACAAAGTTTCTTCATGTAATTTTTTCTAATTTTCTCCATAAAAGCTTCTTCGCAAAATAATTTTTGTTTGTTCCAGCTTCGATAAAGCTTATACATGCAATTTGATATTCTTTATTATTTTTCTGTTTACCTCTAGCTCCAGTTTGTACGAAAATATATTTCTTTTCCTGGTATAATAAACTCTCATTGCCCTGAGAGTGGGGTTCCATTTCCCATGGAACAAGATCCTTGCTATTCTTGAGCCTGCGCTAACCAGTTTAGGTTTAGCTTGCTCGCAAATTTGTGCAAGTATTTACTAAGACGTGCAATGAATATTTTTTTGAAATATTTCCTCTAATCAAAGCCAAGTTGGTTCGGTTCTCCAACGCCTTGAGATGGGGTTCCATTGCCCATGGAATAAGGTCTTTGCTAATTTTGAGCATGCGCTAAATTGGTTTAGCTTGCTCACAAATTTACGCAAGTATTGACTAAGACCGTGCAAGGAATATTTTTTGAAATATTTCCTCTAATCAAAGCCAAGTTAGGATCGGTGCTAGTTGTGCGAGAGTTATTGTTTAACAGCTCTGGCTAGTATGCCCGAAGTTTATGTTCGATCTTAGCTATGCGAGTGTTATTGCTAAACAAACTCTGGCTAGTATCGAAGTGTGTGCATCATGCCTTTGTTTATGAGTTGTGCACTTATATGTGAATTATGCATTTATTGTAGGACTATGAAATACGAATATTGCAAACAAATTAAGCAGTCGTTTAGGTTTACCTTGTGAGGCGTGAATGGATCCAACATCGCAAATATGCATCCCGTAGTCAATTGCGAACTATTTCCGAAGTTCCATGTTTTGGGCTCCATTTTGCTGCTCTTCGCTCAATATGACTTCCCTCTTGCTAGCTTATCTATCAGGTATGGTCTTCCCTGACGCCCCAACTGTTCGACTATCGTGAGTAAAACTACGTAACGTGTGTAGGTCCATTTGTTTTAAACTCGTTACAAGTGTTAACTTGTATCCATCCAAAGAACATATCGTCGATTGATCGACGAGCTAAATCTTGTGAATGAACCGACGAGTTGGAATCTTGGATCTAACGAGTTAGATCGTTGGATAAATATTAAGTTTGATTGATGGACCAAGGGCAAATATGCAACAAAGTAATGCTGGAATTGGAGTAGAGACATAATGGAGATGTTTTCCTCCGATTTGTTGTGAGTATACAACTTGAGATTGCTGATATTTGTGAGGTTAGGATAAGAGAATGTGTGTGAATTGAATACGCTGATGGTGCTACAAATGAGGTCTACGGTTGATGTTCATATCACATACTGTTGATGACAACCATTTCCATACGTGTCGGTACATATGTGTCATTATTTTATCTGGCATAGGAAGAATGCATCCATAACGGGATACATTGGAGACCACTGCCATAAAAAATATATATGGAAATTTTCTCTTATTTGAAGGCGAAACTTTCCATATATGTTTTTCCCTTAATACCCCTTATGCTTTTCGAGGTATTCCCCTCGACTCTGGTCGTCAAGGTATTTCTCTCGCTCACACCTGTTGTTCGGCCAATGGCTAGATACCTATGGTCGTTCAGCTTCTACGATGGCTTGATGCCTTTTATAGTGATCATTTTTCTTTGATACATTATGGTTCATGTGTCATATCGTGACTATTTTGTACCCTTCACACTCGCCAACCCCAATGTGAAGATCTTGCACGCTGATGTTGAATAATACTTTTATTACTCGTTTACGGTCTCTTATCCAGTGAGGCCTTCAATAGTCAGTTTTCTATATCTAACTCTTGCAATATTTCACGCAGACTCAAAAATTACAAGATTCACAAAACAACTGGGTCAGTGATAAAGATCAAGTAATCTGAATCATCCTCGATCATTTTACTGATCAATTCACATCCCAAAGCACAAAAATAGATGAAGAACTCTTCGCACAAATCACAGTCAGACTATCCCCAAGACAATGCACATAGTTAACGGAAGAGGTGACTACAGCGGAAATCAAACAGGCTCTGCTCTCCATCAACTCTGAAAGCTCTCCGAGACCTGATGAATATACTAGTAAGTTTTTCAAAGCTTTTTTGGACACCACACACCGTCAATTAATATCCATGGTCCACAGTTTTTTTAACACACTAAACCTTCACCCACTCATGAATCATACCAACGTAACCCTCATACCAAAAATAGATCATCCTTCAAAACCATCCCGATTCAGACAAATCAGCCTTTGCAATGTAGTATACAAGGTGATATCAAAGATCCTAGTAAATCGCTTACGCCCCTCCTCCCATTTATCATAAGTCCATATTATAGCGCCGTTCGAGAAAGATCCATACATGATAACATAACAATCGATGGAGAACTATTCCATCGTATTAAAACCTCCGCATCTAACTAAAGATCCAAAAATAGCCTTGAAATTAGATATTAAGAAAGCTTACGATGAGCTTAGACTAGGGGGTCATAAAAAGGAATTCTAAAAAATGGGATTCCCAACCAAATTCATAGATTATATTATGTTATGTATCACTACAATTACCTATTCAATTAACATCAATGGTACCCCTCATGGATACATCACCCCTACGAGAGGCAAACACGGAGATCCTCTTTCTTCCTATACTTTCATTAAATGTACAGAAATTCCATCAACCAACCTAGGAAATTTAGAATCCCAAAATTTTGTAAAAGGGCTAAACATAACCCAAAAAGCTCCACCTATTTTGCATCTAACATATGCGGATAACCTCATAATCACCTACAAGGAATCTCCGGAAGACACTGCTCACTTCTTCAATCCTATAGTTCTTCGACGGGTCCGAAAATCAACGCAGCAAAATCAACAATAAATTACCATCCAAGACTGCAACAAAATCAGCTAGACGTTATTCAACAATTTTTACATGCCAAAGATCGTCAATTCCACCAATATACCGGGAGTTTAGCTTTTAAAAACCGGAGAACCTCTAGTCACATCTTTGAACCATTACTTCATCGCTCTACGAGGAAAGCTTAAGGATGGATGACCAAATGCGAATCAAGTAGGAAGGTTAGTACTCATTAAAAATTCCTTAATACCTACCTCAAACCACCTTATGTAAACACAATTATTCCCTACTCATATACGCAAACAGATAGATCGGATTGCTAGAAATTTTTTCTAGGGCCATGACTCAACAGTTAAAAAACTTCACCTAATAGGATGGACCAAACTAAGTAAACCAACAACAAAAGGAGGTCTTGGCATTAGGAAAAGTAGTCACCACAATAAAGCGTTATTCATGAAAACCATATGGAACATACACGACCAACCTAATTCCATTTGCTCCAGATTATATAATGAAATATATACACAATCAACCAATCTTCCAGGAAAACACTTCAATTCCAACCTCTTCTAGCCACAATGGAAACAAATGGCATATCTCATACCTACATTACAAAAACTTATTTTCCATCGTATTGGAAATGGTTTAAATACGCCATTCCAAGAAAATTGGTTAATTGACCACCAAAACCTAAACCCTGACCAATACTACCCAATCCAATTAGTTTCTGATCTCATTGAACCATATACCCATAACTGGAATCTTAAACAACTGAATCACCTCCCACCTACTGATATCCAAAACATAATAAACATTCACCTTCCCCTAAACATGCCTCAGGATAACATTATATGGCCACACTCAAAATCTGGGAAATACACTACTGCCACTGGGTACACTTGTATAATACAACAAAAAGACATCCAGCACCATATAAACCCCCTTCATACCTCCCACAAAATTCTTGTGGAATTTGCCTTTGTCCACCAAAAATCCAGATTTTCTTGTGGAAATCTACAAACGTAGGTCTCCCGACTTTCTCAATTCTACACCGCATCAACATCACAAACTCCAACCAATTCCCCAGATACAATGCCGAGCCAGAAACAACATAGCACATGCTTATTCACTGCCCAATTCCAGCAGCATCCTGAAACATCCTATTATCCCGTCTATCAACAAACCAAACCAACATGAACTCCCATGTCACTATAAATAATCAAACAACCATTACCCAAATTTTACAGGATGCAAGCCATGCCACCTACATATCAGCTAGTTATTTGTTCTTCTGGAACAATTGGATATCCAGAAATGATTTAGTTTTCAAACAACATCAAACAACCCCGAGATAACATCCTCGCACTTACCCTACAACAAAAAAAAGAGTTTGAATTAGAAAAAATAGTTTTACCCCCAAATTTACCACGGGAGTGTAGCGCCCCCTAAGCTAGAAGCTGACTAATCCAAGAGATTAACTATAAAAAGAGGCACTAAGGATCTAAAACATCTAATTAAACACCAAGAAAGTAGTTCTAAACAAAGATTAACCCGAATCTTAACCCTCTCTTAAATAAATACAAGAACTCCTCTCAAATGATACATATTCAATAGTGAGTTGATTTACAAAGACAATATACGCACAAAGTAAACATCGCGGAAGCTAACCAACTAACGAAACCAACTCCTCAAGCTTTCATTGCCCGTGCACATCTTGATCTGTCTCTCGAAACCGAAAGTGGGAATTGAGGAGCACATCATCCTGCGAAGGGTACCAAAGAAGTATTAACAACTAACTTTCAAGTAATCACTAGAATGATTTGAAGAAATGCAGGTTTTACTTAAAAACCAATAAAACGCGGAAAAACAAATAATGTATATTAAGATAATAAGTTGTACTCAAATATAAAGTTGTACCACCCAATCATCCTAGATGCTTTCAACAATGTAAATAATAGTTGAGCCACGTATTCCCGGAGTAGTAAGGCGTGACTCTTGAAGATTCATTAATGATCATTAAAGCACCATGAGGTTTGCGGCCCCATAGTCAGATAAGATTGGTACCTTACCAGTACCTCAATGTACGCGTACTCTACATAACAAGTATCCAAATAGATCTATGGTGACACTATTATATCCGATTTAAGAACTTAATCATGGAGAACCATATACCTCTCGTAAATCAAATCCAACAATCAAATATAAGATTCTCAACATCATTCACTCCAAATACCAAAACATAATGTAAATAGCTTTTTGAAAGTAATTTAAAAGAACAAGAAACATTCATGCATACATAATAGTTCCATCTATGAAACTCATTCTATACACCAATCAAAAGGAAACCTTCTTCCTTTCATGCTAATGAAGTAAAGATTGTAATCACTTTCCATTCAATGGAAAGAATAAACTTTTGAAAATAAGTAATTACTCCCAAACAAAGATATTGGTTGTTTCTAAAGACCCAATCCCATCCCAAAGTGTAAAAGAAATCTAGTTTTTATTACAAACAAATAATACATGCATACACATATATCATATAGTAACAAAGATATGCATGAATTTCACAAAAGATAAATTTGTAAAACAATAATGAGAGAGAGTTCGTTATAAGTCCCACATATTTTGATGACAAGCCTCGCATACCTTGAGATCCATAATCCACTGGTTCATTCTTTAGATCGATCATTGTAATAAGATTAATTGTTAATCGCACAAGCACTCTAAAGATTAGCCAAAAGGCTCATACAAGGCTCATAACACAATCTCATACAATTCTCTAGTTATAAGATAAATGAACTATCTATTGGTTCTAAGCCCACTTATGATTCTACACCTTTCAATTATCTATCTTTAGCACGAATAAAGGTTTACTAATTCAATTAGGTTGGTCATATAGTTCACTAGATATGTCTTATGAATATCTACAACTTTGTAGAAGGGACCAAAGACTAGTTCGGACCAAAAGGTCCAATTCATTGTTTAATAGTAAAACTGACCCTAAGCCCAAGTCTACTAAACCTAGACATTAATCTAAAGCCCGGTCCAACAGGTCATCATCTAACAACCAACCGACGGTCAAAGGTCAACTAACAATCCACGTGAAAAGTCAAGGTCTAGTCCAGGTCATAGATTTAACTCGGTCAAGGTCCACTGAGTCAAGACCGGTTAATGTGTCAACTCAATGTTAGACAGATTCATCTCAAATCGGATATCCTAAGTCACCCTAACAGAGCTTCCAGACAGGCATAACGACTAGGATGACTAATGGTCTAAAAACAAGATATAAAAGCTCAAACAATCAATACCATAAACATAAATTTCATAAGAGTAAATCTAGAAAAAACAACTTCTTAGTTCTATCTTACAATAACTCTAACTGCAAACTTGCTTACATAATCACTCCAATATCTTAACACCCACACTACTACCAACTCTTATGACCACCGACATCTTCACCGTAATTCATTCATAGACCAACATCATCACCGCACAGTTGCATTCCCAAGCAATCACCACCACTAAGTTCATCTCCAATTCCAGCTTCAACACGGATGTAAGTTTCTTCAAAATCTTATTAACTCCAACTGCACACGACCTCATAACCAACACACCTCGCAACACCAACACCAACACCGCCTCCATTCCCCACATACGAGATAATGAAATCTTCACCGCTTGTCAAAAACCAACAACACCCCATTCATCTAAACTAGCATCGCCTTAACCACAATTTGTACCTCAATTCACTTGCGCCTACAACATAGTAATACCCCACTTCTATTCAACTCATATCACCACCACCATTACGCTTCCAACACTATCATTTCGTATCCACATCCAAAGCCTGTTCTAACATTCTTTTTCTTGAGCAACATTTATAGCTGCAATGTAATGGCATCAGTCCACCTGCAATATTTTCTCACCCTGCATGCCTTCACATTCATCTAAAAGAATCTTGACCAACACCACCACTATCACTACGGAAGCTCATGACCTTCATACACTAACGAAATACCATATCTTCTCACCTGAAAGTTCACCAAAGACACTTAAACTCGTGCAATACCGTTCACTACAATACCGAAATCGAGAAATACTTGTAAAGATTTTATTCAAGATAAGATAGACAGAGAATAGACTCTGTTATATGTACAATACAAAGTGTGTTGTATAGACACCATACACATCTGTGATAACAGCAGCCACAACTATAACGAAATACTAACGGAGGTCAAGTCAATTATGTTGACTTGACTAAACTACTTCCAATACTCCCCTGCAAAACCGATCTTTGGAGAAAAGTAAAACAACAAAGTTTGAAATAAAAAAACAAAAGAGAATACATGACACTAAAAACCAAAACTACGAGAAGAAGAAGCGAAACTCAAGAGTAATAGTATTTGTTAGAGAGAAAATGACATCAGAAGATCCTAACAATTGCAACAAAAATATTGAAAAGGTTGGATGACATAGACCCTTTGTGAATAAATCTGCCAATTGATCCTCAGAAGCCACATGACGTAGTTGAATGAAACCATCTTCCACAAGCTCTCTTACAGAATGATATTGCAGCTCTATATGTTTTGTCTTGGCATGGAAGATGGGGTTAGAAGCCAAAGCAAGAGCACTTGTGTTATCACAATAAAGCTTGGCAGAACACTTCAAAGGAATATGCAACTCGGATAATAAAGAAGAAAGCCATTTAAGTTCAGCTGATGCCACAGACAAACACTTATACTCAGCCTCTGCTGAGGACTTAGAAACAGTTGGTTGTTTCTTGGAATACCAAGATATCAAACTAGAACCTAAAAAATACGCATACCCCGATGTATACCTTCTTGTATCAGGGACAACTCCGCCCAATCAATCTGTATAAGCCCTTAAATTCTGCAAATCACCATTTTTCAATGTAATTCCTAGACTAATAGTACCTTTTAAATATCTCAAAATTCTTTTTACAAGTTGTAAATGTATATATATTGGTGCATGCATAAAATGGGATACATAATTGACACCAAAGCATATATCAGGTCTAGTAACAGTTAAATACTGCAACCCACCTACAATATACCTATACTCAGAAGCATCTGACAATAAAGTACCATCATGAATTGACACTCTAGAAGCTTTAACAACAGGAGTATCACAAGGCTTACTATCTAGCATTTTGGCTTTATCCAACAATTTAAGTGTATATTTCTTTTGAGTAAGAACAAGAGTATCAAAATCTCTAACAGCCTCAATTCCCAAAAAAATATCCTAAGTTTCCTAGCTCTTTCATAGCACATTCAGTCTTCAGAGAAGCAATAAAAGAATCCATCATAGAAGAAGAAATACCTGTAAAAAGAATATCATCAACATAAAGTAATAAGATAAGTATGTCCTTGCCATTATGAAAGACAAACATTGAATTGTCAGAAATTGACTTCTTAAAACCAGATGACAGTAAAAAAGAGCTAAACCTATGAAACCAAGCCTGTGGTGCTTGTTTCAGTCCATACAAACTCTTCTTAAGGTGACAGACATACTCAGGATGATCTGGATCTACAAAGCCAGGAGGCTGAATCATATAAACATCTTCATTAAGATATCCATATAAAAACGCATTACTAGCATCCATTTGTCGGACTTGCCAATTATGATTCAAAGCCATACATAACACAACCCTGACAGTAGTACACTTTACAACCGGACTAAAGGTTTCATTAAAATCCACACCATCTTGTTGATTATAGACCTTAGCAACTAACCTTGACTCCAGTCTATCTATAGTACCATCAGATTTCTGTTTAATCTTATACACCCATTTACAACCTAAAATGTTCATGTGTGGTTCTGGTGGCACTTTCTGCCAAGTTCCATTAAGTTCCAAAGCATCATGTTCTTCTTTCATAGACACTTGCCAATCAGGGTCTTTAATAGCCGCCTTAAAAGTCTTTGGCTCAGAAATAGTGGTTAACAATGTAGTATGAGAATAAGATAAAGGATGCTTTACAGAAGAAAAAAAAACATGATCTGGAAATTGTTTTGTCTTAACAATCCCAGTTTGAGACCTGGTGACAACAGAACTAGAAGGAAGAGACTCAGAAAGAGAAGGAGTTTCAAAAACAAAACATGAATCAGAAACTGATGAAGAAGTAGAAGAACTAAAATAAAATTGAGTTTCATCAAAAACAACATTCCGTGAAATATGTAATTTCTTAGTTACTGGATTGTAACATTTATAGCCTTTATGCAAAATGCTATAACCAATAAAAACACATTTTAGCAGATTTGGGAGATAATTTGTCAACTCTTGAATGAGCAAGACAAGGATAGCAAATGACACCAAAAGTCTTAAGAAAACTATAATCAAAGAAGCACCAAATAAAACCTCAAAAGGGGATTTATAATCCAAAAGTTTTGTAGGGTTCCTATTTATAAGATATGATGCTATTAGAAAAGCATCATACCAGTACTCTTTAGGACAAGAAGCATGATATAAAAGAGAATTTCCCATCTCAGTAATGTGTCTATGCTTTCTCTCAGCAAGATCATTTTTCTATGGAGTTTTAGGACAAGAAATTCGAATAGCAATACCACTAGATTCTAGTAAAAACTTAAAAAGGCCCTTTGACTAACTCGAAGATCCATCAACTTGAAAAGCTTTGATTTTTGTGGAAAGTTGATTTTCAAATAAATTTTTAAAATGAGTAAAACATTTAACAACATCGGGACTTCCTTCGGGCCCATTGGATAATTCCAATGAAGCCCGCTAAAATCATCAAAAAAACTATATAATATTTATAACCATTTAAAGAAGATATTGTAGGACCCCACACATCACAATGAATTAGTGATAGTGGTGTATCAGTATGTGAAGTAGACAACTGAAAAGGAAATTTCTTGCTCTTTGCAAGTTGACAAGGATGACACAAAGGAAAAGAAGAATTTGAAGCTAAAACAATCTTATGTTGAGAAGACAATTTGTGAATAATATGCTGAGAAGGATGACCTAGTCTATTATGCCAAATAGAAGGAAAAGCAAGAACAAAGAAAACAAAAGCAAAATTTTAGGCACAATATGACTAATGGGATACAAATTGTTAACCATTTTTCCTTGAGCCATTAAACTATCTGTTGCTAAGTCTCTTATCTCATAACCAAAAGGATAGAACTTGAAATAACAAGAATTATCATGCGTAAACTTTACAACAGAAAGAAGATTAAGCTTCATTGCGGGTACTAACAAAATATTGTTAAGCTTAAAACTAGTTTCAGATGGTTGAATAACAATATTGGCAGTAGAGGCTATAGACAAGGACTTACCATTGCCAATTTGCACATGATCCTTGCCCTTGTAATTAAAGTTTGTCAAGTAGAGAAGCATCACCAAACATGTGAGCCAGTAGCACCGAATCGGTAAATCCATTGTGTATTGGAAGTACTAGCGTGTATAGCGGAATAACCAAGAAATTCCTCGGCTCACTGAGAAGAAGAAACAATGTCACGTTTGTTTTTCTACATTTTCCACAGTAGCAACATGACCAGAGTAAGGTAGAAGAAACAACTACAAGCTTGGAGGATGATATCGGAAATGACATCTGCTTGCATAATGACCCTTCTTCCTACAAATTTGACACTCTACTTGAGAAAATCCCTTCTTACAAAACCATTTGCACTCGGGCGTAAGACCCTTCTTGACTAGTACTACCCTTCATACTTGTAGAATTCTTAAAATTGCCCGAACCCTTATATTTATTCTTATTATTCTGAGAAAAATGATTACCACCATTATTTTTTTACCATAGAAAGCGATGGATTTTTTGTGTATCAAACACATTATTGTAGTTTCCCTGTTGAGCTAGAAGCCATTGCTCATGATTCAATAACCTTGGCTTAAGTTCAACAAAAGTAAAGGGGTGTTCTCTATTTTGAGCAGCAATTACAAAACTATCAAAGTCCCTGCCTAAACCATTCAAAACATGCATCACCAAATCTGATTTAGACACTCTTTCACCAATGACAGCTAAATTGTCAGTTATAGTCTTGATATTTTGTAGATACACCTGAACAGTAAGATTCCCTTTCTTGAAATTATGTAACTGATTTCTCAACAAAGACTTCCTAGCCATGAATTAATTTCTAAAGCTAGTTTCAAGAAATACCCAAATTTCCCTTGCAGATGAAAGACCCAAAACATCCCTGCACACGGGAGTAAAAGTTGCCTTTCAACAACTAACTACAAAACAATCTAGCTTTCTCCATAAAACCCACTCGTGATTGATAGTATTAACACCATTAACAACAATTTCCCTAAGTGGTTCTTGATCATCATCTCAGAATATGACCATACAGATCGGGCTTGTAATTAGAATAGACTCAAACTGATCCTTCCAGACAAGATAATTTGAAGAATCTAGCTTTGTCGAAACGAAATTCGCTATATTTGAAAAAGGTAATGAAAAAGGTAAAGAATTACCATCTTGAGCAGCGGAAGACATCTTATTTCTTCTTTGATAGACAATTGTGGACATGAACAGCCGTCAATTTGAAAATTTGAACAAGAACCAAACATACCTTGATTAGATCCGAACCTAATTTGTTAAAGATGAACCAAAAATTTGTATGAGAAAGATATTGATTCACCAAAAATTTCTTCCCCGAAAGATTATTGTGAAAGATATTTGCGTAGGATGGGTTTTAGTAATTGATTGAAAAGGTATTGAAAAAAATTCTCCTAGGATCGTAAACCGAAATATACCATGAGAAATACTGTAAATATTTTATTCAAGATAAGATAGATAGAGAATAGACTCTGCTATATGTACAATACACGGTGTATTGTACAGACAGCCATACACATTTGTGATAACAGCAGTTACAACTTTAACAGAAATACTAACAAAGGTCAAGTCAATTATGTTGACTTGACTAAACTATTTCCAATAAAATCAACTTGATCTACTAATACCAATCTTTATCAATTACAAGACCAGTTCCTCTTACTTAACATCCACCAATACCCAACTGTATCAAAATATTCATGTTCTTCATCCATCAACAAACCAAAAAGCTTCTCAATGTCTAACAACCCTAAATAAGATTCAAAATTTTAAATCAATAACTCAAATCCGAATACTACTGCTCAATTCATCCTCTTCATTTGAATTACTCAATTTAGGAACCCTAGCTCCAATTTGGGGAAGCACAGCACAAACTCTAATTCTCTATGAAACTAGAATTAAACCCTATAGAACGATCAAAACTTAAAATCAAGACGAACCCACTTATAATTCATCAAATCAAAACGATTTCATAAAGAAAATCAATTAAAACATAAACCTTAAATTACTGATTTACCTTTTCTGTTCGATTTGACACCAGAAAAGCTTCACATCATCAATCCGATAAGAACCCCTCAATTCTTCATCCATTAACGACCCAGTTCATCTGTCAATTTCATTCCAAGCCCTAAATCAAACTTATCCCGAAACTGTAACAATCCTCAACTATTCTTCTTCATAAAACAGAACCACACCATCCTTGACTTCATTTTTACTACCACATCAAATGACTTTCTCGATCGAACCACACTGAAAATCAGCAGGGACGAAAAACAGAGAAAAAGAATCGGAGAAGAAAGAGAAAAGAAAAACAGAAGAAGAATGAAGAAGAAAGAAAAGAAAGGAGAGTCTATCCTATCGATCGGGGATAAGACTGACCAAAAATACTAAAGGCACTCGGATAAAATGTTACGGGCAGCCAGGTCGCTTGAATGCAAAAAGACTGTTTTACCCTTCATACAAATCCGATGATATCTTCCTTCTGGTATCCGAATGACACGTTCGAGTAGTCTATTTATCATAACTTTTCGAGACCTATTCAATGATAGTAGTTTCATATCTAAATCGTTGTTAGATTAAATTCTATTAATAACATTCGTGTTAAACTAATCGAGTCATTAGCGGTTAAATCGTCTCTTGACCATCGCTAGTCCACCCAATAAATGATTGAGAGCTTGAGGGTCCTTACAGAAGAACCATCCGTAGCCCCCGAATAATTTCAAAGCAACAACAACAATACTAGCAGGATGGATCGTACTGTAACCGGATTGCATAAAGATCAACACGAACGGGGCTGCTAGAGGACATCCAGGACTAGCGGGAGATGCTTTTATTTGCAGGGATTCGACAGCTCAAACTGGTGGATCTAGCGCAACCGCTAGGTATAACTACGACGATAAAAACCAAACGTGGCGATTCTCACTAGCTTCAAGGACGGCAAATGGAGAGGCAATGGACAAAAGTTATCTTTGAGACAGATTCAGAAAATTTAATGTGTTCATTAAAAAAGTGCTTGAAGCTCAATGGTATGTTGCATAAATGATTACATAAATAAAACAAAGAATGCGACAAATTCCTCAATGCACAATACAACACAATTACAAAGAGGGAAATCAAGAAGCAGATGGTCCGGCAAACTATGCGATTTATGGAAGTCAAAGTAAAATTTATCAACTTCGGTCTGGGACCAAAGCATCCCACATTTTATCACCAAATCCTATTTAATGACTTCGTGGGTACAAAATACCACGTGTAATAGCTATTTAGTCAGCTTTTTTTCTCATGCTTAAAAAAAAAACTAATTAATTCTGTTTTTAAATTTCAGTTCATATTTGAGAAAATAACAACTACCCAAATTATAGAAGTATCCAAATACAATTGTAGGATAAATTTTTGATAAGTTATTGAAGATTTGATCTCATGTTCAAATTTTGGTCTCGACTTATTAACAAGAACTCAGTTTCTTCTCCGCCATCAGAACTTTAATAAGCTACTGCTATAAAAAGATCAAAAAAAATAAAAATAAAATTAGTCATATATTTCAAATGATTATCTTACTTTCTTTCGTTTAGACTCATGGATTTTCTTTTCAAATGGTTAATATGCAACCTTTTGTTGCGAGGATTGGGAAATGAAGAGAAAAATAAAAATTGTTAACAAAGTTTTAGAAAGTGTGTCTAATTTCTCTGATGATATAGTATAATAAGAAAATATAAGATAAGAATGGTTCTGGAAAACCAGATAAAAGTATTTAGATCAATTGGGTGATGCGTAACTTGCATCTCAGTTTAGTGGAGGTGCACATATTTGGACTCCACCTAGTTAATATTTATTTCGATACCTGGTTGCGTTACCATTAAAGGTGAAAAGACGAAGGTACCCAAATATACCTCAATCAAAAAAAATTCCACCTATAAGTCCTTTCTCCGAAAGTGATTGTCTATGGACTGAGCCGAGACAATACAACTAATCGGTTCACACTTCGTGTGATCGTCTATGGATACGAGATCGAGACAATACAACAACGAAGTATGTTTACTTGATAAAAGGTTCGGACTTAACCAAACACAATAGGATTGCTATCAAGTAAATAGAAATTAATGTTTGTGTAACTTACTTTAAATTATAATAACAATAATTATAATTGCGAAAATAAAAGTAAATGACACAACAAGATTTTGTTAACGAAGAAACCGCAAATGCAGAAAAACCCCGGGATCTTGTCCAGAATTGAATACTCTCAGGATTAAGCCACTATACAAAATCTAAACCAACTTTGTATAGTTGAGACCAAGCAACTAAACCTATAGTTCACCTAGTTCCGTATGTATCCCCCGCGCCTCCAACTTTCCATAAGTCACGCACTTGGACCAATTCCTTTGGTTCGTATTCCAAACAGTAAAAAGGAACAACAAAATCTGTTCTCTAACAACTCTTTTCAATCAACGTGATATGAGTTCGACAAAAGGCTCTTCCGTTTATCCCAATAAACTCCTTTGTCAGGTCCTTAGATCTATCTTTTCAACAACTACCAAAGTAATTGTTAAGATTAAGCAATCAATACTTTGAATTACAAAGAATTGTATATTTGTCGATCTACTCAACTAATCAATCCAATTTATCACAAAGATAAACTGATTATAGTTGGATCCTCTTTACCCGAAACAAGTATTGTGCACACCAAAGAATATGAACCCAAATCAGAAATCTTCTTCGTTTTCAAATCTTCTTAGATTTTCATACCCCGCACACAATCAACTTGAATCTCTTATGATCAATCACGCATTTAACTAATCTGTTAACAATGGATTATCAAAAGACGTATTTAGATCTACAAACAGTCTAAAGATCCCCGTCGAAACTTCGATCTAGTTTGAGTTAATCTTATATCAGACGAGAAGATTCTCAAGCATAAAAAACTAGGTGCAATCAAAGTTCAACAACCGTTAATTAGTCAATCAAATCAATCGAAAAGTAATAATAAACCGCAATTATCTAGTTTCCCACCAACGGTACTAATAGAGCTTCTCAATCCCAAAGAAGTCTTTAAATCGAGCGGCCGTAAGAGATTTCGCCTAATTAAGTTACTTTCCTCTCCGAATAGGCGGCTCCACCAGTAACAACACAACTAGGTAGTTTTGCTTGCTTTGAGGATTAGTTTGCTTGAAATGCAAACTTAGTATTTATAGACCAAGGAAGTTTGGACACCAAGGAATTTCAAAACCGAAAAATATTCTCAAGATATGCAATATATTTCAAATCGGTTTCCATAATTCCCCGGAAATGCTTTGTCCAAATATTGACCCAAATCTCACTAGAAAATCTCCAATTAGTAAATGCACATTGCTAATTTTTATTTTCCAAATATAAAATTAAAAACCTTAATTAAAAGATTCTCAATTTATTTTTGATCCTAGATTCTCCTTTAGCTATTAAGGGATATCTTTGAACAATAAAAGATAAGCATTACTTATTCATGTTCAAAGTATGTCGACATCTTTACTTATCTTGAACCGATTCGCCACACTTCCAAACAAGTTGAGAATTGGTTCATCCGACTTCCAAGAACTATGTGATTGATTATCCTATCAAATCACCAAACATGGGTTTAACGGTTCTACCAAAACAAAACAAGTTCCGATTCTACCTCCACGTGGGTACTAGAATTAGTCACGCTAGTTACCAAAACTTGGTTGACTAGGTACTAGGACCGGTTCCCACATATATATGGTACCTAACTTGTATTTGGTGCACATGTTCATAGGATCGGTTCCCAATAACTAAAAACGTGTTGCACATGTTCATAGGATCGGTTCCCAATAACTAGAAACTTGTTGCACCTCTTACAAGGATCGATTACCCTTTTGTGATTGGTTTCACCTCTTACTAGGATTGGTTCCCCAATGTCTAGAGTTGGTCATACCAATAACACTAAATCGATCGTACCATCTCAGGTGATTACTTAAGATCGGTTTCACTAATAAAAGTCATACCAATACAAAAGTCAGACCTTGTAAATAGTTTTACCAAGAATATAACCAAGTCATGAGCGGTTATACTAAACACACATATTGGTAATTCGAAAAGATTTGCAATGAATAATAATACCAATAAGCCTAGCGATTTCCCTTTCGATTAATAAAACAAGTTTATGAATTATACTTCCTTTAAACGAATGTAAAACATTATTTCCTAGGATGAAATATTCACCTCATACCCATACATAATCACAATAGCATTCATACGATTATGTTGATGTCTTGTTTTTTGTAGGTGAAAATAGTTTCTGCTGATTTCGGTAATTGCGGGTGTGCAGGTGAGAAACAATTTAAACCCTAAACAATGTACTGCAAGGGAGTACTTTAGATTTGAGAGATCAATCTGTACAAAGTCCGGCCTAAACCAAGAAATGGTCGTTCCGGACTTGCCTCGGTCCACAAAGTGGAGGAGAATGGGTTGGTTTTGGGGAGGGAAGCAAGGAAAGTGGTGAGACCAGAATAGTTGATTCTGGAAGAGTAGTTGGGTTACTACGACTTGTTATCAGAAAAGTGAGAGAGCTCCCAAGGTGAGATAGCAAGTCAGTATTTCTGAGTGTTGTATCTCCCGTGTGAACTTGTTGTTCAATGGAAATAGGTAAGACCTATTTATACAAGTCGGAGTAAAAACGTACCCTGGTCTCATTAAGGAGTGGGGGAAGTAAATGGGAGGAGGTGATAACCGTATGCATGGAATTGATGTTTCCATAAAGTGGTTAACGCATGAAACTAGTTTTCATGAAACTGCTAACGTTATGGAATTGATGTCCCATAAATTTGTTAACGCATGTGCTTTATGTCCCATGAACGTTTCACACATAACTTCCCGTATTTACTAACCGCCTCACCCTTATGACACTTCCTTATGACGGCGTAGTGTACGCCGCACGCCGTAAAACCGCCAAACCAATACCCAAAGAGGATCCCCCAGTTTGTGTTGATGTCTCAAATATTTGAAAACATGTAGCACGTTGTTGTGGATTGGCAAGTCAAGCTCGGGAAACTTGCCAGCCTGGTGACCTTCGACGGTTGGAATTTTGCATCTTGAGAGGAGGGGCAACCGTTGATCGTTGCACGCCTTCGTTTTGGTAGCCGCGTAGTGAGGGCCAATGTGGTGGCGCGGCTAGGTTGGCATGCCGTTGGCATGGCAAGGTTTGGCGTGGCCAAACTTAGGTTTTCGGGCCAAAGGTTACCATGTGTCGTCTGGTAACCTTGGGTGGCTAGGATTTGCTCATGGGATTGAAGGGCAACCGTTGATTGTTGCACGCCTTCGTTTTGGTAGCCGCGTAGTGAGGGCCAACGTGGTGGCACGGCTAGGTTGGCATGCCGTTGGTATGGAAAGGTTTGGCATGGCCAAACTTAGGTTTTCGGGCCAAAGGTTACCATGTGTCTTCTGGTAACCTTGGATGGCTAGGATTTGCTCCTGGGTTTGAAGGGCAACCGTTGATTGTTTCACGCCTTCGTTTTAGTGGCCGCGTAGGGAAGGCTAACAGGGTGGCGCGGCTAGGGTGTGGTTAGGCTTGGCATGTGGGGCCAAGGGTTCGCCTTGGGCGTGGCTAGCTTTGGCTAGGTGCGATTTTGGCTTGGCATGTGGGGCCAAGGGTTTGCCATGGGCGTATGGCATGGCTAGGGCCAAGGCAAGGGCGTTTTGGCTTAACATGATATGACTAACATGGCTAGGGACAAGGAAAAGTGCGTTTGGCATGGCGCGGCTAGCTTGGCTAGGTTTGGTTTGGCTTGGCATGTAGGGCCAAGGGTTTTCCATGGGCGTATGGCGTGGCTAGGGCTGCCAAGGCGTTTGGCTTGGCATGATGTGACTAGCATGGCTAGGTCCAAGGCAGAGTGCGTTTGGCATGGCGCGGCTAGCTTGGCTAGGTTTGGTTTGGCTTGGCATATGGGGCCAAGGGTTCGCCTTGGGCATGGCTAGCTTTGGCTAGGTGCGGTTTTCGCTTGGCATGTGGGGCCAAGGGTTTTCCATAGGCGCATGGCGTGACTAGCTTGGGCTAGGTGCGGTTTTGGCTTGGCATGTGGGGCCAAGGGTTTGCCATAGGCGCATGGCGTGGCTAGCTTTGGCTAGGTGCGGTTTTGGCTTGGCATGTGGGGCCAAGGGTTTTCCATAGGCGCATGGCATGACTAGCTTGGGCTAGGTGCGGTTTTGGCTTGGAATGTGGGGCCAAGGGTTTTCCATAGGCGCATGGCGTGGATAGATTTGGCTAGTTGCGGTTTTGGCTTGGCATGTGGGGCCAAGGGTTTGCCATAGGTGCATGGTGTGACTAGCTTGGGCTAGGTGTGGTTTTGGCTTGGCATGTGGGGCCAAGGGTTTTCCATAGGCGCATGGCGTGGCTAGCTTGGGATAGGTGCGTGACCAAGCTAGGGTTTTGGGGCAAAGGTCGTTTGGTAACCTTAGACGGCCAGGATTTTCTCCTGGGATTGAAGGGAAACCGTTGATTGTTGCACGGTCGGTGTGGCTGACATGATTTGCCATTGGCACAGAGGTGCGGCTGGCATGGTTGGCATGCTTTGGCGCGGTCGGTGTGGCTGGCATGTTTTGCCATTGGCACAGAGGTGTGGCTAGCATGGTTGGGATGGTCGGTGTGGCTGGCATGATTTGCCATTGGCACAGAGGTGCTGCTAGCATGGTTGGCATGCTTTGGCGCGCTCGGTGTGGCTGACATGATTTGCCATTGGCACAGAGGTGCGGCTATCATGGTTGGCATGTTTTGGCGCGGTCGGTGTGGCTGGCATGATTTTCCATTGGCACAGAGGTGCGGCTAGCATGGTTGGCATGCTTTGGCGCGGTCAGTGTGGATGGCATGATGTGCCATTGGCACAGGGGTGCGGCTAGCATGGTTGGCATGCTTTGGCGCGGTCGGTGTAGCTGGCATGATTTGCCATTGGCACACGTGGGAATTAGGGTTTGGCTTGTCGTAACCCTAATTTGAAAAAGATACCCCGGTAATTATTTAAGAACACATTAAAGGTTTCAATAAATGTGCCTAGTAAATGCTTGTTACTTTAAATGTTGTAACATCACTGTCTGCTAGGGTTTAGTGTTTTACGATTTTAACTATAAGCTAAAAACCACCATCACCATTAAGTCCCCGCTTGCAGCTCTAACAATTACCTTGTTGCGAGGTAAGCATATGATGGTGACAGACAGGACTAATCGAGGTGTAAATCATTGCGAGATGGTCATGGGAATTCGACTAACCTTTTTGAGTGGTAAAAAGAGTTTTGGCTTCCCGTGTTGGCGGCCCCCTAAGTTGTACCGGGGAATGCAGACCGGGGTGGTGAGATGAAAGTTACCGGCTTGGTCTGGTCGTACATCTCCAAGGCAAAGGGGGCGCGGTCTTAGAGGGCGACGCAAGTGGACATCTTGGCTCGATGAGCCAAGAGGTGGCGTAGTCTTGGTGAGGAAAACGTGCGTGGATGATAGGGTCGTGACATTGGAGCAGGCGGCTTGGCATAGTGTGGCCTTGGCAAGACGAGACGTACACGGACGGCTAGGCGTGGTGGGGCCGCGGCAATGGAATGATGGCTTGGCCTGGCGTGACTATGACAAGGCGCAGTTTGGCATAGTTTGGCCTTGGCAAGACGAGACGTACACGGACGGCTAGGCGTGGTGGGGCTGCGGCAATGGAGTGATGGCTTGGCCTGGCGTGACTATGATAAGGAGCGGTTTGGTGGGGGAGACGTGCACAGATGGCCAGTAGCGGTGAGGATGAGACATGGCACGGATTGCTTGATGATTTTTCTTCAAGGGCTTGGTTGCCTCTTTCCTTATTTAACTCAATCAGGAAGTTTTTCTTCTCTTCAACCCAAAACGTTACGCCCACGAAAAAAGATGAAAAGCGTTATTCTTTCCGCTTTGGTTATGTTGCTTAGGTTTTGCTTCCGAAGCTTAGCGTTGGCGGTAGGAAAGGAAAACACGATCTAGTGTGCCTCGAGCACGTTCTTCCATGCTTCCTCACCAACCATAATTATTTCTCACAGCCAGGCACGAGGTTTAATTAGGATCGGATATTATGCCTTAACTCACGGCCGGTATAAAAAACTTTCCCTTTTGAGGTTGCATCATCTTGATGTACATAAAAGATTATCTTGAACTCTACATTCGCGTAGTTCGTCTTCGTCCATCCTCTTTACAAGTATCGCCTCGCGTTTCCTTCTTATTTTTATTTTATCCTCTTTCTTATGTGTATATAGATAGGATGGAACTTGACCATTTTCCTTGTTCTTCGTAGTGTATGATGGGACCCTCCAGGGATAGCCATGTCTTTAATTCTTAGGAGAAGGATTTCAGAATTGGCGGAAACCGTTCCTCTTCTCATGAGGAGGCATTAGCTAGAATCGAATCTACGCTCCATGAAGTCAGACATCATCAAGGACCTCCCTTCCATCTATCTCCATGCAGTGTAGGCGCGTGTTCGAACTTTCTTGGGTTCGGTGAACATGGAGGAGGGACGAGAAAATGAGGAAGAACCTTGGCGTGTTGAGAAGTTTCAGTGCGGCAAAACCCTTCCTCGGTCCAGATTATAGGGCGGATCGAATCGGGCTTCTAGGCTCGAGCAACGGAAAATCGAGCATGTGAATCTTTTGGAGGCAAGCGCCATGGTTCTCGATTTTGATGCGGATGAATCAAAAAATCTTCTTCGAAGGGTCAATGAGAAGACCTCCGAGGGAGCGTCTAACGGGACCGAAGTAGCCTTTGGAGTTGACGCCAGAGGTGTCGTTGGCGATATTGGAGGGGTCATGGTGGCGTATCTTGAACCGGTCGTCGGGGCGGACAACCGTTGTCTGCTGGGTTGCTTCGGGATGGGATGTTGAGGTTGCTTCGCTAACACCGTTGAATGGAATCTTTGTTGCCCGAGAGATTGTTGGGGGAAGTGCTTGAAGATAGCCTTGACCAAGGGGACTCGTGCTCCATCCTTCGAGGGCTAGTTCCTCCCTTTTGTTATTCCTGTTAGTTGCTTAGTTCCCCTGATGCTTTTCGTAAACTCATCTTTACCTTCTTCTTCATCAGTCAACATTTCACTTTATATATTTATTTATTTTTGAATGATTGAATGAGGTATTTCTGGTTGTAGTGTGATGTCTTTGCAGTGGTTTTCTGAGTTAGTTTGATGTATTTCTATGCTATCTGGAGAACTCGTTTGGGAAAGAGATGTATTTATACTCCTTTTTTTTTGACGAAAAATGAAATTCCAGGGAAGAATACAAACGGTGTATTCATCTTGGGGAAATACTAAAGGGAGAGTGGCTGGAAAAGTACAGCATTTTAGGGATTGGAGGCCTTGAGCCATCGCGAGTGAACTATCACGCCTTCAGGTGTGTATGTGTTGATGAGCTTGCAATATCCTCCCAAAAGGATGTCCGCCACCAGATACGGCTCATCTTCTCTTCCATTGGGCGAATCAATTTGAATAGACATTTTTACCGTCATCTTCCCAACTTGAAACAAGTTTACCTTAACCACTATATCTCTGATTGAAAACGGGTTTAGGCGTCGTGCAACTGTTTGAGTCTTGGATCCATTGGTTTCGATGGTAGTTTCCAAGATTTTTGCAAAGTGTTCAAATGGCCCAACACCCCATTCACACTTCTTGACAAAGGTCCGTGCGATGTCGTGCCGAGTCCCCATGACGGAATAGGGGAAGGAATGACTGGTTGTAGAGAAGGTCGTTCGGCCAGACTTACTTGCGTTTGAAATCCATGAGCTAGCGCCAACAGGTCTTCTCCAAATGTCTGGGTTTCATTGATAACTCGTCGATGCGATAACCAGTGGGATGATTTGTTGGAAATTCTTTCGGGCGTGGACGTCGGTAGAGGGTGCACATCTAATTTCGCTTTGTTGTCGAGTACCCATAAGTGCCCTAATATCATGTCGTGACCCAGTTCTTTGATAATGTGGAATTTGTTATGCGTCATAGCGTCTCCCATCTTGATCTCGAGGTTGATGTAGCCATGCGCGTTCAATGCTCCTCCTTTCGGGTTCTTAATCACAGACGGGGAATGGGTAGCGTCTTGTTTTGTAAATCCCGCAGCCTTTAGTGTCTTAAAAGTAAGGATGTTGAGGTCAGAGACCGCTTCGATGAGCGTGTTGTCAAATTCGATACCTCTTAAACGGGACGTGGTCAGCAGTCCCCAGTTCTCCCCTTTGATTCCGCCCCGTTTGGAAAGCTTGGGCCTGGTGTGGTTTCCGGGAGAGAAAAAGTCGTTTGTCGGATACAACGCGATTGAGAGAGCTCGCGAAAATATCTTGCGCCGCACCTTGGAAAGATAGAGAATTCGCATACATGCGCATCATGGATTGTATAGTCTCGTGCACGGAGTCCCAGAGAACCCACAATTTCTTATTGGGAGTGGGTCTCGATGTACTCCCTCGTCTCCCGGTTGGAGCACTCCCGCTTCTATCTTTTCTTTGAAAATATGCTTTAGTCTCGTTGCAATCACCGGGTCGGGTGGTGAACGAATACGTGGTAATGGCAAGATTTGGGGTTCGCCATCTCGGCCTCGGTTGGTGGACGCCCGGGAGGTGGCGATCATAACATCATCTTGAATCCATGCTTCTAGGAGGTCAATCACCTCCTCGATGGGAAACGGGAAATCGACGGTATTCCCTTCGGTTTCATGATGATGCATGGGAGCTTTAGTGGCGGTCTTCCCGTGGCGGGGTTTCCCATTGCGCCGGTGCTTCACGTTTTGGTCAAAATGTAGTTGGGGCCTTCCTTTTTCCTCTTTCGTTCACTATGTTCACGGAGGACGAGCCGGCATTAAATTGCTTGCTGGTGAGGCGTCTATTCCCGCGAGTTTCACGCGTGTCTTCTGCCTCGAGTTGGCCTAGTTCTTTTCGGTAATCTTTGGTGCTGTCGTTGCAGATCGTCTAGCGGCTTCATGGAGTTCGGAGAATATTTGGAAATGCAAGTTTTCTAGCAAGGCGCGGTAAATAAGAACCATACCATTGATGCACGCGTTCACCAGCTGTTTCTCAGTCACATTTGGGTCGTGACAGTCGAGCGCTTGAACCCTGAACCTTTTGACAAAATCATTCGGATGTTCGTTATCCCAGTGGTACATTCTTCCGAGGTCCGAGAAAGTAACTTGTTGGACACGAAGAAGTACTTCTGTAAAACGCGTAACCATGCTACTCCAGTTGGGAATACTGTTCGGTGGGATGTTGTTGTACCATGTATACGCCCTTCCGGTAAGTGATTTTGAGAACTCCCTTAGAAGAAGAACGTGATTATATTCATGTTCACCTAAGGATTCCAAGAAACGGGAGACATGCTCATGTGCATTCCCGGTACCATCGTCTGAGGGTGAATTGAGGAGAGGAGTACCCCTTGGAAGAGGGATTCTTTGCATTTTGGATGGGTAAGGGGGTTGGTGTTGATGCATGTCCAGTTCATCATTCTTGATTCGGTTGCGGAGAAGTTGCTCAAGATCTTCTCGCGTGACGAAGTTGGACGACTGATTTCTTTCCAATTGGATTCTAGCGCGAATTTCCCCGTCCGTGGAGGCGTGCTCCGCCGAGGTGCTAGCGTCGGGGTTGTTGGAGACGTTTCTAAATGGCTCTGGAGGACGCGACTCACGTGTTAGCCGCTCTGTCAGGGTATTGAGAAAGACGAGTACTTCATTCTGTGTTGAAACCATATCCGTCGGGGCTCTGGCGAGCATTTCTTGTCGTTCCATCAAATCAGCGATGGTGATATAAAGACGGCTTCCTCTGGTCCCTCCGGTCTCTCGTCCCGTCGGTGGGGTAGTTGGAACCTTAGTTGTGGTTGGAGGTGCCATGCTAGACGAAACATTAGGAGCCGCAATGGCAGCTCTGGCTCTGGTGACTGGTGGCGTAATGCCCGAAGAGGTGTTTCCGTTACCGTGATTAGAGGGTTGTGCGGAGACATTAGAGGCGGCGGCGGCTCTGGCCCTGGTGATTGGCGGTGTTACGCTTGAGGGAGTGCATTCGGAGTTACTGTAGTCAGTAGGTGATATAACAACGTTATTGGGAGAGACGTTAACATCAGGGACGTGCTCTGTGCTGGTATTCTCGGCAACCGCTCCAGACCTGAGTTCCTCCATATTGGGATTGACGTTCGGGAAACGAAATCAGGAGTTGGAGTTGATATTGTAACCGATAGATCAATCCTCCCGCTGTGGTCGCCAATTATTTGTAGGTGAAAATGGTTTCTGCTGATTTCGGTAATTACGGGTGTGCAGGTGAAAAACAATTTAAACCCTAAACAATGTACTTGCAAGGAGTACTTTAGATTCGAGAGATCAATGCGCAAGTCCTACCTAAACCAAGAAATGGTCGTTCCCGACTTGCCTCGGTCACAAAGTGGAGGAGAATGGGTTGGTTTTGGGGAGGAAGCAAGGAAAGTGGTGAGACCGAATAGTTGATTCTGGAAGAGTAGTTGGGTTACTACGAATTGTTATCAGAAAAGTGAGAGAGCTCCCAAGGTGAGCTAGCAAGTCAGTATTTCTGAGTGTTGTATCTCCCGTGTGAACTTGTTGTTCAATGGAAATAGGTAAGACCTATTTATAAAAGTCGGAGTAAAAACGTGCTCTCGGTCTCATTAAGGAGTGGGGAAGTAAATGGGAGGAGGTGATAACCGTATGCATGGAATTGATGTTTCCATAAAGTGGTTAACGCATGAAACTGGTTTTCATGAAACTGCTAACTTTATGGAATTGATGTCCCATAAAGTTGTTAACGCATGTTCTTTATGTCCCATGAACGTTTCACACATAACTTCCCGTATTTACTAACCGCCTCACCCTTATGAAACTTCCTTATGATGGGCGTAGTGTACGCCGCACGCTGTAAACCGCCAAACCAATACCCAAAGAGGATCCCCCAGTTTGTGTTGATGTCTCGAATGTTTTGGAAAACATGTAGCACGTTGTTGTGGCTTGGCAAGTCAAGCTCGGGAAACTTGCCAGCCTGGTGACCTTCGACGGTCGGGATTTTGCATTTTGAGAGGAGGGGCAACCGTTGATCGTTACACGCCTTCGTTTTGGTAGCCGCGTAGTGAGGGCCAATGTGGTGGCGCGGCTAGGTTGGCATGCCGTTGGCATGGCAAGGTTTGGCGTGGCCAAACTTAGGTTTTCGGGCCAAAGGTTACCATGTGTCGTCTAGTAACCTTGGGTGGCTAGGATTTGCTCCTGGGATTGAAGGGCAACCGTTGATTATTGCACGCCTTCGTTTTGGTAGCCGCGTAGTGAGGGCCAACGTGGTGGCGCAGCTAGGTTGGCATGCCGTTGGTATGGCAAGGTTTGGCGTGGCTAAACTTAGGTTTTCGGGCCAAAGGTTACCATGTGTCGTCCGGTAACCTTGGATGGCTGGGATTTTCTCCTGTGCTTGAAGGGCAACCGTTGATTGTTTCACGCCTTCGTTTTAGTGGCCGTGTAGGGAAGGCCAACAGGGTGGCGCGTCTAGGGTGTGGTTAGGCTTGGCATGTGGGGCCAAGAGTTCGCCTTGGGCGTGGCTAGCTTTGGCTAGGTGCGATTTTAGCTTGGCATGTGGGGCCAAGGGTTTGCCATGGGCGTATGGCGTGGCTAGGGCCAAGGTAAGGGCGTTTTGGCTTAGCATGATGTGACTAACATGGCTAGGGCCAAGGCAAAGTGCGTTTGGCATGGTGCGGCTAACTTGGCTAGGTTTGGTTTGGCTTGGCATGTAGGGCCAAGGGTTTGCCATGGGTGTATGGCGTGGCTAGGGCCAAGGGAAGGGCGTTTGGCTTGGCATGATGTGACTAGCATGGCTAGGGCCAAGGCAGAGTGCGTTTGGCATGGCACGGCTAGCTTGGCTAGGTTTGGTTTGGATTGGCATGTGGGGCCAAGGGTTCGCCTTGGGCGTGGCTAGCTTTGGTTAGGTGCGGTTTTCGCTTGGCATGTGGGGCCAAGGGTTTGCCATAGGCGCATGGCGTGACTAGCTTGGGCTAGGTGCGGTTTTGGCTTGGCATGTGGGGCCAAGGGTTTGCCATAGGCGCATGGCGTGGCTAGCTTTGGCTAGGTGCGGTTTTGGCTTGGCATGTGGGGCCAAGGGTTTGCCATAGGCGCATGGCATGACTAGCTTGGGCTAGGTGCGGTTTTCGCTTGGAATGTGGGGCCAATGGTTTGCCATAGGCGCATGGCGTGGCTAGCTTTGTCTAGGTGCGGTTTTGGCTTGGCATGTGGGGCCAAGGGTTTGCCATAGGCGCATGGCGTGACTAGCTTGGGCTAGGTGCGGTTTGGCTTGGCATGTGGGGCCAAGGGTTTGCCATAAGCGCATGGCGTGGCTAGCTTGGGCTAGGTGCGTGACCAAGCTAGGGTTTTGGGGCAAAGGTCGTTTGGTAACCTTAGACGGCCAGGATTTTCTCCTGGGATTGAAGGGCAACCGTTGATTGTTGCACGCCTTTGTTTGATAGCTGCGTAGTGAAGGCCAGTATGGTGGCGCGGCATGGGGCCATGGCGAGGCACGTTTGGCATGGCGCAGTAGGTGCGTCTAGCATGGCTGGCATGCTTTGGCGCGGTCGGTGTGGCTGGCATGTTTCGCCATTGGCACAGAGGTGCGGCTAGCATGGTTGGTATGCTTTGGCGCGGTCGGTGTGGCTGGCATGATTTGCCATTGGCACAGAGGTGCGGCTAGCATGGTTGGCATGCTTTGGCGCGGTCGGTGTGGCTGGCATGTTTTGCCATTGGCACAGAGGTGCGGCTAGCATGGTTGGCATGGTCGGTGTGGATGGCATGATTTGCCATTGGCACAGAGGTGCAAATAGCATGGTTGGCATGCTTTGGCGCTGTGATCGGTGTGGTCGCATGATTTGCCATTGGCACGAGAGATACGGCTAGCATGGTTGGCATGCTTTGGCGCTGATCCGGTGTGGTGACATGATTTGCCATTGGCACGAGGTGCGGCTAGCATGGTTGGCATGCTTTGGCGCGGTCGGTGTGGCTAGCATGTTTTGCCATTGGCACGCAGGTGCGGCTAGCATGGTTGGCATGGTCGGTGTGGTGGCATGATTTTCCATTGGCACAGAGGTGCGCCTAGCATGGTTGGCATGCTTTGGCGCATGGTCGGTGTGGTCGGCATGATTTGCCATTGGCACACGTGGGAATTAGGGTTTTGGCTTGTCGTAACCCTAATTTGAAAAAGATACCCCTAATTATTTAGGAACACATTAAAGGTTTCAGTAAATGTGCCTAGTAAATGCTTGTTACTTTAAATGTTGTGACATCACTGTCTACTAGGGTTTAGTGTTTTACGATTTTAACCATAAACTAAAAACCACCATCAACACTTGTATACGAAATTCATAAGATAAGCGTTATACTTCGTATTGTATTCCTTAATACTACGTCTAACTAGAGTATAATCATTCATAGCTTCGCAGTTATGATTTTGTTTGTGGGTGAAAACTGTTTCTGCTGGTTTTGGTAATTTTAGGTGTGCGGATGAGAAACAAATCTAAACCTTAAACAATGTACTGCACGGGAGTACTTTTGATTCGAGAGATCAATTTGTACAATCCTGGCCTAAACCAAGAAATGGTCGTTCCAGGCTTGTTTCGGTCACAAAGTGAAGGAGAAAGGTTGGTCTTAGGGAGGGAAGCGAAGAAAGTGTTGAGACCAGAATGGTTAATTCTGAAGATGTGGCTTGTTTTATGACTTGTATCAGAAAGTGGAACTGGCTTACAGAGTGAAAAGCTATCAGTTCTTGGTGATTTCTGGATACTATGTTGTTGCCGACCAAAAACTTGTTGTTTTGTGGAAATAGGTCAAGTATATTTATACAAGTCATATTTAAACGTACCCTGGTCTCGTAGGAAGTGGGAACGATTGGGTGATGGAAGAGTAGAGTAATGTATAACCGTCATAAACCCATGCTTCCATGATGAAGGAATTGGATCTGTTTACACCCGTTACTTCTTGCCACCACTAATTGTACCGCTTCATGACACTTTCTTATAATGGGCATATTGCACGCCGCACGCTGTAAACCTCCATACCAATACTCTGATGAGTATCTCCTAGTTTGTGACATGTTTGATGTCTCGATTGTTTTCGTGGAAAACGTGTTGCAGATTGCTACGTGTGGCAAGTCAAAGTCAAGAGACTTGCCATAGGAAAATAACATGTGATGCTATTAGGCTTGCCTTGGCTGGCCGCCTAAAACTTGCCACAGGCCTGTCAATTCCTTGGCGAATTTGGACGACTGAGATTGTAGCTTATGAGAAAGGATGACTATTGATTATGGCATCCTGTTGTATAGCAAAGTGGCTCCATTGGCATAGTGGCGCGTAGCCACGGCATAGTGACATGCCAGTGGGCGTAGCTGCATGCGACTGTTTTATCATATCGGTGTTAGACCCAAATGTGGCCCAATGCTCTGGGAAACATTACTTGGCTTGGTTGGCGTAGCAACTTTGCCTGAATTAGGGTTTGGTATGCCAAAACCCTAATTAGTGCATGCGGCATGTGGCCTTGCGCATCGACGTTTTGTGCAAATGGTGCCATAGCCATACCGAAAGAACCATAGCCAGGCCATCATGTGGAAACGCCCACATGAGTAAGGATTTCCACGGGTGGCTATGATATGGCGTCTTTATTAGGGTTTCTGGGTCTGCATCGGCTCTTGGCATGTTGTGGGGCCGGCAGTGGCATAATTTGTGCCACGACTGGAAATTAGGGTTTCGACCATGCAAGGTCGTGTCTCTGGTTAGGATAACCACATTGAAGTCTGTTATGGCGTTGGCCACGAACAGATGATGGGTTGGCACGTAAGTGCACTATTTATGGTATGTTGCCACGTTCGTCATGCTTCTGTGGTAAAGTGGCATGTTTAGCATGTTTGGCATGCCAATTAGTGTATTGGCGCAACCTTGCCCCTTTTGATGCTGTGGCAGGTTTAGGACGACCTGATTGGTCAATTAAAAGAGGGGCCGACCAAGCATGGATGTGGCCACACTTCTAGTGTGCGTGTGGTAAGTTTAGAGAGACCTGATTGGTCGATGGGAAGGGGGCCGACAAGCAACATGGGCCCGGCCTCATTCTAAATGCGTGTGGCGCATTTAGAGCGACCTGATTGGTCGATGGAAATGGGGCGGCAAGCAAGGGCGTGGCCACACTTCCAGCGCACCGTGGCGGGTTTAAAGCGACCTGATTGGTCGATGGAAAGGGGTCCGGCAAGCAAGGGCGTGGCCACACTTCCAGCGCGCCGTGGCGGGTTTAAAGCGACCTGATCGTCGATGGAAAGGGGTCCGGCAAGCAAGGGCGTGGCCACACTTCCAGCGACCTGATTGAGAAGCATGGGTGTGGCCACACTTCCAGCGACCTGATGGAAAAGGGGTCGGTTGAGAAGCATGGGTGTGGCCACTTGAAAGTGGCGCCGGCTGGCCTATGGCATGGCCACACCTTCCTTTGTTGCTGCTCCCATTTCTCGGCTCCTTGTTTTATGATTTTGGGTAGGATTTTGCACCTACTAATCCATGGAGGATTAATTACCTAGTTCGCCTAGGCTTAATTTCGACAGGCAAGGTCTAATATATCTTTAAGCGGTAGCGCAAAACCCTAATTTTTGCAAATTAGTCAGGGTAATATCTGAATCTTGTGAATTATCACAAAATTGATTGAATTCTATGTGTTGACACAGAGTTCTTTAAGTGCATTTCCAGAGATCAGTATGCTTTCCGATTGAATACTTTATGCAAGGACCTTATCCTTGATACTTGGAAATTCGTGCTACTCTGATGCGAGTGAATACAAATTGTCATGCCATATCAACATTAAGGGTTCAGCCGGGGAACATAGCACAGAAAGCATTCAAAGAAACTTATATTAATTGAATAATATAGGCACGGTGCCGAAATTTACAGAATATCTGGGATTGTTGCTACATGTACCATTCTGGTGGATATATGTTGCTCAATAAATGCGCCAGTGAAGAGGTTGAACACTCATCACTTTTACATGGCTTTGTTTCTTTGCAGAGTGACGGCACATTAAATGTAGGGTTTTACAAATTTAGCCCTGAACTAAAAACCACCATCAACAGTTTTCAATATGCACAACTTGAAAGATACGTTAGGGAATGAAACAGTTCAAGTCAAATATTACTAACCTCAAGTAGATGGATGATGTCATCATTGTAGCTCCTTACTTCTTCACATTCTTCAAGTCTTCACATAATACTTGTAATGTCTCATATCATAATACTCTCAAGCTAACCTATACGAAGTTGACTCTAGCATATATAATCAAGCGACTCTTTAAGAGAGTTTTGATTCACTAAAATATGACAACCAAACTTGACATACCAACGCTTGGTGGGTTCAACCGAGCTATGCTCTAACAATCTCCCCCTTTGTCAATTTTAGTGACAAAATTCTTACATCATATGGATAAATAAATTATAAGAATTCATTACACATACGCTTGATTTCCAAATTCAACAGCACAATAACATGTATACATGCAATCCATAAATGTCGTTGTTGACATTATAATAACAAACCTAATACTCCCCCTATAGGTAAGATAGGTATATTTTCAATCCGCACGTCTTTGTTATTTCCATCATCATATGATATGTTACTCCCCCTTAGTCTATGCTTTACTCTTTTGTTAGATATAAAGTTTAAGCACCACTGTCCTTTCCCTTAGTGATACCAAATCAATACAAATCAATATTAGTATCACTTGTTTACTCCATATATTTCTTCCCCTTTTTGTCACAAAATGACAAAGGTACGAGCAAATAAAGGACAAACCGAAAGGATCTTACAATCTCAAAAGACTTGCAACCTATAAGAGTTAAGCACGAGGGTCCCACACACCATTTTTGATAACCAATATCAAAACCAAAACTACAAGTAATTTTGTGTTGATATGTTACCAAGGAAAAAATTGCCGGAAGCAATTTTCCCTAATAGTTTAGCAAACCAAAAATCGACTAAGCACCTTAGTTTCTTTGCTAAACCGATTGCACAAATACAATCGCTTGTTCGATAAGACCAAAATAAAGATCAGAATTAACTATATTTTTCTCATCAGGTTCTAATTATCCATATAACTTAGACCTTTCACTTTTAAACAAGACAAGTACTAGGTTAGTTATCTAGCATTTCTTGTTAAGGCATTCGATTATACTTAAATAACCGAAACCTCCACTTTGATAAGTCTAACTAAGAATTAACTTAGTTTCTCTTATCCGGAATCGAATTGGACTAACCAATTCATCCCGTAAACCTTTTCTTTTGTTAAGCCATAAACAATTCATACAAACCAAATAAATCAACTTGCATAATTATTTACCTCAACCGGAAGCAACATAGACATTAAAGTACAACAATTACACCGTAAATTTTGTAAGCCTAAACAATTGATACCAAACAATAAAGCAAGATAACAATAGTTTTTCTTAACTGGAAACAATTGAATCATACACACATCCATACACAAATAATGGAATAAAACATCAATTGTACCGAAATTTTGTTAAGCAAAAGAAATAAAATAGGCAATAAAATCAGGCTTTTTTTAAATAGGAAAACAATTAACTAACAAATTCGTTACCTCAAATTCCGCATCCTCTTCTCCTCTTAAGATATGTCATTAAGCACTAGTTCAAGCCAGAACTCTCCCCCATTGATGTTGTCATCCTCTCACAAAATAAAAGAACAACAACAAAGACCAACCTTTACCAGAGAAAGGTTGAAAACCGGTTTTAACTATTGCAATGCAAAAGTTGAAACCCCGAAACACATATGCTTTTATGCTAAACCAAAAACGATTCAACATATTGTGACTTTTTCACATATTGTTTCAATCATAACCCCTCAAGATTCTTTGATAAAGCCTACCAACATGGGCTAGAACTTAATCCTGCTATACCAAAAAGTCACCCAAACCATAAGGGTTCACACCATATGAGATTGAAAAATAAGGTTATGAAACCGAAATCAAACATCCCATAAACATACATAGCAAAAATATAAAGCATTCAAGCACCGACTATGTAATCAAAAACTATCACAAGAAAAATTATAAACCAATAATTTTATTCATAAGTAATAGATAGTTTTATTCATAATAGACTTTATTGAAATAACCGAAAACTAATGTCTATTTTCTGACAGATCTTTAAGCAGATTATTAAAGATCATCTTCAATGTCCTCGAATTTTTCAGGATCTTCATCAACATCATCTCGATTGATGTCTCGGATTCTGCACACAATACCTTGATTATGTTCACAAGCTAAAGCATTAACCTTTCGATTAATATTCTCGAATATACTCCCTATTACCGATTCCAAGTTTAATCAGCTTTCTTTGGTTACGGATAACATTTCTTTGTAGTGCTGCCTGTCTATGATGAGTTTCAATAGTACTGAGGAGGACTTGTCGTAGATTGATGATATCAATCTTAGCATCCAAACTGTTTTGGACAAGGAGATGAGTCACATCTTCCTTTTCATTTTCTATATCTTCACAACCAGATTTCTTGAAGGTATCATCAAGATGAATAGTTTCCTTAGAAGTCATTCCACTCAAGGCTTTCAGAAGATTTGCTTGAGATCTGGTTTGAGAATACATCCTTTAGTATAAGTTCTCGGACACGTTGAGTACATATACTTGAAATACCTTTAACACATACCAAACATAGATGTCAGCCTTAAATAAATAATTCTGACAAGATTTGAAAGGATTTTCGCATCTTATGTGTTACTGATTCACAACTTTCTTCGAAAAGAAATTATCTTTTAGATCAGTATTAAGAGATACTTTTAGATATGAAACTTATCCTGTTTTACACAAGTTGTTTGCAAGAAAACTTTTCTACACATGGAGACTAATTATGCATCTTCAGGTAGATCTATGTTGAATAAGATATTATTGACAGGATCTGAGATTGCCTTGATAAGTGTGCTTCCTTACATCAGAAGATTGGGCATTGTAAGGATGCACATTCCATCACAATTAAGCATTGGGATGAGGATCTTCCTTACTAAATACCTTTTGAGGAATTTCTTCCTTCGTACTGTTGGGGACATTATCATGATCCATAGTGTGGGTTTTGAATCCATCCTCTTCAGGAATATTGCGAGATGTTATATCCTTGATTACATCTTGTGCCCAGGATGGTATGTTCCTTGAACTTGAACCTGTGTGGTTTAGATCTGCCATCCGACAAATTGATGATGTCTTTAGTTCAAGACATTTTATATGTCCTCTCAAGGTATCCATTCCTTGTTAGAAATGTTTTTCTAAACACTTGTCAAGATATACCTTTCAACATGTCTCTGTAAGAAGATCTTCAATATGGATCTTATTCCTTATTTGTGAATGCTCCAGCGATTGTGTAAGAATTTCACACTCTGTAGTCTGTTGATGAACTTCGTTGCATAGAGCCATTTTTCGTTCCTCATAATCTATCATATTATTTTGAAGACTGAGTGTTTCTCGCTTTCCTTCACAAATTCTTACATTCATTTGAATAATAAGTTCTAGGACATCGTCTAGACTGTCAATGGTTTTACCCTTTTCTGAAAAGTTTTCAACATGTTTGAAAAATCTTTCTAACACTTTACGAAATTCAGAACTTGGGAAAGCTAATGAATCTAATCTCTTTTCAGACGATTTTTTACTAGAGATTGGAGTCGGATCCAAAACATGTTTCTTAAGTTTTGGATTCATTCTTTTATGACCAGAGACCTAATTCGCAATCAAGTTATTAGTCACAGACTTTTTCTTTGATTTTCGAAAAGACTTACGAGACCAATTTCCATTGACCTTCTCTGAGATATTATTCTCATTATCTTGACATACGTTAACTGAGTTCTTCATAAGTTTAGCTTTGCTTTTCTTATTTTGACTCATATCTTATAGGTTGGATCGCACCAAACACAGATTGTTAGATCTTTTCATGTTTGCCTGTTCTGATACCAATTGAAAAGACAAAGGTACCCAAATATACCTCAATCAAAAAAATTCCACCTATAAGTCCTTTCTCTGAAAGTGATTGTCTATGGACTGAGCCGAGACAATACAACTAATCGGTTCACACTTCGTGTGATCGTCTATGGATACGAGATCGAGACAATACAACAACGAAGTATGTTTACTTGATAAAAGGTTCAGACTTAACCAAACACAATAGGATTGCTATCAAGTAAATAGAAATTAACGTTTTTGTAATTTACTTTAAATTATAATAACAACAATTATAATGGCGGAAAATAAAATTAAATAACACAGCAAGATTTTGTTAACGAAGAAACCGCAAATGCAGAAAAACCCCGGGATCTTGTCCAGAATTGAATACTCTCAGGATTAAGCCGCTATGCAAAATCTAAACCAACTTCGTATAGTTGAGACCAAGCAACTAAACCTATAGTTCACCTAGTTCCGTCTGTATCCCTGCGCCTCCAACTTGCCATAAGTCACGCACTTGGACCAATTCCTTTGGTTCGTATTCCAAACAGTAAAGGAACAACAAATCTGTTCGGTAACAACTCTTTTCAATTAATGTGATATGAGTTCGACAAAAGGCTCTTCCTTTTATCCCAATAAACTCCTTTGTCAGGTCCTTAGATCTATCTTTTCAACAACTACCAAAGTAATTGTTAAGATTAAGCAATACTTTGAATCACAAAGAATTGTATTGATGCCGATCTACTCAACTAACCAATCCAATTTATCACAAAGATAAACCGATTATAGTTGGATCCTCTTTACCCGAAACAAGTATTGTGCACACCAAAGAATATGAACCCAAATCAGAAATCTTCTTCATCTTCAAATCTTCTTAGATCTTCAATAAACACCTGCACACACAATCAACTTGAATCTCTTGTGATCAATCACGCACATAACGGAGTCTGTTAACAATGGATTATCAAAAGACGTCTTTAGATCTACAAACAGTCTAAAGATCCCAGTCGAAACTTCGATCTGGTTTGAGTGAATCTTATACCAGAAGAGAAGATTCTCAAGCATAAACAAACTAGGTGCAATCAAAGTTCAACAACCGTTAGTCAATCAAATCAATCGAAAACTAATAATAAACCGCAATTATCTAGTTTCCCACCAACGGTACTAATAGAGCTTCTCAATTCCAAAGAATTCTTTACACCGAGCGACTGTAAGAGATTTCGCCTAATTAGGTTACTTTCCTCTCCGGATAGGCGGCTCCACCAGTAACAACACAACTAGGTAGTTTTACTTGCTCTGAGGATTAGTTTGCTTGAAATGCAAACTTAGTATTTATAAACCAAAAAAGTTTGGACACCAAGGAATTTCCAAAACCAAAAATATTCTCAAGATATGCAATATATTTCGAAATTCGGTTTCCATAATTCCTGGAAATGCTTTGTCCAAATATTGACCGAAATCTCACTAGAAAATCTCCAATTAGTAAATGCACATTGCTAATTTTATTTTCCAAATATCTTTGAACAATAAAAGATCCGGGATTCTCCTTTAGCTATTAAGGAATATCTTTGAACAATAAAAGATAAGCGTTACTGCACATGTTCAAAGTATGTCGACATCTTTACTTAATAAATCGTTTTTCATATTTACTATCTTGGAACCGATTTGCCACACTTCTAAACAAGTTGAGAATTGGTTCATCTGACTTCTAAGAACTATGTGATTGATTATCCTATCAAATCACCAAACATGGGTTTAACGGTTCTACCAAAACAAAACAAAACAAAACAAAACAAGTTTCGGTTCTACCTCCATGTGGGTACTAGTCACGCTAGTTACCAAAACTTGGTTGACTAGGTACTAGGATCGGTTCCCACATATATATGGTATCTAACTTGTATTTGGTGCACATGTTCATAGGATCGGTTCTCAATAACTAAAAACGTATTGCACATGTTCATAGGGTCGATTCCCAATAACTAGAAAGTTGCTGCACCTCTTACAAGGATCGATTCCCCTTTTGTGATCGGTTGCACCTCTTACTAGGATCGGTTCCCAAATGTCTAGAGTTGGTCATACCAATAACACTAAATCGATCATACCATCTCAGGTGATTACTTAAGATCGGTTTCACTAATAAAAGTCATACCAATACAAAAGTCAGGCCTTGTGAATAGTTTTACCAATAACATAACCAAGTCATGAGCGGTTATACTAAACACACATATTGGTAATTCAAAAATATTTGCAATGAATAACAATACCAATAAGCCAAGTGATTTCCCTTTCGATTCATAAAACAAGTTTATGAATTGTATTTCCTTTAAACGAATGTTAAACATTGTTTCCTAGGATGAAATCTTCACCTCATACCCATACATAATCACAATAGCATTCATACGATTATGTCGATGTCATATATACGACGTTCAAAAGATAAGCGTTATACTTCGTATTGTATTCCTTAATACTACGCTCTAACTAGAGTATAATCATTCATAGCTTAGCATGATTATGTTTTCAATATACACGACTTTAAAGATACATTAGGGAATGAAACAATTCAAGTCAAATATTACTAACCTCAAGTGGAAGGATGATGTAAATGGTTGTAGCTCCTTACTTCTTCACATTCTTCAAGTCTTCACGTAATACTTGCAATGTCTCATATCCTAATACTCTCAAGCTAACCTATACGAAGTTGACTCTAGCATATATAATCAAGCGACTCTTTAAATGAGTTTTGATTCACTAAAATATGTCAACCAAACTTGACATGCCAACGCTTGGTGGGTTCAACCGAGCTATGCTATAACAAAAGGTTTGTTTGGATATAGAATTTTAAAAGAAGAGTTTCTTGGGCACCATCCTTTTTTGGTGGGGGACTATTATGTGATAAGAATATCACCCTATAGTTATAAGGGGTGTCCTAAAGTGTGGAAATGACTAACCTATCCTTAATCTAATTTAATTTGAAACAACCTAATATCCACATATAACCACCACCACCGCCGTCCACCACCACCGACCATCACCTACCACCTCCGACTACCAGCATTACCAGCACCAACCACCACCACCTCTATATATATAACTTAATTTAAATCAAAGATATTCTCACAAGCCCATTACTTTTCATCCGTTTTTGGTTGAAAAAATGAGAAGTAATCATCAAAATGGGTTAAAAATAGAAGTTGCAGAGAGATGTTCGGCTAGGAATTATGTTAAAAACTTTGTCGAACTAGCCGAACTCAACTTTAATGGAGATTTTTTTTTCCAGAGAAAAGTTCGGTTACGTCGCAAAAAAAAAAAGTCCCAGCCGAACTTTTAGTTCGGTTACGTCTCAAAAAGTTCGGTTATGTCGCAAAAAGTTCGGTTACGCCGTAATTTTTTTCTCCTAACCGAACTTTTCTATGGAAAACCTATATATTGAGTTCGGTTACGTCTCAATTTTTTTCCCTAGCCAAACTCCTAGTTCGGTTACGTCGCAACTTTTTCTCCTAACCGAACTTTTATCTAAAAGAAAAACTCCATTAAAGCTGAGTTCAGCTACCTGTGTTTCAGAAACATTAGCCGAACTACACTTACAGATGAGTTTTAAAGTAAGACCAACCATTCATTAATAAAAATTAGTTTTAAAGTAAGACCAACCACTGGGTTAGCCTTCATGAAAAAAATATTTAAGACTTCAGACTTCAGAGTTATGAACTTTGGTATTTGAAAAATGTTTCATAAGGTATCTCTGAAGTAGATCGCGATTGATAGAGTAATCCTTGATCATAATTTCCAGTATGCGTGCTACGTCCAACATAAAACTTGTGAGTGGTAGTAAAACATCGATTATTCTGTTGAGACCCAAATCTATCTTCGTAGATTTCTCGAGATACCTTCTTACGAAGTTTTGTTATAGCATCGATAACTACCTCCGGTTTAGGCGCAACCCGGCAAATAAACATCCACAGGAATTAGCTTATCAACTCCTCGAACAGTACTATAAGAATCGAGACTTGAACATCCCTCCTGTAATAGTGCAGGCTCCATAGCAATGACATATTTTGGTTCAGGCATTTGCTCATATAATCTTACTAAAGAGGAGCCATTTTCATTGTTACTTTATGCCGGCTGTTAAAATTAAGTCCGCTTTCCTAGGACTCGATCTTGGTACCAAGCCATAACGATCAAAGTCGAAGCGCGAGCCTATTAATGAAGCAAATTCAATAAAGCAACAACTGGTACCATACAGAAGCGGCCATAAACTGGAGAGTCTTGACCAATTTGAAAGATCATTTGATGTAGTTGAAATAACTGAATTTTTGGGTTGTTTGATCAAGTACCGAAAACTCAATGGAATTCATAAACTGTCTCAATGTCATTTTTTCTTCTTTTTCTTTTTATTGTCTGAATATTCTCAGGGAGCTAAGACCATTCCAACGCTCCTTTTCGCCATGCATAAACTAAACCAACAATTAGGATAAGCACGAAAATTAAAGCTTCTATAAAAACGGATACACCCAATACATCGAAACTCATCTCCCATGGGTAAAGAAAAACCGTTTCAACATCAAAAACAACAAAAACCAGAGCAAACATATAATAACGAATTCGGAATTGTAACCAAGCGTCGCCCATGGGTTCTATGCGATTCATAACTAGAAAGTTTCTCCGGTCCTTGCGCAGTCCTGGGCTAAAACCCCTAAATGAAAAAAGCCAAAATAGGAATAAGACTTGATATTATTAGAAATGCCCGAGAAAATGTCATATTCAGAAATGAAACATAGATGCACTCCTATGAATGTGGAAAAAATATATACCGTATTCTTCGATTCGATCCGGAATTTGAATTAAGCTATAACTGTTTAGTCGAAATACCAATGAATTTTGATTGAACTCCCAGTTTTTTTGCTGTGGGTCATTCTTGTTTCAAGGTTCATCGAGTGGAGTCCTATTTTCACTTATTTCAATTCCATTTCGATATGCTAGAGACATATTATGCTCTTATTACAAACTTATCGTTTTTATCTTGTCTCAGATTTTCTCTAAAAAAAGAGAAAAAGAATTACATATTTTTTTTTAGTTAGAATTTATAGAAAATTTTTATTAAGATTAAATTAAGATACTATTAAGAATTCTATATGGATGTTATATATTTTATGAATATTCATATAATAAAACCGAAGGGTATTGGTTTATTCTTTTCATTAAGATCCAATCCAGTTAGAGGATTGTTGTTTCTATTGATTAGATACGGAAACTGAATGCATCGCCCTATTCTATTTTTTTATCTTTGTTCTAGACTTAATGGATTTTATTCAATGCATTGAATTGAGAGAAACCCTTACATATAACAATCCTAGGGTTCTATCCCAAATTTACCATTTTTTAGTCTGTACTACCTCGACCTGCAACCCGTCTCCCCAAAAAAGAATCGGGTTATTAAATTAAATTAAAGCTCGAAGTCTTAAAAGAAGAATCTAGAATATCGGTCTTTAGTACTTGACTTGAAATGGGTCCGAAAAGGCGGGAATACTTATTAATGTAATAAAAATTAGTTTTAAAGTAAGACCAACCACTGGGTTAGCCTTCATGCAAAAAATATTTAAGACTTCAGAGATAATGAATGGTTCCTAACTACACTTACAGATGAGTTCGGCTACATGTTCTACAGATTTCGTAGCCGAACTTTTTTAACCAAACCGAAATCAATTTGTAAATTGTTCATTTTTAGGAATGTTTTGGCTAATTCAAGCACCATTAATTAAATTTGAAGTATCTGTGAATAACCAAAACATCATAGGCTCTTAAAGAAAAAGATCTAACAATTTTTCTTCCAAAACCCTCGTTTTCATTATCATCTTCATCTTCATCTTCTTCTTCTCCCTCTCAATAATTCTTCTTTTGGAAAAAATTAACTTATTAATTTAACTCATTAATCATTACACTAACTTAATTAGAAAGGGTAATTTTAGTACTAAAATACATATATGGATAAGGGGTGTTTCACTTTACATCCAAATATCCACCCAAAAAAGAAATAGTAGCCCCCCTCCAAAGTGGAGTAGTGCCCAAAAACGGTTCTTTTAAAATGACTTCTCGTATCCGAAGTTCCAAACATGTTCTAACCGTTTCGGACATGCCAATGATGCCATTTCTTTCTTTTCCTCTTTCTCCCCATTTTGATTTCTCTCATTTACCACCACCACCCTCTCTCAAAGGGAAGAAGAATGAAGAATCAAATACTCCGTATAAATATGAAAAACAAATTCCATTTAAGAGGTGAACTTCTATCGACGAATCTTTAGAACCCTAATTATAAATGTGTATTATGATTTCCCTTTTGATATTCTTTTAGGGTTTGTTTTGTAGGGAAATAGAGAAGAAGTGGATCAACTTCTGATCTCTATGGAAGCATATGACACTCAGCTTCAACTGTAGAAAACGAAAGACTGAGAATCACTCGCTTGATAAGGGTCTGTTCCATTTAATTAAACGATTATTGTACTAAATTCTAAGAACATCACACCCATTTTATGTTATAATGTATGTGGCTTTGGATTTTAGAGTGAGCTTTTATTTTTTCCTTGGTTTTTTTTTTTTTTTTTTTGCAGGAGTATAATGTTGGTGGATGTTCTACTACTAGTGAGATTACTTTATTGGCAGATTTATTTCAGGAGTTCCAGGGTTTTCTGAGAAGAAAAAATCTTAGGTATAATCTGTTTGAACTTGGGTCCTTGTTCTGTTTCGAGATGATTGGCTGTACTACCATTTGAAATTAGAATGAAATGGAATACTGAATGAGCTGAACTATGTTAGGAGTTTGCTGTCTTCTTGATGATGAAAATTGATATGGATTTGGAGTTATGTACTTGATAAATCTTGCTTGCTTAGTGTTGTTTCAGTTTTCTTGCATGCAAAGTTGCTAACAATATGTTAACTGATTCGGGGTATTGCTGAAAATTTATCAGGAAAAATTCAAGAATGATCCCGGTCTTGTGGAGGATGAGACAGGCCAATTTCAGTATCATGGACACCTTGAAGGTGCACAATGTGCAAGTTATTATCTGTTAGTGATGCAATGGAAGGAGTTTGTAGCCATTCCTGCTGGTTCCTGGTAAAGAATCAATTTAAGATATACTAAATGTTATCCTATAATGGATCACTCTTTCTAATTGTCGCTGGTTTCTTGTTTCCCACAAAGTTTGCACTTCTATTTTTAGATAGTTAGTTTTCTTGTGTTTCATGTTGTTTGTTTGCTTGTTTTTGTATGATTATTTTGTATAACTCCTACATATCTGTTATTCGTTTCATATGTAGGTACAATTTTAACAAAGTTGCACAGTATAAGCAACTAACACTGGAAGAAGCCGAAGAGAAGATAAAGAACAGGAGAATGACTCCTGAGGGATTTCAAAGATGGATAATTAAATTAGCAAATAGTGGAGCAGCTGCTTTTGGTGACGTGTAGAAGGATGAGAAGGAGGCTGGTGGATCTGAGGGAGGGTGTAAAAATGCAAATGATGATGAAATGAAGGCAATGTCTCCAATAACGGGGACGAGGATGAAAAAGAGGAAGCACAAAGGAAAAATAGATTCGGACTCAACAAGAGAGATGGCGATGATGATGAAGAAGGTCCAAGAGGAGGTGATATTGACATGGATGACGACAATATTGAGAAAAGGGGTAAGAACCTTTGTGACGTTTCGTTTGTTTTTAATTATCCTAGTACCAGATAGGTTTATTTTGGTGTGCCCAAACTTGTATCTTCTACGCTTCCCACAGTGCATAAGTTATTATTAATTTACGTTCTAGTTCTTGTTTTTCGTGAATCATGCTTTTCAACGATTACAAGAGTTCACTGTGACGGAAAATAGTTTAGTCTGTTTTCTTTTTCTGTGTTTCTTTTGTTTTGAGCTGTTCTGTTCACATAATATTTTTAATTATGCTATATAGTTTGCGACTCACCTGAGGCTTTTCGGATTCATTAATCCAAAATCTTAAATTGGAGATCATTACATTTTTTAGTCTAAAATTTTACTCTTTTTTTGTGGCTGGTGTGTGGTTTTTAATGGTCCATGAAACAAATTTCTCTGATATATAACCTTATTGTAAGAATTGATGACTGTGGAAGGATTTAAGATGTTTATCAAGTCACTTTGGGCATGCACGTGCAGTATAAAAGTTCAATTTGCAGTTTGTATTTTCTGAAATTCTGCTAATGCTTCATAGGCGGTGACTGGGAACACGAAAAAACATTCACTAATGATGATGAAGCTGTTGGTAACGACCCCGAGGAACGAGAAGATTAGGCTCCAAAAGTTCCTGCTCCTCCAGAAATCAAGCAAGTTCACCCCCATTTTATACCTACCGCAATCACATTGGCATATTATACATTACTCTTCTATACTAATTCCAAGAGTTCATGTGGTTGTACAGACTTCAGGATAAAGATGATGATGATGACGAGGCTAATGAAGAGGAGGGTGGTGGATTGAGCAAATCTGTGAAGGAGTTAAAAAAGCTGCTAGGATGTTCAGCTGGAATGAATGCTTCAGATGACTACGATCATGACAATGTAAGCTCATATTGTTTCAATTTAGGTCTCTGAAATTCACTCAATCTGCATGTATTCCATATTTGTGCACCCCATAGCAGACAAAGTGGATTACATTCCTCCGATAATCCAAGCTGGTTTATCTAATTATCTTTCTGGTTACCTTGATTCATTTGCAGGAAGCGGATGATGATATGCGCATGCTATACCTGTGTTGGCTCCAAAAAAGAAGGATATACACCTAAACAAGAACCGGTTGAAACTCCTGCAAAAGCAGCGCCTTCGGGGTCTACTCATTCATTTGCAGGAAGCGGATGATGATATGCGCATGTTATACCTGTGTTGGCTCCAAAAAAGAAGGATATACACCTAAAGAAGGACCTGTTGAAACTCCTGCAAAAGCAGCGCCTTCGGGGTCTACTCGTGGAACAGCATCTACGACATCAAATCTACAAAGTAAAAGAAAAGAGCGTCTGGGGATGGTGGTGAAGCTGCCAATAGTGCACACCAGGTGAAGACAGAACTGTAAGTTCTTGGTTTTTGCTTAAAATAGGGAAGTTTGACAGTTCTTTAGATAGTTCCCTCAAAATCTGATTGATTAGTTGTATCTTATTGCCATCAACTTCCAGCATCTTTTTGATTGAGCAATTTCCATTATATTTTAATTGTTCAGGAATCAAAATCTTCTGCAAAAAGAGGGGCCTGCATCAGCTTAAATGCGTGTGCCAAAGCTTCAGCAGACCTATCTACTGGCCGTGTTACCGAGGAAGAAATCAGGACGGTCTTGGTACAAAGTGCTCCATTAACATCACAAGAGCTCATGGCGAAATTCAAGGAAAGACTGAAACTTTTTTAGTGCCCATCTCGTCTGCTTGCGCTTCAGTTTGTAAGTAACATTTAAATTGTCTTAACTAGGACGCGACACTTTCCTGGATTTTGTCTGATTATGTTTATCTAATTAGATAGACCATCTAATTATGTTTCTGGTTTCCTTGATTCATTTGCAGGAAGGGGATGATGGTACGAGCATGTCACCTGTGTTGGCTCCAAAAAAGAAGGATACACCTAAAGAAGAACCTGTCGAAACTCCTGCGAAAGCAGCGCATTTGGCATCTAATCGTGGACTGCATCTACTACGTCCAAATCTACAAAGTCAAAGAAAAGCATATGATGGTAAAGTTGCCAATAGTGCACCTCTGAAAAAGTGAAGACCAACAGGAAAATTAACCTCCGATCCCGTCTAAACATTAGTGACTTACATTACTGTTTTCAAACTATTTTTGCTTGCACAAACTCCTTCCTTGTGCTAAAATGGCTATCTCGTGGTATTCACCTTCTCTAGCACGTCTTCTTTCAATTCAAAAAAAATGCCTATATTGTAAGGCTCACATCTGTCTGTCCAAACGGTTGTTTTGCAGAGCATAATTGGGGCCGCGAAAACTAATTAGGTCCCCTAGATTCCTATCTCCACTCGTGGGAAGAGGATAGGGGATGTCTAAATATAATGAAAAGACTAGATTACCCCAACCCTTATCTTTGTGACACGTGTCACCCTATTAATATTTATCTTTTTATTTTTTTTTAAGTTTTACTTTTTCTATTCTTTTTATTTTTTTTATTTTTTTATTTTTAATGAGATCATTTTTTATACTTAAATAGAGTCATACAGAACTTTAGTTGGTAGCCTAGCAACAAGCTGAGCACCAACCCCCTTCTGAATAGCGACACCTAGCCTATAAAAAGAAATTTACCAACACCCCTACGACATCATTCTCGACAATACAATTCTTCAATCTCTTAAAAAAACATAAAGTATCATCACCAAGTTCACCCAGAGTGGTAAAAGCTAGGACACCTAAACCATAACCATGAGAAGTACATTGATCCAAGTACTTGTTTCTTTTGCGCGAGCAAACATTAGAAATAGCTTGACCTGGGACAAAATTACGAATACCCTCACCGGTGAATGGAGAGACTCTCGTAACATCCATACAAACATCTTGTCCATTCTCCCAATTAAGAACAAGGATATCCGCGGGCGTAAGTCTCTGTATCATCGGACAAAAGCCCAAGGGCTTCTTTACGCACGAGCACATCGACTTTGTGACAAATGTCAACGACAACGTCACGTACATGGTCATGACGATATTTGATCCCAACATCCTTGGCACAATGAAGAGCATGGTCCCCAAAAATATCCATGGGTCTCATATAACGGAACACAGGCCTCCCTCAAATAACAAAGGGATACCAAGTCGGTAGCAAACAATCGCATTTAAATCATCTTGGACCAAGGCATTGGTTCAAAGCCACTAATGGGTACAGCCAACGGGTAATCTTGAGCGTGCTTAACACGGTTACACTTGCCACAAATGGAATCTCTTGCAGACATAGAAAATTGGTTTGGGATTTGCTTCTTAATCTGCGTCGAAATAGGTGACTTGCCATGGAGTGCATAGAAAGGGGGGCGAGATCATCAACACAATAGTTAGAAGGTAAACCACAAACCTGGATGAAGTTAGAAGAGCCGACCGATAAAGCAGAACCTTTGTCCGAAGAGAATAAATTGCCAAGAATCACCTTTTGAACCGCAACCGTTTGACTACGAGAAGCGAATAACAATAATTACGGGTGTCCGCCATAGTGTAAATGCCAAGTCCACCTTCCTTAAGAGGAAGAGTAGCGATACGCCGCTGTAGCGGCCCAAAACCTCCACCATCTCCTGTGACCAAGAGTCTCAAGTACCGAAATAAGTGATCATCAAATAATTCAGTGGCTTCTTGTAAAGCTGCAGGGTTGGTAGTGCGCATAGCAAAGTACAGTCTGGACACACCCTGCAATTGCGAAGTAATAACATCTCGCTACGAGGGTCCCCGAGTTTTTGATGGAAGACATTAAGCTGGATAGTCTTATGAACTCTAGTCACCGCCATCTCGGCTCGATAAAGTTCAAATCAAGGCTCACTGGCCCCCCCAGAAGTTTAACCCCTACCGTTGGCCTGCCAATATCTGGAGGAAACATATCATCATCAAAGCTTCTAGGATCAGCAGTTGGCCAAAAGATCTATGTTTTCTTTATATTGAGATGTAAGCCCCTACCAGGCCCCTCAGACTCAATGATATTCAGAGCTTTAGACACCTCGAGAGTGTCCCCAATAATAGTTCCATCATCAAGGTACCATGCATGCAAATCAAGTTTACATTGAGAAGCAATTGATTTCACAAGCGGATGGAGGGTCAAGGCGAACAACGGACGGAGAGGATCCCCTTGCTTGAACACCAAGGGTCGAAGACGAAGGTGCGAGGTCGTAATAAAGTCTAGCAAGCCTACTATAACAAAACTCAACCCAACGAGAGATACCGGACAATGAAGACGAACTTCCCGTATGAGATGAGTCCGCTAACCAAATTAAAGGCATTGGAGAAGTCAACAAGCAACATTGACAAACCGTGATGACCCTTAAGCTCCAAGAAATTATTTACAGCATGCAAAATACTTTCCCCACCCACAGGTACACCAACACCAAATTGATGATCCCCCAAATAAGAAAGCATGACCTTACCAACGAAAAGCAGACTATCTTGGAGACCCGGTCTCGCCAAATGGTACCAACAAGCAATGGGCCTAAGACCACCACCCTACCGATAAAGGTGTTAGGGGAGCACTAGCTATGAACTCGCCTAAAACAGCTTGGGGCATTTACCAGCCAACCATAAATTGACAACCCCGTAATTGAAGCAACCAAATCATCCGCCACTACGGATGCCGCACTGGACAAAGCATCCATTAAATGTTGCGCACGCAAGCCGTCTCGACCGCGGGAAGTCCCTCTAGGAAGCTCTTAATCGCACCAAGAACCGCCTTAGAGTCAACAAAAATTGAGTCCCCACAAATAGGTTCCAGTGGAATAATAGGGGGTGGGGCTGCTGGATGTTTCTTTTTCAGTTCATCCAAGGTGGATTCGTTGCGAGGGCAACACCACTAGAAGACAAAACCCGGATTGCAGCTGAAAAGTGCCCATAACTCATTTTCTTCTTGCACGCCTTCAAATTGGAAGCATCTTGTTTCGTCTTGGTGGCTGTTTTAGTGGAAAATGAACGGGCTGTTGAAAAACCTTGCTGACTAAATTTATTTTTATTTTTATTAGTTATTTATTTTTTTTACATTTTTTTATTTTTTTTTGCCAAATTTGTGTGAAAAGTCGTCAAGATACAATGACGACTGTTGTGGGTCGTTTGAAACACCTCAATATCTTGACGACTATTTAGAGTCGTCATTGAAACAATTCACTCCCATGACGACTTTTCGTACAAATCTGGGCAAAAAAATAGGAAAAAAAAAAATTTGCAAACAAAAAATTTGAAAAAGAAAAAGTTAAAATCAAATTAAGTAAGATTATCACTAATTACATAAGGGTAGATTAGCCATTACCTAAAACATTTGGATAAGGGGTTATTGAAATTACGTTTGGGTGACCTTTTTTGTCTTCTAGTGTGAGGCCCCTAATTAGTTTTCAGGTCCCCCAATTCAGCGGTGTTGTTTTGGCATGTGCCATGCATTTTTTTTTTGTCCGTTTATGCTCTTATGGGATGTTTTGTTTTGAAAGAGACTTAACATCACCCTGTGCAGAGTTTGTTGACGGGGAGAGGACATGTTTTGCTCTAGTTGGTGTATCGTGGAGCATTTGTAGGCCCTTTTTTTTTTGTTTTGTTTTGTGGTGTTTATTTACTTTTAAATTTAATGAAATATGAGGATTTTATTGATTGTGTATGTAGTGTACCATGTTTGCTGGCGGTTCTTTTTGGGTTTTTCTATGTTTTTTTTAATAAAAAATGGTTGCTTCCTCGGTCTCCCATAAAACTCTGCAAAGTCATTGTTTATACACGTACACCCACTTGGTTAAATAGAAAATTCTGAAGATAATACAATGAGCTATAAAACAACTCTACAACTCAAGAAAGGAGCTGTTCAAAGCAAACCCCGGAAATAAAAAGAAAAATCAAACAGAAAACTAATGATTTTCCATAACTCCATCCCAGTTATGAAGGAGCATACTTAGAGAAATCAAATCGAAAATAGTAGTACCCAGAGATCAGTTGTGTAGAAAAATCAAATACATTTATCATATTCCTTTTTAATGGCAACCACCAATAAATCTACAATAACAAGTACAATAGATAAGAATAAGAAGTCTAAGAAGAAGAAGCAGAAGAAGAAGCAGGAAGAAGAAGCAGAACAACAGAAGGTAAAAGAAATCTCTCTATATTTTGATTTTTTGAAGGTTGATAAAAGAAATCCAACATTTTTTTACCTTTTTTGTCTTGTAAATTATAACTTTTTTTGTACTGTGGTTTGATTATTGATATTGATGTTGAATTGTAGCAATTTCACGATGAGACAAACACTAGTGCAAGTGCGGCAAGTACAATCGATAAGAAGCTGTCGAAGCATTTGAAGAAGAAGAAGAAGAAACAGGAAGAAGAAGATGATATGAAGGTAAAAAAAATCTTTTGTATTATTCAAACATTTGAAGAAGAAGAAGAAGAAGAAGAAACAGGAAGAAGAAGATGATAGGAAGGTAAAAGAAATCTTTTGTATCATTCAAAATGTTTTTGTTTTGAAAGAGACTTAACATCACCCTGTGCAGAATTTGTTGATGGGGAGAGAACATGTTTTGCTCTGGTTGGAGTATCGTGGAGCATTTGTAGACCCATTTTTTTTGTTTTGTTTTGTGGTGCTTATTTACTTTTAAATTTAATGAAATGTGAGGATCTTATCGATAGTGTCTGTAGTGTACCATGTTTTCTAGTGGTTCTTTTTGGGTTTGTCTATGTTTTTTTTATCTCCTCAGTACCCCACAAAACCCTACAAAGTCACTGTTTACCTTCAAAATTTATTTATAATATAAGAGAAAAAACAGAAATTCCACAAAGAGGTGGAAAATCTGAAGACAATACAATACAACTCTACAACTCAAGAAAAGAGCTGTTCAAAGAAAACCTAGGAAACAAAACGAAAAATCAAACAGAAAACTAATGATTTCCCATAACTCCATCCCAGTTATGAAGGAGCATACTTAGAGAGATCAAATCAGAAATATTAGTACCCAGAGATCAGTTGTGTAGAAAAATCAAATAGAGTTATCAAATTCCTTTTTAATGGCAACCACTAGTGAATCTGCAACTACAAGTACAATCAATAAGAATAAGAAGTCGAAGAAGCATAAGCAGAAGAATAAGCAGAACAGCGGAAGTTAAAAGAAATCTCTCTGTATTTTGATTTTTTGAATGTTGTTAAAAGAAAATCCAACATTTTTTTTACCTTTTTTGTCTTGTAAATTATAACTTCTTTTGTCTTGTGTTTGATTATTGATATTGATGTTGAATTGTAACAATTTCACGATGAGATAAACACTAGTGCTTGTGCTACAAGTACAATCAATAAGAAGCTGTTGAAGCATTTGAAGAAGAAGAAACAGGAAGAAGAAGATGATAAGAAGGTAAAACAAATCATTTGTATCATTCAAAATGTTTATTATTCAAACATTTGAAGAAGGAGAAGAACAAACATGAAGAAGAAGATGATAGGAAGGTAAAAGAAATCTTTTGTATCATTCAAAATGTTTTTGTTTTAAAAGAGACTTAACATCACCCTCTGCAGAGTTTGTTGATGGGGAGAGAACATGTTTTGCTATGGTTGGAGTATCGTGGAGCATTTGTAGACCCATTTTTTTTTGTTTTTTTTGTGGTGTTTATTTACTTTTAAATTTAATGAAATGTGAGGATCTTATCGATAGTGTCTGTAGTGTACCATGTTTGCTAGTGGTTCTTTTTGGGTTTGTCTATGTTTTTTTTATCTCTTCAGTACCCGAAAAAACCCTGCAAAGTCACTCTTCACCTTCAAAATTTATTTATAATATAAGAGAAAAAACAGAAATTCCACAAAGAGGTGGAAAGTCTGAAGACAATACAATACAACTCTACAACTCAAGAAAAGAGCTGTTCAAAGCAAAACCAAGGAAACAAAAAGAAAAATCAAACAGAAAACTAATGATTTCCCATAACCCCATCCCAGTTATGAAGGAGCATACTTAGAGAAATCAAATCAGAAATATTAGTACCCAGAGATCAGTTGTGTAGAAAAATCAAATAGAGTTATCAAATTCCTTTTTAATGGCAACCACCAGTGAATCTGCAACTACAAGTACAATCAATAAAAATAAGAAGTCGAAGAAGCATAAGCAGAAGAATAAGCAGAACAACAGAAGGTAATAGAAATCTCTCTGTATTTTGATTTTTTGAGGGTTGTTAAAAGAAAAAATCCAACATTTTTTTTACCTTTTTTGTCTTGTAAATTATAACTTCTTTTGTCTTGTGGTTTGATTATTGATATTGATGTTGAATTGTAGCAATTTCACGATGAGATAAACACTAGTGCTAGTGCTACAAGTACGATCAATAAGAAGCTGTTGAAGCATTTGAAGAAGAAGAAACAGGAAGAAGAAGATGATAAGAAGGTAAAACAAATCATTTGTATCATTCAAAATGTTTATTATTCAAACATTTGAAGAAGGAGAAGAACAAACATGAAGAAGAAGATGATAGGAAGGTAAAAGAAATTTTTTGTATCATTCAAAATGTTTTTGTTTTGAAAGAGACTTAACATCACCCTGTGCAGAGTTTGTTGATGGGGAGAGAACATGTTTTGCTATGGTTGGAGTATCGTGGAGCATTTGTAGGCCCATTTTTGTTGTTTTGTTTTGTGGTGTTTATTTACTTTTAAATTTAATGAAATGTGAGGATCTTATTGATAGTGTCTGTAGTGTACCATGTTTGCTAGTGGTTTTTTTTGGGTTTGTCTATGTTTTTTTTATCTCCTCAGTACCTCACAAAACCCTGCAAAGTCACTGTTCAGCTTCAAAATTTATTTATAATATAAGAGAAAAAACAGAAATTCCACAAAGAGGTGGAAAGTCTGAAGACAATACAATACAACTCTACAACTCAAGAAAAGAGCTGTTCAAAGAAAAACCAAGGAAACAAAAAGAAAAATCAAACAAAAATCTAATGATTTCCCATAACTCCATCCCAGTTATGAAGGAGCATACTTAGAGAAATCAAATCAGAAATATTAGTACCTAGAGATCAGTTGTGTAGAAAAATCAAATAGAGTTATCAAATTTCTTTTTAATGGAAACCACCAGTGAATTTGCAACTACAAGTACAGTCAATAAGAATAAGAAGTCGAAGAAGCTTAAGCATAAGAATAAGCAGAACAACAGAAGGTAAAAGAAATCTCTCTGTATTTTGATTTTTTGAAGGTTGTTAAAAGAAAATCCAACATTTTTTTTACCTTTTTTGTCTTGTAAATTATAACTTCTTTTGTCTTGTGGTTTGATTATTGATATTGATGTTGAATTGTAGCAATTTCACGAAGAGATAAACACTAGTGCTAGTGCTACAAGTACAATCAATAAGAAGCTGTTGAAGCATTTGAAAAAGAAGAAACAGGGAAGAAGAAGATGATAGGAAGGTAAAAGAAATCTTTTGTATCATTCAAAATGTTTATTATTCAAACATTTGAAGAAGAATAAGAAGAAGAAACAGGAAGAAGAAGATGATAGGAAGGTAAAAAAAATCTTTTGTATCATTTAAAATGTTTTTGTTTTAAAAGAGACGTAACATCACCCTGTGCAGAGTTTGTTGATGGGTAGAGAACATGTTTTGTTCTGGTTGGAGTATCGTGGAGCATTTGTAGGCCCTTTTGTTTTGTTTCGTTTATTTACTTTTAAATTTAATAAAATGTGAGGATCTTATTGATAGTGTCTGTAGTGTACCATGTTTGCTAGTGGTTCATTTTGGGTTTGTCTATGTTTTTTTTATCTCCTCGGTACCCCACAAAACCCTGCAAAGTCACTGTTCACCTTCAAAATTTATTTATAATATAAGAGAAAAAACAGAAATTCCACAAAGAGGTGGAAAGTATGAACACAATACAATACAACTCTGCAACTCAAGAAAGGAGCTGTTCAAAGCAAACCTAGGAAACAATAAGAAAAATCAAACAGAAAACTAATGATTTCCCATAACTCCATCCCTGTTACGAAGGATCATACTTAGAGAAATCAAATCATAATTAGTAGTACCCAGAGATCAGTTATGTCGGAAAATCAAATAGAGTTATCAAATTCCTTTTTAATGGCAACACCAGTGAATCTGCAACTACAAGTACAGTCAATAAGAATAAGAAGTCAAAGAAGCAGAAGCAGAAGCAGAAGAATAAGAAGAACAACAGAAGGTAAAAGAAATATCTCTTTATTTTGATTTTTTGAAGGTTGTTAAAAGAAAATCCAACATTTTATTTTCCTTTTTTTGTCTTGTAAATTATAACTTCTTTTGTACTGTGGTTTGATTATTGATATTGATGTTGAATTATAGCAATTTCACGATGAGATAAACACTAGTGCTAGTGCTACAAGTAAAATCAATAAGAAGCTGTTGAAGCATTTAAAGAAGAAGTAACATGAAGAAGAAGATGATAGGAAGGTAAAAGAAATCTTTTGTATCATTCAAAATGTTTATTATTCAAACATTTGAAGAAGAAGAAGAAGAAGAAGAAACAGGAAGAAGAAGATGATAAGAAGGTAAAAGAAATCTTTTGTATCATTCAAAATGTTTTTGTTCTGAAACAGACTTAACATCACCCCGTGCAGAGTTTGTTGATGGGTAAAGAACATGTTTTGCTCTGGTTGGAGTATCGTGGAGCATTTGTAGGCCCTTTTGTTTTGTTTTGTTTTGTTTTGTTTTGTTTTGTGGTGTTTATTTACTTTTAAATTTAATGAAATGTGAGGATCTTATTGATAGTGTCTGTAGTGTACCGTGTTTTCTAGTGGTTCATTTTGGGTTTGTCTATGTGTTTATTATCTCCTCGGTACCCCACAAAACCCTGCAAAGTCACTGTTCACCTTCAAAATTTATTTATAATATATGAGAAAAACAGAAATTCCACAAAGAGGTGGATAGTCTGAAGACAATACAATACAACTCTACAACTCAAGAAAGGAGTTGTTCAAAGCAAACCTAGGAAACAAAAAAAAAAATTAAACATAAAACTAATGATTTCCCATAACTCCATCCCAGTTATGAAGGAGCATACTTAGAGAAATCAAATCAGAAATAGTAGTACCCAGAGATCAGTTGTGTAGAAAAATCAAATAGAGTTATCAAATTCCTTTTTAATGACAACCACCAGTGAATCTGCAACTACAAGTACAGTCAATAAGAATAAGAAGTCGAAGAAGCAAAAGCAGAAGAAAAAGCAGAATAACAGAAGGTAAAAGAAATCTCTCAGTATTTTGATTTTTTGAAGGTTGTTAAAATAAATCTAACATTTTTATACCTGTTTTGTCTTGTAAATTATAACTTCTTTTGTACTGTGTTTTGATTATTGATATTGATGTTGAACTTTAGTACTCATCCTGAAAGAGATCTGGAGCTTCACTTCTCATACAGGGAAGCTACTAATGTAGCAGACCACTGCTCAAAAGCCTTCAAGGGATCAAAACCTGGGAAGAGAATTCGTAAAGGTTTCCAGTACAGTCAGGTCGATAGAAGTGTGCTTACAGATGCCAATGGAGATTATTTGAGATCCGTCAATGAGTTGACTCCTACAAGCATGTATTTTGAAAAAGAGTTACAAAAGAGGATTGGGTGGATTGGGATTCTGTGGGTACAAGAACAAGAGGAAGGATGATATGTATTAGCCTTTTAGGATTTTCGTTAACCTCTCTATCAACAATTATAACTTCTCAATAATAATAACTTGGTGCATTTTTGGTCAGTCCCTAGTCTTCTTGTTTTACCAAAGCAACATCATAATTTTACCGAGACAGAAGAGTAAAACCAAAAGATTGGTAAACCAACAAAAGCGGAGTGGAAGAGCCACTGCCACCGTAGGGAACAGATGGACATGAAGGCTAGCCTAGGGTTTAAGAGTAGATGCTTTTTTGACCGTTTGAATATAAAAAAAAGAAAAAAAAGTAAATTTCTTTCAATTTTCTTCTTTCTTCTTCTTTTTCTGTTCTTTCTCAGTTTTAGTTTTGTTTCTTAGCCATTTTGGGAAATCAGACTAATTCAAATATATTCAATATCAAAAACTTCATGGATATCTCATTTGCAATTTCTTCTTCTTCACTGTCTCAGAGAAAATCGTCAACCAGCTCAAAGAACTTCTGCTCCAAAGTATGATCATGTCCGTAGGGATTCAGATTACCCTAGGGTCTACCTTCTTCAATCAGATCACAATGACCTGGTACTATTTAAAAATCACAATCATAACCCTATTCCTATACTACCAAACTCAAAATGTGATTTCCCAGATGTTGCTATTGATAGTTCCTACTATTACTGTCACAACCCTAGCGAGTTCATGCTACTCAGAAGCCTATGGCTTTCTCCCACTGAAATCGAGAACAACACAGATTCAAAGGTAGGGTTTCAAGTCAGGTTTCCAGACAACATCCGACATGATGTTCTTCATGCTGTAGTTGATGGCTCTTTTAACAAGAAGAAAAAAAGAGGTGGCTACGGTGGTGCTATAAGTGAATATACAGCCACCATCTGGTTTACATTAGAAACGCGTTGTATCATGAAATTCAAGCCGTTAAAAAGTTGCTCAAAGAGTGTATCAGGAGAGGGTTATTCAGATTGTGGGTTTTCACGGATTACACAAATTGCATCCGTTTTCTAAATGAACTATGCTTTCACTCCAAAAGAAATCAAAATGTTTGGTCAAGATACTTGTAATCTTGCCATTGAAACTAGGAATTTGATTCGCACCCACTTTACTACTCATCCTGAAAGAGTTCTGGACGGGGAAGCTACTTATGCGAAGATACCACTTTCAAAATCCTTCAAGGGATCAAAACCTGGCAAGAGAATTCGTGAAGGTTTCTAGTACAGTCAGGTCGATGGAAGTGTGCTTATAGATGCCAATGGAGACTATCTTAGATCTTTCAATGAGTTGACTCCTACAAGCATGTATTTTGAAAAGAGTTACAAAAGAGGATTGGGTGGATAGGGATTCTGTGGGTACAAGAACAAGAGGAAGGATGATCTGTATTAGGCTTTTAGGGTTTTCGTCAACCTCTCTCTCAACAATAATAACTTCTCAATAATAATAACTTGGTGCATTTTTGGTCAATCCCTAGTCTTCTTGTTTTACCAAAGCAACATCATAATTTTACCGAGACAGAAGAGGAAAACCAAAAGATTGGTTAACCAACAAAAGCAGAGTGGAAGAGCCACTGCCACCGTAGGGAACAGATAGACATGAAGGATAGCCTAGGGTTTAAGAGTAGATGTTTTTTTAACCGTTTGAATATAAGAAGAAGAAAAAAAAGATAAAAAACTAAATTTCTTTCAATTTTCTTATTTCTTCTTCTTTTTCTGTTCTTTCTCAGTTTTAGTTTTGTTTCTTAGCCATTTTGGGAAATCAGACTAATTCAAATATATTCAGTATCAAAAACTTCATGGATATCTCATTTGCAATTTCTTCTTCTTCACTGTCTCAGAGAAAATGTATCGTCGACCATCTCAAAGAACTTCTGCTCCAAAGTATGATCATGTCCGTAGGGATTCAGATTACCCTAGGGTCTACCTTCTTTAATCAGATCACAATGACCTGGTACTATCTAAATATCACCATCAAAACCCTATTCCTATACTACCAAACTCAAAATGTGATTTCCCAGATGTTGCTATTGATAGTTCCTACTATTACCGTCACAAACCTAGCAAGTTCATGCTAATCAGAAGCCTATGGCTTTCTCCCGCTGAAATCGAGAACAACACAGATTCAAAGGTAAGGTTTCAAGTCAGGTTTCCAGATAATATCCCACCTGATGTTCTTCATGTTGTAGTTGATGGCTCTTTTAACAAGAAGAAAAAAAGAGGTGGCTACGGTGGTGTTGTAAGTGAATCTACAACCACCATCTGGTTTACATTAGAAACGCGTTGTATCATGAAATTCAAGCCGTTAAAAAGTTTCCCAAAGAGTGTATCAGGAAAGGGTTGTTTATATTGTGGGTTTTCACGGATTACACAAATTGTATCCGTTTTCTAAATGACCACTATGCTTTCACTCCAAAAGAAATCAAAAGGTTTGGTCAAGATACTTGTAATCTTGCCATTGAAACTAGGAATTTGATTCACACCCACTTTACTACTCATCCTGAAAGAGTTCCGGAGCTTCACTTCTCATACGGGGAAGCTACTTATGTAGCATACCACTGCTCAAAAGCCTTCAAGGGATCAAAACCTGGGAAGAGAATTCGTGAAGGTTTCCAGTACAGTCAGGTCGATGGAAGTGTGCTTATAGATGCCAATGGAGATTATATGAGATCTGTCAATGAGTTGACTCCTACAAGCATGTATTTTGAAAAGAGTTACAAAAAGGGATTGGGTGGATTGGGATTCTGTAGGTACAAGAACAAGAGGAAGGATGATCTGTATTAGCCTTTTAGGGTTTTCGTCAACTTCTATCTCAACAATAATAACTTCTCAATAATAATAACTTGGTGCATTTTTGGTCAGTCCCTAGTCTTCTTGTTTTACCAAATCAACATCATAATTTTACCGAGACAGAAGAGGAAAACCGAAAGATTGGTTAACCAACCAAAGCGGAGTGGACCCTAGGGAACAAATAGACATGAAGTCTAGCCTATGGTTTAAGAGTATATGCTTTTTTTGACCGTTTGAATATAAGAAGAAAGAAAAAAAAAAAAAAAAAAGATAAAATACTAAATTTCTTTCACTTTTCTTCTTTCTTCTTCTTTTTCTGTTCTTTCTCAGTTTTAGTTTTGTTTCTTAGCCATTTTGGGAAATCAGACTAATTCAAATATATTCAAAGTCAAAAACTTCATGGATATCTCATTTGCAATTTCTTCTTCTTCACTGTTTCAGAGAAAATGTATCGTCGACGAGCTCAAAGAACTTCTGCTCCAAAGTATGATCATGTCCGTAGGGATTCAGATTACCCTAGGGTCTACCTTCTTCAATCAGATCACAATGACCTGGTGCTATCTAAAAATCACCATCACAGCCCTATTCCTATACTATCAAACTCAAAATGTGATTTCCCAGATGTTGCTATTGATAGTTCCTACTATTACCGTCACAACTCTAGCAAGTTCATGCTACTCATAAGCCTATGGCTTTCTCCCCCTGAAATCGAGAACAACACAGATTCAAAGGTGGGGTTTCAATTCAGGTTTCCAGAAAACATCCCACCTGATGCTCTTCATGCTGTAGTTGATGGCTCTTTTAACAAGAAGAAAAAAATAGGTGGCTACGATGGTGCTGTAAGTGAATCTACAGCCACCATCTGGTTTACATTAGAAACGCGTTGTATCATGAAATTCAAGCCGTTAAAAAGTTGCTCAAACAGTGTATCAGGAAAGGGTTGTTCAGATTGTGGGTTTTCACGGATTGCACAAATTGCATCCGTTTTCTAGATGACCACTATGCTTTCACTCCAAAATAAATCAAAAGGTTTGGTCAAGATACTTGTAATCTTGCCATTGAAACTAGGAATTTGATTCGCACCCACTTTAGTACTCATCCTGAAAGAATTCTAGAGCTTCACTTCTCATACAGGGAAGTTACTTATGTAGCAGACCACTGCTCAAAAGGCATCAAGTTATCAAAACCTGGGAAGAGAATTCTTGAAGGTTTCCAGTACAGCCAGGTCGATGGAAGTGTGCTTATAGATGCCAATGGATATTATATGATATCCGTCAATGAGTTGACTCCTACAAGCATGTATTTTGAAAAGAGTTACAAGAGAGGATTGGGTGGATTGGAATTCTGTTGGTACAAGAACAAGAGGAAGGATGATCTGTATTAGCCTTTTAGGGTTTTCGTCAACCTCTCTCTGAAAAATAATAACTTCTCAATAATAATAACTTGGTGCATTTTTGGTCAGTACTTAGTCTTTTTGTTTTACCAAAGCAACATCATAATTTTACCGAGACAGGCGAGGAAAACCAAAAGATTGGTTAACCAACCAAAGCAGAGTGGAAGAGCCACTGCCACCCTAGGGAACATATAGACATGAAGGCTAGCCTAGGGTTTTAGAGTAGATGTTTTTTTGACCCTTTGAATATAAGAAGAAAGAAAAAAAAAATCTAAAAAATCTAAATTTCTTTCACTTTTCTTCTTTCTTCTTCTTTCTTCTTCTTTCTTCTTCTTCTTCTTCTTCTTCTTCTTCTGTTCTTTCTCAGTTTTAGTTTTGTTTCTTATCCATTTTGGGAAATCAGACTAATTCAAATATATTCAAAATCAAAAACTTCATGGATATCTCATTTGCAATTTCTTCTTCTTCACTGTCTCAGAGAAAATGTATCGTCGACCAGCTCAAAGAACTTCTACTCTAAAGTATGATCATGTTCGTAGGGATTCAGATTACCCTAGGGTCTACCTTCTTCAATCAGATCACAATGACCTGGTACTAGCTAAAAATCACCATCACAGCCCTATTCCTATACTACCAAACTCAAAATATGATTTCCCAGATGTTGCTATTGATAGTTCCTACTATTACTGTCACAACCCTAGCAAGTTCATGCTACTTAGAAGCATATGGCTTTCAAGAACAACACAGATTCAAAGGCGGGCTTTCAAGTCAGGTTTCCAGAAAACATCCCACCTGATGTTCTTCATGCTGTAGTTGATGGCTCTTTTAACAAGAAAAAAAAAAGAGGTGGCTATGGTGGTGCTGTAAGTGAATCTACAGCCACCATCTGGTTTACATTAGAAACGCGTTGTATCATGAAATTCAAGCCGTTAAAAAGTTGCTCAAAGAGTGTGTCAGGAAAGGGTTGTTCAGATTGTGGGTTTTCACGGATTGCACAAATTGCATCCGTTTTCTGGATGACCAGTATGCTTTCACTCCAAAAGAAATCAAAAGGTTTGGTCAAGATACTTGTAATCTTGACATTGAAACTAGGACACCCACTTTACTACTCATCCTGAAAGAGTTCTGGAGCTTTACTTCTCATACAGGGAAGCTACTTATGTAGCAGACCACTGCTCAAAAGCCTTCAAGGGATCAAAATCTGGGAAGATAATTCGTGAAGGTTTCAAAGATCGGAGTCTATGGAAGTGTGCTTATAGATGCCAATGGAGATTATCTGAGATCCGTCAATGAGTTGACTCCTACAAGCATGTGTTTTGAAAAGAGTTACAAAAGAGGATTGGGTGGATTGGGATTCTGTAGGTACAAGAACAAGAGGAAGGATGATATGTATTATTCTTTTAGGGTTTTCGTCAACCTATCTCTCAACAATAATAACTTCTCAATAATAATAACTTGGTGCATTTTTGGTCAGTCCCTAGTCTTCTTGTTTTACCAAAGCAACATCATAATTTTACCGAGACAGAAGAGGAAAACCAAAAGATTGGTTAACCAACAAAAGCGGAGTGGAAGAGCCACTGCCACCGTAGGGAACAGATAGACATGAAGGCTAGCCTAGGGTTTAAGAGTAGATGCTTTTTTGACCGTTTGAATATAAGGAAAAAAAAAAGATAAAAAACTAAATTTCTTTCAATTTTCTTCTTTCTTCTTCTTTTTCTGTTCTTTCTCAGTTTTAGTTTTGTTTCTTAGCCATTTTGGGAAATCAGACTAATTCAAATATATTCAATATCAAAAACTTCATGGATATCTCATTTGAAATTTCTCCTTCTTCACTATCTCAAAGAAAATGTATCGTTGACCAGCTCAAAGAACTTCTGCTCCAAAGTATGATCATGTCCGTAGGGATTCAGATTACCCTAGGGTCTACCTTCTTCAATCAGATCACAATGACCTGGTACTATCTAAAAATCACCATCACAACCCTATTCCTATTGTAGTTGCAGGAAATCCCACAATACACCCCTCACTAGAATTTACTTAACTAATCCATTTGAAGATGAATAACTACAAATTTTATTGATTATTTTCTTGAAATGTTTACAAAAGAAGATAGAACATAACTGAAGAAATTACAATCACTCCAAATTTTCTCTCTCCTAATGACTTGCTTAACAATTCAAAAAGAACTCTCCTTACAACAGACTTACTCACCCCTTTATATAGGGTAGTACACAGTGGATGACAGCTAAGCTGTCCTTTATTTTCGGGAATAACTCGCGAAGTATCGCAAGTGTATAAGTGTTCACCCTCGCGACACTCTTAACTTTCGCTAGATATTCACATCTTCCTCGTGTTCCGTCGTCGTCATTCATTGCGTCATTTATTTTACTTCCCTGCGACTCCCTCGTGATGCTATCGTTTATTACTCTCGCGAAGTATTAAGGTTGCGATATTCTGATCCTACACCTATACTACCAAACTCAAAATGTGATTTCCTAGATGTTGCTATTGATAGTTCCTAATATTACCGTCACAACCCTAGCAAGTTCATGCTACTCAGAAGCCTATGGCATTCTCCCCCTGAAATCGAGAACAACACATATTCAAAGGTAGGGTCTCAAGTCGGGTTTTCCAGACAACATCCCACCTGATGTTCTTCATGTTGTAGTTGATGGCTCTTTTAACAGGAAGAAAAAAAGAGGTGGCTACGATGGTGCTGTAAGTGATTCTACAGCCACCATCTGGTTTACATTAGAAACGCGTTGTATCATGAAATTCAAGCCTTTAAAAAGTTGCTCAAAGAGTGTATCGGGAGAGGGTTGTTCAGATTGTGGGTTTTCACGGATTGCAAAAATTGCATCTGTTTTCTAAATGACCACTATGCTTTCACTCCAAAAGAAATCAAAAGGTTTGGTCAAGATACTTGTAATCTTGCCATTGAAACTAGGAATTTGATTCGCACCCACTTTACTACTCATCCTGAAAGAGTTCTGGAGCTTCACTTCTCATACGGGGAAGCTACTTATGTAGCATACCACTGCTCAAAATCCTTCAAGGGATCAAAACCTGGGAATTAATTCGTGAAGGTTTCCAGTACAGTCAGGTCGATGGAAGTGTGCTTATAGATGCCAATGGAGGTTATCTGAGATCCATCAATGAGTTAACTCCTACAAGCATGTATTTTGAAAAGAGTTACAAAAGTGGATTGGGTGGATTGGGATTCTGTAGGTACAAGAACAAGAGGAAGGATGATCTGTATTAGCCTTTTAGGGTTGGGGATTTTAATAAAGTGCCACACTTCCGATATCATGTTTAAGAAAGTGCCACAGTTTTTTTCAGAATTTATCAAATGCCACACTCTTGACCTTTTCCATCCAGTTTTTTTGAGAAACAATTAGCTTCTGTTAGTGCCTATGTGGCAATAAACCAGTCCTAGTAAAAGACAATTAAGCCCAAAATCATCTAACTAGGACTGATTCAAATCGGCTAACTAATATGAGTCATTACCGATCTAAACCATAACTATAATATTGTTCATCTTCTTCCCCAACTAAACTCAATATTTACTGTTAAATTTAGACTGTAGAGCTAGCAAGGTTGATACTAATAACAGAATTAGTTGGGAACTTAATACAAACATGTTGTGTACGGTATATATGTATGTGAACTCAAAGGGGACTTCTATCGAACATGGGATGCACATGTTTATGGTGAGCAAGAGATAGATCTCTGGTCATGTTTCAAGACTCATACTTACCATATCTTCCCTGCAAATACGAACATGATACAGAGCCAAGAATGTAAACATACACAAACTCTATAATATCACCCATCAGAGTCATTCATCTCAAAATTTAACGGCAATAGCTTCACAAATTGACAAAACCTTAAATGATCGATTGAAATTCAAATAAACATCTGAATTGGTTCTCGATCAAGACGCTAAAATCACTGATGTTGCTGCCAATTGCTTCTCGATCAAGACCCTAAAATCAATCGATTCCAAACCCGAAACCCAATTCAACACATGCGTCAGATTCCCCCAAATTCCATCTTCAATCACGGCTGAGATCCGAAATACAACCACCACCTTGACTTCCGATTTTTCGAGAGTATCTTGACTAGCAGAGACAACAAAGAAGACATCATCTCAATTCGAACGGAGTTGGCTTGATTCGGTGGAAGGAGAATAGAATAAGAAGAATGGTGTAGTTTTCTCTTTGTGCAACTTCGATTCAATTTGAGGAACAAAAATGTGATAAAGTGTGAGGATAATTAAGTAATTGCATAGTTAAAAGTTGACCAAATCAATGATAAATGACCAGTCATGTGGGTCTTACAGATTTAATAACGGGAGTGGCATTTTATATAAATTGAAAAAAATGGTGGCACTTTCTTAAACCGGAAAACCAAAGTGTGGCAGTTTTTTAAAATCCCCTTTAGGGTTTTGGTCAATTGGGGTACCCCTTTTACTTTCAGCTTATCTTCTTTACTTAGATTAGATTATTTTCTTCAACCACACTTGGATTATGTGGTATCCTTGGTCTTTTGGATTGTGCTTCTCATTCCAATGTTTCTTAATGTGTTTTTGCTTGTTGGTATGATCATTAGCAAGTCTTTTATGTATGGAAGACTGAAAATGAATTTGTTGTGACAATTTTGATCCATAAGTAATACAACATCGGATTTTATTTGATATTGTTGGTTTCAGTGCAGTAGTTTGTTTTTCATATTCATGTCCCCTTTTCTTCCATTGTCGTTTTTACTTTTGTTAGTTGCCTGCTTTTATACTTGATTTCAACATATTATAAATGTATGGGTGGTGTAATGTTAATTGCTTTCTTATACTTGGGTTCGTGATAACAACCGCAATTGATGTTCCTTTCCCTATGTTCCTTGGTGGTGCCTAACTGAGATCCACAAATCTGCTATTGTGTTCTTCTTCTACGTTATCATATTGGATGTATTATTACTATGTCATTCAGGGTTCATCCTTTTATGTTTGCCTCTTGATAAGTCATGTTATATTTCCAATTGGTTTTCAACTTGAGTTGTGAAGTAGTCAGATGTGAAAGAAACTGACTTATTTATGTTGAGTTAGAGTTTAAGGCTTTGCTACATGGATTATCCTGTAGAAATTACTAGTTTAAGGCTTTATTTTGTCGTGAAAGATGCTTCACCAGCCCTCTTGTTCATCTTCATTGTTGCAAGATTTTAAGGAGATGCTGCATATATTACTAGTATTGGCCTGTCATATGGTGGTTTATGCAGTAATTATGTTCTCTTTAATTTGAAAATTGAAAGGAAACGGAGGCTAATGTGAACAAGAGGGCTGGTAAAAGTGTTTGTCGCCTATAAATTGGTGATTCATATATATAGTTCCAATAAAGTGTTTTCAATCCAAAGATGGTGGTGATGATCGGGTGTGGTACAAGATCTTTGGTCCATTGGTGCAGTGAGTTTAAGGCTACATGCCGATTATTGATGTAACGTCTTGGTGTGTGATATTCTTTGGATGTTCGAGATGAAAACCAAAGATATGATGGTGTCTTTACTCAAGGTACGAAACTTGGGGTTTTCAAAGAAGAAAATCTACGAGATTTTGAAACTTAACCTGGTTGTCCTTTGTACAACAATGATTTTTAACCAGAGACTCATCTTTTCTTTCGATGTCCTAAGGTTCAACCTATTTGGGGTTCGTTGGCTTATCATTGGATCTTTACTTTCCCAATTGAACCTATCAGTCCTCCTTGCATATGACTTGAGATATCTTTATCTGGAAAGAATCAAGAGAGTTGTTACCAAATAGATTTGTTGTTCCTTTACTGTTTGGAATACGATCCAAAGGAATTGTTCCAGTGCGTGCACTTATTGATTGTCGGAAGCGCAGGGATACTGAATAAACTAAGTGAACCAGGGTTATTTGCTTGGTCTCAACTATACGAAGTTGGTTTAGATTTTGTATAGCGGCTTAATTGAACCCGTGGTTTTTCTTCATTTGCGGTTTCCTCGTTAACAAATCTTGTTGTGTCATTTACTTTTCCTTTCCGCAAGTATAATTGTTGTTATTATAATTTAAAGTAAATTACACAAACGTTAACTCCGCTTTACTTGATAGTGATCTTATAGAGTTTGGTTAAGTCCGAACCTATTATCAAGTAATCACACTTTGATTGTTGTATTATCTTGATCTCGTATCCATAGACGATCACACAAAATGTGAATACCGATTTGTCGTATTGTCTCGACTTTGTCCATAGACAATCACTTTCGGTAAGAGGACTTATAGGTGGATAAATTAAAGATTGTGGTGTATTTTGTTACCCTTGTCTTTTTAATATATAGAATTTGGTACTAAAAATAATGCTGACGAATTTCCAAACAATGACACCATCGTTCTTGAAAAAATTTCAGACAAAAAAAATCATCATCATATGAGGAAATTGTTTCAACTTCCAAATATATGTTGTATATTCAAACTTCGTGTTGTTGATATGCAGAAGAGGGACAGATCTTTTTACCAAGTAGTAGAGGCAAAGAACTTTTTTTGGAATTCTGTGGTACCCAGTTTATGCATTAGGCGCGATACGACACTTAATTGCCCTAGACCAAGTGAAGGTACTTGGGAGATGCATAGTGAAGGTAAAAGTATCATCATTCTGAGAGTATTCAATAGCTAGTAGGGTGGACCGTGAATTTGATGGTCTAATTATAAAAACTAATTCAAGACGCAGGAGGTAAAAAGATTGGGATAATTAAAAGAACGCGAAATTGGGGGATATAAAAAGGAATTGGGGGATATAAGAAAAGGACAAAAAGTGGATCCAGATATCAATTCGGGGTCACCCCTTATCTAAGTATTTTACGTAATACCTAATCTACCCCTCACGAATCGGATTAGTGATTAATAATAATTAGTAAAATCATAAGATTTTTTATAAATGATTAGTGTGTGTTTTATATGGAAATTGGGTTAGTGAGGTGAGAGTAGAAGGAGGGAAAAATATTTTGAGAGAGAAATTTTTTTGAGAAAAATGGAGGATGATTGTGAAGAGAGAATTGTTGCTGCTGAATCTTTAGCTCAACTACAACAAGGAGCATATCTTGAATCTTCAGCTAACGACAACAACTCTCAATTGAAACTCTTTGTTGAGCCAACACCCTTGAATGATGATTTTGACGAGTATGGAGAGTTTCTTGAAGAACCTACACAAGAAAGTAAACTTGCACAACATAGTAGCATCCCCAACACACAAGTAAAGCTGCTAGGATGTTGAAAAATCGATTTTTTTCTTGAAACCCGCCATTTTTTCTACTGAAATACCTAGGTACCGGCATAGTAGTTGTATGAATCCCATGCTGGTAGTAAGGGTACCGGCATGGTATTCATACTACGACCATGCCGGTAGTAAGTGTACCGGCATGGTATTCATAGTACGACCATGCCGGTAGAACGATATCCCCCATTTTGAATATTGATCCGGCATAGCATTCTTCTAAACAACTATACCGGTACGCAGTTAACCTTTTTACCTACCAAGGAATATACTACGTAATATGCAACCGGCATGGTTGCATTGATAGGTTACCATGCCGGTACTGCTTGGAAAACATACAGGAAACAATACCATCCCAAACCTAAAACCGGCATTGAAACTTAATAAACATAAACGCCGGAACTATGTATCGGCGTGGTACCATCAATATCGATAATGCCAGCACCAAAACCGGCGTTGAATTTCAATAATTATCAATGCCGGAATTGTGTACCGGCTTGGGACATTAGATTACGAGAATGCCGGCACCCGTGATTTCGGCGTTGTTTTCTAGTAAATTAATTATGTCAGAATAGGTTTCAAATTTGGTCTTCCGTTTTGGTTAACTTAGACTATGCCGGAACAATGGTCGAGCATGCCGGTACGGGTTTCCGGCATTGTGTTTTAATTTTGTTTGGAACTAATTTTCATTCGATCTTTAGGTGGTGACATATATTGATCCAAAAATGCAAAGCCGTTTTATCGGGATACGTGGAATACTATAAAATCCCTCCTTTATGTGACCAAAGAATACTTTTAACCTAGTATCTTGAACTTTACTAATGGATTGATAGTAATGAACCTTCTAATGAACGCGAAATTGTTCTTATGTAGGGAATAACAGATCGAAAGGAAGCAATCGCTTGGGCTAAAGAGACGTCTCTTAAGAACATGTGTGTGTTGGTGAGGAATACCGAAGGTTCGAAGAGGCTTTTGAGATGGCTTGCGAGAAAAGTGGGAAATACAAGGAGAAGAATAGCCACAAGAGAAAGGATTATGTATATCCAAAGAAGACTAATAAGGTATACAAGACTCGTACGAGGAAGAATAATTGTCCGTTTAAGCTTGTATTCCGTTTAAATGACATAAACAATTAGGATTGTGAGGTTTTGTGTGGCTGTCATAACCACCGGGATCCGAAAGATTTTGTTGGTCACTCCTTAGTTGCGAAGATAAAACCTGATGAGTTCGAGGATGTAAAGAGATTGACCAAAGCACTTATCAAACCGAGAAAAATTCTCAGAGGCTTCAAGGAAAAGGATGAGACTAACGTGTCTTCTCTATGTACAATTTATGCTGCACAAGCAACTATTAGAAGGGTGTAATGGGAAGGGAGGAGCGTTATGCAAGAATTTGAGAAGATAGTTTGGGATCACAACTACACGCGTATCATTAAAAGAGGGCCGGACGAGAAGCCCTTTCAAATATTCATTTCGCATCCTTTGCTATCACAATTGGTAAATACATGTCGTGGTGTTATTTTGATGGATTGCACCTACAAGACAAACAAATATAATATGTCGTTGTTCAACATCGTGGGGCAAACCTCGTACAAGGTAACATTCACATTGGCTTGGTGTTTAATGGAAAACGAGAGGGACTATAATTATCATTGGGCATTACGACAATTGAAATTGTTCTTACGGGGAAATCAACTTCCGAGGGTCATCGTAACCAATAATGATGGCGCATTAATGAAAGCAATATCCGACGTCTTCCCGGATGCACAAAATTTCCTATGTACATATCATATACGTAATAATGTGATAAAAACTTGCCATGCCTTGTTTGAACCCGCAAAGGCGGATATTAAGAAGAGAATGATGGTACAACTAGAGGAAGATGTTCGAATAACAAACTATCCCCCGAAAAAGAAGAAGATAAGAGAGGAAAGATAAAGGACCGAGTGGACAAAGAACATGTGGAAAATCATAAAAAGTGGTTGTAATTTCTAAGAGATTGGGAGAAAGTTTATTGGTCTCTTACCGAGGTTATGTACGAAAAGAGATTGGAGAAGTTTATTGCCGGTTGGAACGAAGTTTATCCGACTGCCGTTGGTATTGTCGGAATCAATGGTTGGATAAGTTCAAGGAAAAATTTGTGCGTGCGGACAAACCGGTATAGACACTTCAAGAGTGAAGCAACTAGTGCAGCTGAGGCCGCTCATGGGAGATTTAAAGATCTCATCCAGTCCGGTCAAGGCAATGTGGTTACGGTCACCGAGGCAATGGAGCAATACTTTAAGCAAGATATCAATAGGATCAAGGAGGCTTTTGAGAAAAGCTCAATGAAAGGATGACTCAATTTCTTCGTTATGGTAAGTTGATCCAAGGAATAGAATCCAACGTCTCTCATTGGGCAATAAAACATATGATGAGACAAATGGAATATGAGAAAAATTACGGAAAACCGGGTGATGTGTGTATTTGTCCCGACATGTCTTCATTGGGGCTTCCGTGTCATCATATGCTTGTGAAATATGAAGAAGTGATCCCTATTGAGGTTATTGATCCGTTTTGGAAGCAACTATATTTCGACCCTCCCCCTTCGGGAGATCCCGGGAAATATCCATGGGATACGAACGAAGCAAGGAATTCTTCGAAGCTTACTCACGTGGCACCTCGGTAAGCCGACAAGTCTTGTTGAGCCAACTAAGGCTAATTACTCGTCCATGGATCGCACAAAGCGAAGAGCCAAGAAAGGGAGATCCAATAGGTAAACCACAAACTAAAACAAAAAGGAAAGGAATATGTTGAAAGAGAAGAAGAACCAATGAAGATGATCCTTGACACCCCCATCCCGGACGATGTCTTCGAAGAGATTCGGGAAAGGGTCAAAGGTTCCGCAGTTGTTGAAAAGGATGGAAATAGATTATCTTTAACCAAATGTAATCCATTCCATGTTTTTTAGCATAAAAGTTTCAAATCTAATGTAATAGATTACTTAGGAATAAAATAAAAGAGCATTCAAAATGGATTTATATTCAAAACTAGCAGAAATCTTAGGCATAGAAGAAATCAAGCTTACAAGTCATGGTTTTCGACAACTATGAAAATTTGAAAATATCATAAAACCTTTATAGATGTTAGAAAATACTATTGTGCCAAGTACCTTCCAATATCTATACAGAACATGGAATTTTAATCTTCTTGTTTCGGTATGGTTTTATAAACAATTTCATTGCGGTATCAAGGACCAAGATTGATTTATAAATATCTTGCATGCCGGAATAGGTAATTGCATCAATTGAACCTAAACTTATCTATGTCGATGAATGCAATCGCAAATAAATGTTGCAAGGATAAACATGTTTAACATAAACCAATCACTAGAAATCAAAACATGTTCAACATAAACCAAACAACTGGATTCTTCTATTAAATGTTCTTAATCCAGGTATCATAAACCAAAAGAAAACCAAACAACTAAAGAGTTAACCACGAGGTACAAACGAAAACAAGTTCAGAATTGTTCAAGACGTAACAACCACCATCCAAAAAAGAAACACAACTAAAGATTTAATCATTGGGTCTTTTGCTTCTTTTGGGCCGGTTTGTTCTTAGTTTCCCCGAACAAAGCTTTTGCACTAGGGTCGGTTTCTTCAATTCTATCAAGCTTTTCCTCGACTTCCTTCATTTCTTCAAGGGATAGCACCTCTCCTTCCTGGTACTTGCAACCCAATATCTTCTTTAACTTGCCAAGCCGACGCCGCTAGTTTAATACATCAAACACATAATTAGTATACATATAAGATTATGTGTACATTAAACGACGAAGCAATTACCAATACTAACTAGCAATCCAACGGTCTTATTAAGTTGGGTCATCGTAGGTGGTGCATGTGCGGGAGTTGGAATAGGAGGGTTTTTCTGGGGAGGAACTTGGACATCATCCGGGCGGACGACATAAGGATGTGACCATTGCAGGTAATCTTCCATGTAGTCGGCATCAACTTCATCACCGTTTTCAGAAATCTCCAACTTCTCCTACCGACTAATATCTACCCCCCTATCACTCCAATCTGTTGGGTCCGGTTTTGGAACATACTCTACATGAAACCGATTTGGAGTTGAAAAGCACCAAGAAATGTCAAGATCAAAACATTGAAAAGAGGCCGTCTGGAAATGTGCTAATTGCTTATATCCAAGTGCGTATCACACGTGTAGGATGAGCCATAACGTATCCTTTTGGGTGGAACAACGACCCATGGTAAAATGCAACGTTACCAAACCTCAAAACCTGGCGGTTTCCTCTAGCCTCCTTGTAAGGGTCGAACACAACATCTTTGGTACTCATTGCGTCCAAAGCCAATCCCATATCGATCGGTCGATCTATGTTACCGGGCTTTGGAGTATTGTTGAACTCGTATCTCTTAGTTATAGGCGTATCGGGTTCTGGAAGGTCTATGATCTTCAAGGAGGGGTAGACCTTGAACAAGGTTGGGAAGTGTTCATAAGCCCACACCTATTCCAATGTGAAGCAATAAGTTTTGTTTCTAAGTTCACGATAAGGGTACATGTGAACAATATACATAATAACATAAGTTTAAAAACAAAATTACCTACGGTAGAGTGAAATTCCCGACAAATTGGTTGGTTTTAGCCTTAGAGGCCCTTCTCATCTCCGTCATCAAATGTGCCATTACCACGGTGCCCCAAGAATAATTATAGAAATCTTCCAACGGATCCAAGTACTGAATGTAGTTCGCACTAACCCTGTTGCCATTGATTTCAGGGAATACCCTAGTGCCCAAGATGTATAACAATTAGCGAAATGCGGATAACGAATTTGTTTAGGGTCTCATCCATCCTCCAAACTTCTTTTCTTTGTGTTTTCAAAATTCTTATTAAGCAGCGTCAACTTGATTATCTTTGTCTTACCAGACATGGATTCATAAAATCTCTCCACAGAAGTTTTGTAGTCCCAACCAAACAGCTTGTTAGTCAGACCGTGCAACTTCGACCATTCTAGGTCCAGAGACTCAACTCCTTTTGCAATTGATTTGCCGATAACATTCAAGCCTAGAATGTTCTGAGCATCTTCATGGATGAAGTTCATCTCCCCAAAAGGGAAGTGCATGGTATCGGTTTCACCATGATACCTTTCAACGAAGCAATTGACAGTAACAGAATCAGGCTTCACATAATTTTTAACCAAAGCATATAGACCAGAATCCTTTACTTTTGTTTGGACCTCTTCACATTCCTCGGACAAATTCCAACCATCCGCGGCTTGGTTTTGGCAAACACGCACAGCCTTCTTATGATCCTACAATTAGGAGATACAATACAATTAAGAGATTTTACATAAATACACAACAATACATATGTACAAGATAGAAAAGGCTTACATAGGTTTGATAGATAGTACGAGCCCACGAGTGCTTGTATCCAAATAGTGTTTTTGGTTCCGGAGCTTCACCCCAAATTCTACCACGTTCAAGGTCAGGTATCATGTCATTAATATGAGGAAGGTGGGAAACTTTAACTTTCACTTTGACGTTGCCCTTCTTGCCATTGCCTTGTGTTGGTTGTTGACTTGGCCCACTAACTTCGCTTTGGCTTGCTAATTGACTTTCCTCTTCATCTTGCTCATCTTGATCATCGTGCTCACGGTTTGCAAGTCGACTACGGTCACCACCACTCTCCCAAATTATCCCTCTTGTACCAGCCCTCAAACGTATCTTACGACCTTCATCTTTCCCTCGAGGAGGCAGAGACTGAGGAGTATCAAGACTGTCCTTCCTTCTTCTCTTAGTGACATCATCTTTAGTTTTTCTTTTGTTAGCTTCCTTTGCTTTTGACCTATATCGTAAGCACACGAAAAGCAATGAATATAAGACAACTCACCTTCAGTTTTAGTACCGGCATTGACAACCTTAAAATAAACCACGCCATTACAATGTTCCGGCGGTACACATTGACTATCGACAGTGCCGGTATCCAGTACCGGCATATAATGCAACCTAAAATCTTAGCCGGTATTGGTGACAATTTTCCTGTATGTTTTAAGTTTACTACTGGCATGCTCGAATTATTACAAAAGAATAACGGTACCCAAAACCGGCATACAATGCAGCCCAAAATCTATGTCGGTACTGGTGACAAATTCATAAATTCTCCTGTATGTTTTAAGTCCACTACCGGCATACACGAATTATTATCAAAGACTGTCGGTACTAAAAACCGGCACTGTATTCATCTTAGATTGAATGCCGGTAGGGAAAATTCAGTTTCTGGTGAATCTGGGGTTGGAAACCGGCACTGTATTCATCCTAGATTGAATGCCGGAACACAAAACCTAAGATCTTGTGTTCATACACATTTCGATCTTTTAGGTACTCTCTCGAAAACTCAACTGTTTGAGTTAGGGTTCGCGATTCTAACCTAAACCCATTGCTATAAATCGATTTGAACACTCATAAACTAGTTCAAAATCACCTACCTTCTCACAGAAGCCATGCTTGCGAGGGGTTGATCGTCAGAGAACGTTGCTTCTTCGTCTTCTTGCTCTTGAGCAATTTTAGCAATTCTTTGTTCCTGTTTTTGTTGAGCAATCGATGTTGAGTTCGATTGGGCATTTGGTTTCTTTCGTGGAGGCATTGTTTATGATTCGGGTAGGTTAATCGACTAAGAAATTTTTGAATCGACGATTAATCGTCGATGAAGAACGGATGAAGAAGAAGATGGAAGGAAAAAAAAATCAAAACCCTAAGAGTGCGGAACTGATTTTGAGAGAATGGGGGATATGTTTTGGTTTTTAGATTTTTAGTTTTAGTAGAAAGGGTAGTATGGTCTTTTCATAATGTTTTTTAATTAACCAAAGGGTATTTTAGTATTTTCATACCCAAAAATCACCCCTTAACACACATCATGGGTTGGGAGAAGTAATCAATATCCCCAAATTCCTTTTTTATATCCCCCAATTTCGCGTTCAATTAAAGAGCAACGTGGTGAGGAATAGAGCAATGGGGTTAGATAAATAGCTTGAGAGAATTAGCTCATAACATTTGCCCTATACAGTATTGAAGTAATGTAGTAAATGAGACCAGTATAGTATTGCATGCCAACATATAATTCTACACAAATTCATCAGATAGTTTCTATTTTTATTTTATTTTAAAAGCAGGTAGTATCTGGATTTTGATTTGGAGAGAGTGAGAGTTCGGCACCTACCTAGTTATTGGAATATTAAAAATGGTACCTTGACCATAGTTGACTACGAATTGAGGTCTTGGGATAGTCCCTCATTTTTATTTTATTTTGCGTTTTAATGAATGCTCCTAGCAAGTTTTGCGGAAAAAACAGATACTCCCATTTTAAAAAAGGGTCATTTTTTCGTTTTTGCCTAAAAATAAGCCAAACTAAAAAAAACATAATATCTCTTTTTCAAAAATGAGAGGAATAGTACTTTCAAGGATATTTTTGACGAAAAAGAAAATTCAAATTAAGAATGACGCTCACTAATGCAGTGAGAAATCATGAAAAGTTAAGCTAACAAGGCTAGCTCATACCTATGACAGTATTTCAATTACGAATAAGACTAGACAGTGAAATACCTTCAAACAAACTAGTTTTTAAAGCTCAATTATATAAGGTGCACTTAACAGCCCACAATCAATTGATTTAAGTGTCTCCGCTTATTTAAATATAGTATATTATTCCTCTCATTCCAAATAGTCCACCAGATAGCGAAAGGAAGTATACGGACTTTCTTGATCATCTTGCTTCCTTTCTTATTTCTCTAATCCCAAATGGCTGACTTCACACTTCCATAGAAAGACCAACTCAAACCAAAGCTATCAAGAAAATAATTCCATATTTTGGTCGTCTCTTTGCAATGTATAAACAGACGATCATTTGTTTCCACAGCTTCAGCACAAAAACAAACAAATTGGATTCTGAATTTTACCCGCTCTATGAAGAAAATCCAAGGTTGGAGCACCTTTATGACATAAAGTCCACACGAAGAAAGCTACCTTTAAGGGAACATTCCAAATCTGTTTGTCAAGGAAAGCAAAATATCCATCTATATCTAGAGTAGAATAACAATTGGCAACTGAAAAATCATCCGCAGATTTCCACTGCCATTGATCCGGATCTGCAGACAAGTGTGGCTCACCAATGACTTGAAGTAACTGCGCCACTTCCCCCACTTCTTCCTCTTTCAGCTTTCTTGTAAAATCTTAACCCCAGGTTCCATTTGCATTAATTATTTCAGGGACAGTAACATTTTTGTTCCTGATAACGTAAAAATAGTTGGAAACCTAAACTGAAAAGTCTGATTACGTACCATTCCACGGGTCTTTCCAGAAAAGAATGCTTTCCCCATTTTTGACTATGAACTTAGTATGTTGCTTAACATGGTCTACTCATAGGTCCTAGTGGTAGTGTGCCAGAGGTAATAAGATACAAAGTTTTAAGTTTTCCGACTCAACAACAAGCCTGGTCTACTCTAGAGTCTAGGCTCTAGTAGTAGTGTGGTGTTGTAACCTTATTTGTTCAACTTTTGTCCCGCACAAATTAAGGAGACGCATGTCCGTAGAGTAGACGTACATGCTTTCCTGAGATCAGTGAATGATGTTACTACCTACTCTGCCTTACTGGATATTAGACGTACTGTACTGTGAAGCCAGACTAAAGACCTTACCCCTCTCTCTCTCTTTTTCTCCATATCCTTCTTGAAATTGGTGTAGAGATTAATTACTGTGTTGTTAGTGTCAACTTCTTGTATCGAGGAGCCCATGAATTCGCACCAGTCTGTTATCGAGGAGCCCATGAGTAGCACCATATTCGGGTCCCACTTCTGGATCATTCAATTCAGTTCAGTACTAAAATTCAAGAATTTATCAACTCATTCAGTACTTGTAATGAACTTTTTCGTTTTTTTTTAAAGTTTGTAATGAAGTATGAATTATCACCCCCTGGTCAACTTCTAAAATAAATCAATCTTGATTATAGTAAGCAAATGCTCTCGAAAATGCTCTCGAAATTGCAATAAAATTTCCCAAATGATACCGTTACAAAAAAAAAAAAAAAAAAAAAAAAAAAAAGAAAATGGGTAATTTGTCCAAAAAAATTTAAAACACGGTTTAAATGGACGAGTAAAAAAAAGTACGGGTGAAATAGCCAAAAACTTATACTTAAAAAATAGCAAGGATGAAACTGGATGCATCCTGTGTAAAATAAAAATAAGAAAAAATATTTGAAATTGGACAGGATGAAACTGGTTACATCCTGCCTATTTTTAAATTTTTGTCCATTTAAACAGTATCTTTTTAATTTTTGGCTATTTAAACAGTATTAAAACCTAAGTGTCTTTTTCACCCAGGAATTGTTGATTTTGGTCTTTTAAACCAATTTTGTGAAAAAAAAAAAAAGAGTAATGGCAGCCCCTTACAATACCTGGCTTGGTTGCGGTATACCCAAACTAATTGGGGTATACCCAATAAGACAAAATATGGTCATTTTGAAGTAAAGCCAAGCCACCTCTTAACCTTGTATTTTCTAAATGGCTAATATGCCCTTGTTTAATTAACACTAAAAAATCTAATTAGCTTAATTAATTGAGTTTAGATTAAAATTTTGAAATTATGAATTCAGTAGTCTTTAACATGTCTTATGAGTTCGATTTGGATCAAAAAAATTGTTTTGAAAATGTGAAAGGTCGGCAAGGTCGACGTTTGAATAAGGTGCCGACTATGTTCCGCCGGCATGGTAGACGTTTTAATAAGATGCCGACCAATTACAGCCGGCATTGTCTACGGATGAAGAACATGCCGAGCTATATCGACCCTGCAAGGTGCAGATGAAGAACATGCCGACAACATATGGCGGCAAGGTCGATAAAAAATACCTACCGACTATAAGATTTTTGACATACGAGAAGGTGTTACAAATGCATGATTTGTCGGCAAGGTACTAATTTCATAACTGCCGACTATATTTTAGTCGGCAAGGTATAGAGATGGATATCTTGCCGACCACCGTAATTGCTAAATTGAGAGATAGAAAGTCGGCATGTTATTCAACCTTATACCCCGCCGACTATATTTTGGTCTTCAGGTCGACAAAAATACCTGCCGACTTTTGGTTCGTTATGATTCTTCGTTTTTTTTTTTTTTTTTTTTTTTTGATTTAACATGTTTAGTTAGAGTGTAGAAGAAAGATTTTGATTTTTTTTTATATGTTTTTGTCGGCAAGGTTTTTTAATATTGGCAATTTGGTCTTTTAACACCTTTTAGACACCCCTTAGCACACTATTTTGGATGGGAACAAAATGGATATACTCTAATCTCGCCAGGTTACAAAAAGGATGGACATAAATCAGAGACTTTATTTAGGAATAAAAGAGAAAGGTGCAAAAACTAAGAAGCTACAACCTTCTTAGCCATACTTCAACAAATGCATTTTCTACCAAGTATCAAATTTTTCAACCCATACGAGGTTTGAAATGAGCGACCAATACATCGTGATCTAGTAAGTTTTCTTTGACTACCGCCACTTGACTGAACCTTTCGATCCATGCCCTGCAAATGTGTGCAAGTTTCGATAATCTTCACTTCTTTGAGTTGTTTCAACTACTTTAAACCAATGAAGTACGGTTCCGACTGCTAAGTCTACGAATCCGATATCATCTCCCCGAAAAACTTCTTGTCGCTTGAGTCCATGTTCTTCAATGGTTTTCAAGTATTTCCATGATTTCTTTGATTTTGATCTCTTTGGTTTCCTCAGAAGCTCGAAACAAACTCCAAAAGGTTGATTCTAATTATAAAAAAATCAATGAAACTACTAAGCATGAGAGAATAATCCAATGAAAAATGTAAAATAGAAAAAAGCAGCTTAACTAGTGCACAAAAATGGAGTTAGACTATTTACCTTGTCTTCCATATATTTAGTCCAAAAACGAGCTTTAGACCTTTCATAAGGATCCCTTGGGAGTATCGGGTATTTCTCTGGCCATGTCTCTCATCGATGTATTCGAGTATGATCAACGATTCTACAATGGGTTTTCCAAATGAACAAGAACAGGGATCTTCTTATGAACTGGATTGTACAGCAAGAGTAAATCACTCTTATTTGAAAGATCTTCTTCAATGTATTCATGATTTAGACCTTTCAGTTGTAGAGCGCATTTAGCTCTGCAGACAAAAGGGCTATACCATACACCAAATAATTTCAAATCTTCCATTATCTCTGATTGAACCCTGAATTCTTCTGTGAGTTGGTGGTATTTATGTTGAAGTTTTGAGTCTAATACTTGAGTGCTTGTGCACAAGTAGTCAAACTTAACATTTTCTAATTGTTGGTATTCAAAGGAGTTAATTTAGTAGTACAATCTATCAGCCTTAACGTCACCGTATTCGTCATACTCCACTGACGATTCTCAGCACAAGTTACCAAGAAAGACCATGACAATAAGATTTCACTTTGGGTCTAATGAGATGGCTGATCGCCTGAACCCTGAAATGTTCCCAACTAAAAACATGTGCACTGGTTTCATTACTGTAGAAGTAGAAAACCCTACTACTACGTCCAAAGGATTTCAAACGTATGCAAAGAATTAAATCAACAAAAGACGTAGAAGAACACAAGATGTACGTGGTTCGGCATGATTACCTACGTCCACGGGGGTAAAAGGATGATCTTATTACTTCACACAAGTTTACAAGGATGAAATACACTCAACAATACTCTATCACTCCTCTTACTTACTTAAAAATTGCTCTCCTTTACCTCTCTACACGATCTCTATTTATAGTTGCGGGTGGTGATACATCGATATTACAGTGTTGGGCCTGGTGTAGCTTCACGGATGTTTTTCTTGGACGACTTGCCGACGCTTCGGTCGATCTTCCCTTCTTCTCGAGCCGAGTCATCTAGCCGAGTAGTGTCATTACCCGGATGTCGTTCGTTTGGTGGAGGTGATCGACGTCGCCTTTAGATTCTTGGCCGAGTCCCACTTCGACCGAGCTTCTCTTATCTCTTCACCAACTCTGTCAGTGCATTAACTACCCTCGAACCCGATGAGCATCACATCAGAACTTTTCTCCTTTATGTCGACCTCTCGAGCTGTTTCCATCCCTCTTTTATCGCACCTGGACTCATTGAGATGATTCGGTGCTTCTAGTACGTGCTTTTCTTGGTGCGCCCTTGGTCGGGATGGTTCCACTTTGTCTTTGTGCATTATTTGCACCCTACATTTATGCCCTTTTTCCACTCGTGTGATCGACACGTGGGAAGAAACCGCCTAAATCTTCCCACGTCCTTAGTCATGCTGGGTTCTGCGCCATGTTGTTCCCCACTTTCTTGATTATTTGCAACTTTACCTTCCTCGTGGTTACCACGGGTGAGGTTTATAAGTCTGGACCCTTAAACCTTATTCTTTTTACGTTTTCCTTAGCCATTTTTTCTCCTCTCTCTCCGTTCTCCTCAGCTTTTTTCATTGCCATTAGTTATCCTCTCCACAGGTTTCCTTCCTTCTTTCTTCACTGTCCTGGGTCTTCTTTGTTTCTGTTGCCGCTGCAATTTCCAATTCCGGTCGTATTTTTACTCCTCCTGCCGTTTCCTCTACTAGCTTTCATGGCGTCTTCAACTCCTTCCATGACGGAAAAAAGGTGCGTGAGCTATGTGTTTTCTGATGAAGACGGTGTGCCGCTTGATTCCCTGTTTGTTATAGAGAGCCCTTCTAAGCATGATTATCGTGCTTTCTAGATTCTATCTTTTAATAATCCTTCTTCGTTTTCATGTAGGGCGACAAAGAGAACTGCCAGAGACTTGTCGAATGAACAATTCGTCCAACAGTTGAAAGATGAGTTCGACCTTCATGTCTATGACGTCAGGCTCTTGTCGGGCCAAAAAGGCGTTTTAAAGAAGGATGATGTTCTAAAGTTTCCTCACTCGGCGAGGCGACCATTGTCACCGGGGCCAGCTAGAGCTCGGGATGCGTTTTCCTTTGTACAATCTAGCCGCTCATTTTGGTATGAGGCTCTTTCTAAGATCCGCCGTCCCCGTGCCTTGGCTCGGTGGAATGGCAACACCTTTCGTATTTTGTCCGAGTGGGAGAGGCACAGTCGAGGCAAGTGTACTCCTACTACTTTGTCTACTTACGATCCTTCCCAGGCGGGTGACTATACTCCGCATGGTTTGGCTTGATAACTATCGGAGCGGGAATGCTACCAATGGTGACCTCGTTGGTTTTGTTGTTAGCCCTCATCGCCATAAGACTCTTCCCCGAGGGTGTCAGAAGCTTTTATTGGACGAGGATCCAGGGGAAAAGTTCCAACGAGCATGCCCGTCATACTAGCGATGCGGCTTGGGACCGAGTTCCTTTGGCTATCTCTGGTTCCCTTCTGAGTGGCAATTTTCCTTCTCCGTCCGAGCCTTATCCCTTATGGGTGGTCAATGTTGATCGAGTAAGTGTGTTTCTCGGCTTTAGATTTATTTGATCGATTCGGGCGACTGGTAGGGCGATGTTTTAATTTCTGTGTTTTTACAGTACAAGTTCCAAAACGTTCCTTCCGAGTCTCTCGTTCTTCGAAAAAGGGATAGGAGTTCTGGCGCAGGGGCCAAGGAGGAGACGAGGAAGGTAACAAATATATCGCTCCTTCTTTGCAGTACATGTACTTTCCCCTATTTGTTTCTTTGAATGGTTCTAACATTGGCTCATGCGCAGAAGCTGAGGGTCGATAATGTTGGAGGTGCTTCGGTGAGGGATGGTGAGGATCTCGAGGATCGGCTTCCTTTATCGCATTTCATGAGGAAGTCGCCTCGAGAAAACTTCTGCTGTTTCGTCTACCCTTGTAGGTGGGAAGCCCAAGTGGAAAGGGAAAGGAGACTAAGGGGCGATCTATCCGTCCCGGAAAAAACTATGCCCCATCGGTCAGCTGGTTGAGGGGTTGTTCATGCCGATGGTGTTGTGTATCTTGAGTCTGATGGTGATGATGATGATGATCTTTTTGATGGAGAGGACGAAGCCGATGGTGATGAAGAGGAGCCGAAACAATCGGAGAAGTCTGGTGGAAATAATGTGGTTACTCGGGAAGGAGAGAACACCACTTAAAAGGGGCGAGTTTCTAGAGCCTCTTTCTCCTGTGGTTCCTAATTCAGGGAGTATCACCTCTTTTACTGTCTCAGGCCCTATGTGCAATTCCCTTGGATATCTTATTTATCCTGAATTTGCCTCCCTGTCGGATGAAGATAAGATCAAAGCTGTCTCGTTGTATGATGCTTAGGCACAAGAGCACTTTTGACCTCTTTGGTGAGTTGTGTTGATCGAATCGTGCATTCATGTTATGGGGTAAGTGCTAATGTTATTGGTATTTGTAGGATATCAATCGCTCGTTGTTAAAAGTCATCATTCGGCGTAGAGAGGTCGCCGAGAAAGATAATCTTCGTCTCTTATTACGAAGAAGAGCGTGAGCGATCCTGGGGATGGAGAAGCGACGGCCGAGACCCAAGGTAGTTACTTAGCTTTCACGTGTTTATGATTGATTACTCGTAGTGCCAATATCCGAGTTTAGTCTTGCCTTCTTAGCCGAAACTTCTAGTGCGGAGGCCGATCTTTTGCCACGAGGTATCGCTTGTTGAAGAGAGAAATTAATATAGAACGGGATCACGTTTCAATTTACAACAGAGGATTGTCAATAAGGATGATAAAATCGATCGTCTGGAGACCGAGATTGAGGGTCTTCAAAACCAAAATCGCATCGTTACGAGACTTTTGAGTATGTCCCAGGAGATTGATAATCTTAGGGCGAGCTTAGCTCGGTTCCAAGGTATTGCCGTCGATAAAACACTGTTGTCCGATAACTTAGAGAGTCAGTGTGGTCGGCTAAGGCTTCAGGTTCGAGATTTGCACGCAGATCGCCTTCGGATCCTGGGGGAGAAGAATGCTGCCGAGAAGTGTAGCCAAGAATCCCTTGAGAAGCTCAGAGAGTCCAAGAAATTTTCTGAGGAGTTGGAGTGGGTTCGCGCTCAATTATCAGGTTTGCAGATAGCACATTCCCGGCAGAGAGATGAATGGAGTGATCATAAGAAGTACTGCACCTCCAATGAGTTTAACGAGCAACGATATATAGAACTTTGTTCTAAAATGTCTTCTCTCGAGTGTAGCTTGTCTGAGTCTGAAGAGACCATTAGAGTAGTTACCCCTTTACTGGAAGGTGGTGTGCCTTGTATTGTGTTTTCTTGGTCGTTGTCTTAGTGCTTATTATTATGTAACTGACCGTTCTTGTGTTTTGGCAGCCGAGCAAAGGAAGGTGGCATCGCTGGAAGAGGAGAATGCTCGATTGAAGGGAAAGGAGGCCCAATTACTCGGGCAGGTAGCCACTGCCGAAGCGGCGTCGATGCAGTTGACACAAGACCTTGTTCTTTGAAAAGCGAAGTTCAATGATGAGCTCGTTGCGAAGGTCAAAGCGGTATAAAGGCGGTGCTTGATAAGAAACGAGCCGATCTGCTGCTAAGAGGGCGATTCCCGGCCGTTCCTCCTAAAGAGTAAGCTTGTCTTTTGTAGCGATGCGTCACTATTTCACCCTTTGCCATGGGTTGTAATCCGCTCGAACACCTTTGTTTTCTCGTACACACTTTTTTAATGGGTCTTTGCGTCGCCAACTTGGTTGTTTTTCTTGCTATCGACACTACTATTCGTGTTACCGTTCTTATTTATGTTATGCCGATGATGTATGGTTTGTTTCTACGACTAAGTTATGTATACCTGCATAAACATGAGTAGACCGGTTAATCGTAAATGCCGTTTCTGTCGAACACACTCAACAGGAAGGGTCACCGGGCCCAATGCCATGTCTCGATTGAGGTATCTTATCACTGTCTTTCCAGATCTAGTGGCTGGGTAGTTGGTCCTTCCAATTTTCTATGGGATCGATATCCAAGTTATCAATTAACTTTCTTGGGAAAGTGATTTCGGCCACTTGCGAGGGGAGCAATGTTGTCTACTCGACTGACGAGTACTCATGCCTCGACAATCGGCCACTGGCTTCCAACCACCGGGGCCCTAAGGCTACCTCGGCACTTTCACACTGTCAAGCCGCCCGAGTTCGAATGCCCGTCTTAATGTAGTCGCCCCCAACTTGCACAATGCCATCGCCCGGGTTCGAAACGACCATTCGAGTGTAAGCCGCCCGAGACACTTGCACAATGCCATCGCCTCGGGTTCGAAACGGCCATTTAGACGCAATTGTCACATTCCAACCCACGTGGCCTTTCAAGGAAATAGCCGACAATATATCATACCTGCTCTCGTGGGTGATATAGCTTTAGTCGCTTAGCATTCCCACTTCGTGGCTCGGGTGTTCCGTCCGGTTTTAGTATCTTGTATGCTCCTTCGCCGACTTTCTCAACAATGGTATAGGGTCCTCCCCACCGTGCTGCTAGCTTTCCGCCTTTTTTATCACGTTCATAACTAGGTAGATCCTTTAGTACCAATTTCCCCGGCTGGAATTCTCTTGGTCGGACCCGCTTATTGTATTTTCGTTGTATTCTTCGCTGGTAATTTTCCATCTTTTGCAGGGCCATCTCTCTTGTTTTTTCTAGGTCGTCAAGCTTGGCCAAGATAAGATCTGCCGAGATGTTTCGCCTCCATGCTTCGGTCCTTGTTGTAGGTATCATCTCCTCTGTCGGGAGGATAGCCTCGATCCCATATGTTAGCATGAAAGGTGATAACCCAGTTGCCTCTCTACGAGTTGTCCTATATGCCCACAAAACGTTATAAAGTTCCTCGCACCATTCTCCGTATTATCCATAAAGCTTCTTTTCAAGTTGTCGGCGATGGTTTTGTTTGTGATCTCGGCATGTCCGTTACTCTGAGGGTAAAGGGGCGTGGACTTGCTCTTTCGGATGTTGTAGGTATTGAATAGTAAGTCGATATTCTTTCCCTGTAGCTGTTTGCCATTGTCCGAGACGATTGCCGCTGGTACTCCAAAGCGACATATGATGTGCTCCCAAATGAACCGAAAAATATCTCTATCCCGGATATACTTCAATGGGGCAGCTTCTAACCATTTAGTAAAGTATTCGGTTGCCACAATTAAGTATTTTCTCTGACCCGATCCGACATGTAATAGTCCCACGATGTCGACCCCCATTTGGCGAAGGGCCACGGATCGATCATCGAGTTTAACGTCACCGCTTGGTGCATGTATCTTTGTCAATTTTTGACACTCGTCACGAGATGAGGGCCATATGCTTTGCTTCCTCATTCATGTAAGGCCAAATATCCCATAGTCTTGGCTCGTGCTGCTAGACTACGGCCCGAGCCGTGGTTTCCCGCGCCCCATAATGCAATTAAGTTCGGATAGTGTACCCTCTTCTTTACTCGGGGCATCTTAATAATGGTCCGAGGAATAACTTTTTGTCAGAGTGCCGTCTCGGAGCTCGTGATGAGATGCTTTTCTTTTAATTTTGTTGATCTCGGGTCGCCCCTTGGGCAGCTTTCCTGTTTCAAGATATTCGTGGATCGGTTTTCGCCAATCATCGGCCTTATATTGATCGGTAGTGGTTACTGCTACGTGTGCGCTGATGTCCACTACCTCAGGCACTGATGGCATTAAGATCCTCATAATTCTGATGCCATCCACACTTGCATCCGTTAGCATGGAAGCGATATATGCTAGGGCATCCGAGTGGCGATTTTCCTTCCTACAGATGTGCCGAAACTTGATATTTGGTATTTGGCCGATGTAGAATTGGGCGAGTTCCCAATATTTTTGTAATAAGGGATCATGTATAGCATACTGCCCGCTGATTTGTCGGATGACTAGCTGAGAGTCACTTGTTAGTCTTACGTCTTGGATTCCCATTTCCACTATCAGGCGTAGAGCATGGATCACTGCTTCATATTCCGTGACATTATTGGTCGCCTTAAATTCGAGTCTAAACGAGTGGACAATCTTTCTTCCTTTTGGCGTCGTGAAGACCAATCCTAGGCTCCGACCCATCTTTTTATTGGATGATCCGTCCACAAAACTTCCCAACGTGTCGGGTTGCATGTCTCGAGTAGGTCGGATGGGTCCTCTTGGTCTTCCTCCATTCCTGGGATGTCTTCCACTTCATCTTCGTCGCTCAGGGGGAAGTCTGCCAGAAAATCTGCCACTGCCTGTGCCTTTACTTCCGTTCTCATCTCATAGAAAATGTCGAATTGCTTGATCTGTGCGCTCCACTTGGAGATCCGTCCCATCTAGCCTGCGTTGTCAGCACGATTCTATGGAGGATTTTGTGAGGACCCGAATTTTGTGAGTTTGGAAATACGTCCGAAGTTTTTAAGTTGCAAATACCAAAGCTAATATCAACTGCTCGATCCTGGTGTAGTTCCTCTCCGCTGGGTTCATGGTTTTACTTATGAAATACACCGATTTTTCTCCCCCTTTCACGGTCTTGACTAGTACGGCACTAATGGCATAACTGGTCTCCCCCAGGTATAGGGTTAATACTTCCTCGGGCTCGGGCCTTTGTAACACCCCGGCGGAGCTAGCGAGATCTTTGTTTAATTTTTCAAATGCCTCCTCGCATTCCTCGGTCCATTTGAACTTTCTCCTTTCCTTAATGTCCCGAAGAAGTCTTTGCACTTTTCGGATGATCGAGAGATGAATCGCCCCAAGGCTGCCAAGTTCCCATTTAACCGTTGTACATCCTTAATTGTTACGGGTGATGGCATTTCCACTACTGCTCGGATCTTATCTGGGTCTGCTTCGATACCTTTGTCGGTAATTATGTACCCTAGAAATTTGCTCGAGGTGACCCAGAAAGTGCACTTAGCAGGGTTCACCCTCATCTTAAAGCTTCTCATAGTCTGAAATATGTCACGGAGGTCGCCGATGTGGTTGGTGGCCACCTTGCTTTTGACCAACATGTCAGTCCACATATACCTCGATGGTGTGATGTATTTTATCTTCGAACATATCTTCTACTAATCTTTGGTATGTGGCGCATGCGTTTCTCGATCCGACCGGAATTTTGGTGTAACAAGTATAACCCTCCTCAAAAAGAATGACGTATGCTCTTGGTCCTCAGGGGCCAAGGGGATCTGGTTGTACCCCGAGTACCCGTCCATGAGTGTTATTGCCTTGTATACGACTATGGATTCTACTAGTGGTCGATCTTGGGGAGGGTTGTCCTTCAGGCAAGCTTTATTCAAGTCGCTGAAGTCGATGCAGACGCGAACACCTCCATTCCTTTTGGGGACTATCACCATGTTAGATATCCATTGTGGGTATTGAGCTTTTCAAATGATTCCTGCTATTTGCAACTTTTTTAGTTCGGCCTCCACCGCTGCTTGTAGCTCAAAAGCGATTCTCCTCATCTTTTTGTAGGATCGGCTTGACCTTGGGGTCTATTCTCAAGTGATGTGAGCAGACTTCTGGGTCAATTCCTTCCATATCGTGCATTTGCCAGGCGAATACGTCCATGTGTTCTTTTAAGAGAGTTATCAGCTGTTGTGTCTGTTCATCCATTAATAGATACCCTACTTTCACCATTTTAGGCTCTTCCTCGTTGCTAAGTTGACCTGTCGGGTGGGTTCTAAGGCCGTGAAATTAGGCTTTGGCTCGTCGACTATTGTCGGCTCCTTTGATTGCTATAAGATCTCCTCCTTGTCAGCTTCGTAGGTGGTGATGGCTTGTGATATCACCTTCTCTAGCTCTTCCCCCGCTTTTATTTCCCTAGATTTGTTCTTTTCCTGACGTTTCCTCGATCGTCTTTCTTCATTCTGCTGGATATTGATTTGTACGCATTGTCGTGCCGCTTGGGGGTCGCCAATACCTCCATTACCCTCGATAGGATGGAAACTGCAATCTCTGGGTGGTAAAGCCGAAAGCGACCTTTGATTCACTCGCCAACAGGGTCGACCAAGAATTGCTTCCATAGGGCGACACAACGACGACCGCATTGCAGGTAGTGAGCGTGTCTAGGAACCCTTCCCCGTCCGAGACTCGAGGGTGACTTCTCCTTTGGTACTGTCACCGCCGTTGAAGCCGTAGATTCGATAGGTCGACGGGATTAGGATGTCATCGGATAGCTCCATTTTTTTGAAGGTGTCGTAAAATAGGACCTCACAACCGCCACCGTACATCGGTAGCCTTCGGACTCCCATTCTTCAATGAGCAGGGGGTTATCACTAGGGGATCCCCATGTGCTTGACCATTCATCGGGACGTCCTTCGCTGAGAAAGTGATCGGCTGCATCATCCAAGATTCCATGGGCAGAGTTTTGGCCACACTGAATATTTCCTTTCCCGCCCGATCTCTTTTGTGGATCCTTGAAGTGATGTTGGTTCCTAGATCAAACCCCTGAGTTGCCGAGTGCGAGATGGTGTTGCAAGCAACTGGGTACCACGATTGATCCTTATCTGGTGTACTGGCGCGTCAGGCTGGGTTGGTGTCGACGATGTTTTGACAAAGTGTCGCAAATATCCATCTCGGATCAGGTGTTGGACGATATCTTTTACCTCTCGACAATCATTAGTCAAATGGCCACGGAACTGGTGGTAATGGAAAAACTCGGGATGGTTCCTTGTTTCGTCGAACTGGACTCCCCTCGTCTTCGGGTATCGGATATCGTTCCTCTTTTCGACTTCCTTGAATATTTCTTCCAATGGTACATTTAGTAGGGTGTAAGATCTGGGTTCGTGGCGAGGCTTTTTTCCTTTTTCGACCCAAATTTTCTTGTTCTCCCCATGATGTTGTGTGCTCGGCCTTTTCTCGGATCGCCGGTGCTTCTCGTGGGGTTGCCTCCGATGTAGCGCTTGCTTCTTGTATTCCTCTATCATGTGCTCCTTCCTGTATTTCCTCCAATACAATGTAGTGTTCTTGCATCTTCCTGATTTCTCTTAACGTTTTAGGATTCTCGGTGTACATTGCTAGCCAAATAGGATCTGACTTCCATAATGAATTTTTGAACCCGAATATCTGTTTATCGATCGGTACCTTTCCGATGTCAGTACATAACTTCATCCATCTGTCTGTTAGAGACCGCAGCGGTTCCCTGAATCTTCGTGCAAGCGTAAAGAGCTTATTAACTCTGGGCCGAGCTATATTGTTATGCATGTAAGTTTCAAGGAAGGTTTCCACCAAGATCGTATAATTGCCACCATTCATCGGGCAAGGTGTAAAACCAGTTCTTTCCTCACCCTCCAACTGGCCTACCAAGAATTTACATATGACCACATCGTAATTCTTCCATTGTAACAAGGACATGCCGTACATTTTGATATGCTCTCCAGCGTCGCCGTGCCGTCAAAACCTGGATGGGAAGATTGGCAATGTACATTTGGGGGAAAGGAGCCCGATCCAATTCCTTGGTAAACGGTGTCTTTTGTGCCTCACTAATTACTTCCCGCCAACTTATCGTCCCCGCCTGCTTTCTGTCGGTTCTTGACCATCCGCTCAAGTTGCTCGATCTTTTTTTTGGTTGTCGCATCCGGTACCTCGATTGGTCGCCTCTTCCTGGCCGAAGAATCCTCGAGCGGCCCATACCCTCCCCCTGATCAGTTAGGGTCGGGCATGCGTTCTTGGCTTGGGGGTGGGGTTGGAGTGTTCCTCTACTGGGTGTTATTGCTAGAATCTCCTTGGCTCGATGACCCTCTTGACCCTACTCTCCTGTTGCGGAGTCGGTAGTTTTCATGTTCTAAGGCTAGGTTCCTTCTCTGCAGCTCTCTCATAAGGTCTTCTTGCCTTCTTTGGCTTGCCAAGATAGCAAGTAACATTGGGTCGGTACTCTCGTGGCTAGAGTGGTCGTTTACTTGGTTTCCTGCTACATTGGGGGGTGCAGTTGGAGGTCTTGTTGGGGGGACAGCGGGAGGAACGGTTGGAGCTATGGGATGATCGGCCGCCGCTGGTGGGATGTCTCGGTCGAGGTCGCCCCTTCCTAAGCGCACTCGCCTAAGACTCTCACCTTCTCGTTCTAGTTCACACTGGTACTCTGTTGGTTGTCTTTCTCGCCCCCGCTCCTCCTGTATCGTCTGCACTTCCTCCTCTTCCTCAGTGTCCGATGCAGTTCTTCCGTCCACCATGTCGCCCTGCATTATCTAGCTCGGGTTGATCCTCAGTGTCCTTAGCGGGAGATCGTCTTCTTGGGCTAAATCGACCTCCTCGTCAACAGTAGCCATGCTTCTGCCTAGTGCCTGAGTCTCGTCCTAGTTATTTTGCCGATGATCTTCGTGTCGGGAATCCGTCAGTCCTTCTTGTACGCTAGATCCGATGTGGCTCGGTTCCTAAGGATTCTACTTGTCCTGGCGGTACTCGCCATCGCCTTCAGTATTGCCCTTGTTTCTCGACTCGCCCGTCCGTCCCTACCTACGTCAGCAAAGTACAGCACTTACTTCGAACTGTTTTCGAAAAAGTTAAGGATGAAGTACAGCAGTTCTGCTGTGTAAGGTGGAAAAAGTTTTCACAATACACTTCCATTTATGCTAGCGTGTTGATCTCAGCAATCAAGTAGGTTTGACCACAAGGGGACAATTTTTGAAAAGCTGTCTCAACACATCGCTTTCGGTACTTTTTATACGCATTAATCATTATTTGTCCTAACATTCCAAGTGCCAGAAGTCATTAATCATCCGTATGTTAGGTCGGAAGATTTCTTTCTTAACTACAGTTTATGATACGATAACCTTTACCGATTGTTTTGTCGACCGTCTACTGATGTTGTGAGGCTTTTAGCGTAGGATCAAGATGAGGCTTGATAATGAAGCGCCCACTAAAACTCTTTCAAATTAGTAGTTTCCTAAAATTGAACTCGATGATTTCAAGTTAGTCTTGCCTCCACCACTGTCACACTTTGTTTTAGCTAACTAAGAAGATCCAAATAACGAAGTAACGTTTCACCTTAGCTTCTACCGGTCATCAAAGATGATCCATTCGGGAGCTTTTGAGGTGTTATTACGTTTTACCCTAGATCGACGACAAGGCGACCTTTGGCCGGGAAAGCTTTAGCAAAAACACTTATCTTTACATAGTTAGTCAAACTCACTCGACCGGAATCCCTTATTCATAAGGTAAGAGATCTCCCGGTTCTTGTTTGATGGGGTTAAGACGGTGAAGTTAATCTAAACAAGTTTTTTCTTTTAAACTAAACTTCTGTGAGCCTTTCATGAACTCAAGTAAGTAAAAACAAAGGTAACAACTTTGAGCTTTTGACCTCAAAAGGTGAACTTGAAACAACAAATCTAGCAGCCCACGGATTTTAACCATTAGAGATGAAAAGAAAAAAGGTCAGCAAGGTGGAATTTCATTCTTAGCTTCTACCAAGATCAAAAGATGTTATTTCGGAGCTTATTGATCTTCTTATGACCCGCTGTAGACGACTTAGACAAACAGCCTAGTTTGATGATTTATTCTTAATGACTCAACTCAAACGAAAATAGAAGCGGTTAACACTAGCAAAACAATCCTACCTCAAAACTCAATAAGGTTTTGCTAAGAAAACAAAGACAAGAACTTCTCACAAATTTTGCCTATCAACACTCCTAACCAAAAAGAGTTTCTCCCTTAGCTTCAACTAACACGCAAGGTGACTTAGGAGCTTGGATTTCTCTCTTTGGTAACCGATTTCAAGGTATCCAAGATGTTACACACCCCCTTTATTTGGCGCCGAATGTAGATGTAGAAAACCCTACTACTACATCCAAAGGATTTCAAACGTATGCAAAGAATTAAATCAACAAAAGACGTAGAAGAACACAAGATGTACGTGGTTCGGCATGATTACCTACGTCCACGGGGTGAAAGGATGATCTTATTACTTCACACAAGTTTACAAGGATGAAATACACTCAACAATACTCTATCACTCCTCTTACTTACTTAAAAATTGATCTCCTTTACCTCTCTACACGATCTCTATTTATAGTTGCAGGTGGTGATACATCGATATTACGGTGTTGGGCACGGTGTAGCTTCCGGATGTTTTTCTCGGACGACTTGCGGACGCTTGGTCGATCTTCCCTTCTCGCTGAGCCGAGTCATCTAGCCGAGTGGTGTCATTACCCGATGTCGTTCGTTTGGTGGAGGTGATCGACGTCGCCCTTTAGATTCTTGGCGAGTCCCACTTCGACCGAGCTTCTCTTATCTCTTCACCAACTCTGTCGGTCATTAACTACCCTCGAACCCGATGAGCATCACATCGTAACTTTTCTCCTTTATGTCGACCTCTCGAGCCGTCTCCATCCCTCTTTTCGCGCCTGCACTGATGAGATGATTCAGTGCTTCTAGTACGTGCTTTTCTTGGTGCGCCCTTGGCCGTGATGGTTCCACTTGTCTCTGTGGATTATTTGCACCTACAATTACAATTTTATTAATCTTATGAAGAACATACTTAATCACAAACTTAATGGAAACCCAAATCCAATTCATCTAATTTTTTATGAGATGTTGCTTTGCTAAAACCGTTTCCCGTCGATGTTCGAAAAAGGTCACTAACTCGTCATGGTTTGGGAGGTTTTCTTTGATCTCTTAAACTTTCATAAATCTCTGTTTCGACGAAGTTATACGAGGGAATGTCTGAGCATCGAGAATCTTTAAGGCATCTCCAATGCAAGGGGTAAATGTCTTAAATTAGTATGACACCTAGGATTTAAGACCCTTTTCACCAAAGTTTTTTCTCCAATACAAGGGTGAAGGTTATAGAAAAAGATGACATGGTTTAATGGAGGTAAATGAGAAAATCTAAGAGCATCTCCAACGGAGTGCTAAAAATTCTACGTGGATTTTTTATTTAGATCCTTATTTATGGGGTGATTTGTTTGTGGCAAAAATAGTAATGCTTTGCTCATGAACTATCTCCAATGGTGGGGGTTATTTCTAAGATTTGTTATTTTTAAATAATGATTAAATTGATTCTCTTTTTCTTATTGGTTTAGAAAAATTTATTTAAAGATAAAATTTTTAAATATAATTAAAAAGATGACATGGAGGTCATTGCCAAGGTCTAAATAAGACTTTCTCTAAGACCTTCGTATTTATTTTGACACCCTTCCTACTTAATAGGACCCACTGTTGGAGATGCATTTTATGTAAATGAGGGTCTAAAATCCTATGTGTCACAAAAAATAAAATTTTCACCCTCTATTGGAGATGCTCTAAATAAGACTTTCTTCATGACCTTGGGTCTTAGGTCCACATCATCACTTTGTCTCTAAATTTAAATAAAAAGTGTAGGTAAGACCTTGAAGATTAGAGATGGACTTTATGTCAAATTTTTTATCTTTATTTATTTTTGTCTTTTAACAAATGACCCATCAAAAAAGGTGATAACAAGACCTTCACCTAGGATGACCTTGACCCTTTATATTGGAGATGCTCTTACTTTTATCACTTCTTCAATGACTCCCGACCAGTAAATTAACATTCATATTTTATTCCTTTGAGTTTCAATGGGCATTCAACTCTGCAGCAAAAGGTACTAAAAAAATTGATGATCAAGATACTCTATTCTTAACTCAGGATCAGCAGTGAGTTTATATAGATCGATGCACTACGAATAATATATTTCCAGTTAAATTATTGCAATTGGGCACCCAATTATTTAATGTAGCTCTTCGAATTCAAACGTCCATGGTGGTACTAGATTAATTAAATTATTTAATTTAAAATCTTTGTTTTATTTAATTAAATCAAACTAGTTGTCCGAACAAGTTCGGATGAGCATCAGTTATTTTAGTCATAAACTCATCCATCTTCTGTTGTGTCATCCTATACACGGACTGATAGATTCTTGTGTCATGCGTAGAATTAAATCACCCTTGCCGTAAGGTCTGTTCTGTCGTCCGTTTTGTAAGATAAAACAATATGAGTGCACTAGGTTGAACACCTAAATTACTTGATTTTGTACTATCTGATTCTCATTGTAACCACGGGCCGCGGCATTGGTCTTGGCTATGTCATCGTTTTGTTTTCTTCATTGTGTGGATAGATTGAATATATTATTTCAACCGGTTAACTTCAGCTTTCCTCTAACTTTAAGTTTTTCTTTTTCTTAGCAATACGAATTTAAATTTTCTTCTGATTATTTTTATTTATCTTCTTCTGTTTTCTTTTTCTATGGATGATGCATGAGAGTTGAGACCTTGGGGAGAGGTGAGAGGTCAAAGATCTCAGGCTATTTTTTTTTTTTTTTGATCGGTCAAGAGGAAAATTCATTGAAAAAAGGTACTTAAGGGGGTAACTCAACCCAATAAAAACAACCGAAACAAAAAATGGAAACCGAAAGGGGATTCGGTCACCTAAAGAAAGACGAAAAGAAACAAAAGTACAAATAGACCAAGAAGGTCTTGCGACCTTGCTTCTCAAAATCAAGCTCAATGAGAATGATAGAAATTCGTATCCCATAATGCTATCACCATATTGGCCGTTAAACCTAGCATTTTAGTGTTAGACTCCGCCCAAAAGAAAGCTTGAATCTTGATATCTCTAATCAAACTTGCCAAATTTCTCTTCTTGTTGTTGAAGGTCCTTGCATTTCTTTCTTTCCAAATGCACCACCATATTGCAACCGGCAAATTGTTCCAAATGTGATTAAAACGCTCATCACCCCAATCATGACTCCAAGTTCTTATAGTTGTGGCGACATAAGAGTTGTAGGTCCAATGGAAACTACACACTTCCGCAAAATATGTCCAAATTCTCTTCGTCCTCCAACAACCGTAGAATAAGTGAGCACTTGTTTCATCTTGCTCCTCACAAAAACGACACAATCTATCCACATTCATGCCCCTTCTACTTAACTCATCGGCCGTCATCAATCTTTCATGATATAGAAGCCAAAGGAAGAAGTTTAGCTTGCATGGGTAAGACCGACTCCAAATAGTATCGCTTGGAAAATTTATGTCACCGATTTCCATAAGGGAATTAACTCCATTCTTGACCGTATAAGTATCCGACGTAGTATTTTCATCAACTATCCATAATCTAGAATCTAAAGTTCCTTCTTGAATATTCACCGAATCTAGTAACGTGTTTATGGAGGCAACCTCTCTCATTGTATTTTGAGGATACCTCCTTCGGGACATAAACTTCCATTTGACTCCGTTACTCGAGATCTCATACAAATGAGCTACCACACACCCCTTGGTTCTTGAAGCTTCAAAAGCTAATGGAAATATATTGCATAAGATACCATCTCCAATCCAAAGATCTTCCCAAAATCTAGTCTCATTTCCCGCACCGATCTTAAATCTTACATTTTTGTTAAATTCTTCGAGCTCACCATAAATATTATGCCACAAGCTAACTCCCTTTGGCCCTTTAGGTTGAAGAGTTTCCCAACCGGTTGAGGTCTCACCAAATTTTTCCACCATAATCTTTCTCCAAAAAGCTTCCTTTTCGGTACCAAATCTCCACCACCACTTTTAAGAAGCGCCGAGTTCATATGTTTGGACTTCCGAATTCCAAGACCACCATGTTCTTTAGATTTCACAACCAAAGGCCACCGTATATTATGAGTTCTTTTCTTGTTAGAGCCATCATCACAAAGAAAATTTCTCACTATTCTATCAAGTTTTTTGTTATGGAACAAGGGGCAAGAAATAAAGATAGATAGTAGATAGGTAAACTTGCCAAGACGCTTTTAATGAGTGTCAACTTACCTCCTCTCGTTATTGTCTTCCCATTCCACGAAGAAAGCCTTGACGCGCAAATCTCAAAAATCTTCTCCCACTTTTGAGTGCCACAAGATTTATCACCCAATGGAAGACCAAGGTAAACACTTGGAAAATTAGATCTTTTACACCCCAACATATTGGCAAAACCATCAATATCTTCATCAAGAGCAACACCAAACAAACAACTTTTGGAGAAATTAACTTTCAAGCCCGAGGTTAATTCAAAACAAAGAAGTAAATACCGAAGAGCATCCACTTGTTCTCGCTTCGCATCAAGAAAAACAATAGTGTCATCGGCAAATTGGAGATGGTTAACTTTAGTTCCCCCATTTTTAACCGAGAAACCCGAAATTTCACCAACATCTTGTGCCTTACTTAGCATATGACTCAATACTTCTCCAACAATGGTAAAATGGAAAGGAGATAGAGGATCACCTTGACGAATACCCTTATCGCTACCAAAAAAATCCATGTGCCGTCCCGTTTACAAGAACCGAGAATTTAGAGAAAGATAAGCAATTTCGAATCCAAGATCGCCAAACACCTCCAAAACCCATTTTATATAAAACTTCATTCAAAAAGATCCAATTAACATTATCAAAAGCCTTCTCGTAATCTAACTTACACACTAACCCCGGATTTTTTTGACGAAGCCTTGAATCCACACACTCATTCGCTATCAAAACACCATCTAGAATTTGTCGTCCCTTTATAAAACTAGATTGAAAAGGGGAAATTAAAGTAGGAAGATATACCTTCAATCTCTCCGCAAGAACTTTGGAAATAATCTTATACACGCTTCCTATGAGGCTAATAGGCCGAAAATCCTTGACCTCCTCAACACCAACCTTCTTCGGAATGAGAGCAATAAAGTTGTTCTTAAGAGAAATATCGAGAATATTATGATCATGAAATTCTTGAAACACCTTCATTAAGTCATCTTTTAAGAAATCCCATCCAACAATGTAAAATTTCATAGGAAAACCATCCGGACCCGGTGCTCTATCCACACCTAAGTCTTTAATTGCCTTCTTCACTTCTTCTTCACCAAAAGGTCTCTCCAACCAATCCCTAGCAATCTCATCCATACGATTTAGACACATGTTTTTGATTCTCGGTCTATGATTAGAAACTTCTTTAAAAGCTACCTCAAAGTGACTTGCAATACCCTCTTTAATCTCATCTTTATTCCCGGTCCATCTACCATTGATTCGAAGATTATGAATATTATTAATTGCTCTATGACTCTTTAACAAACGATGAAAATGCTTGGTATTTCGATCACCATCCCGAATCACTTTGACTCTTGATTTTTGGTGAATAAAAATTTCTTTACGTCTATGGGCCGTTTCAAACTCCACTTTCGCCGTCACAAGCAAGTCCTCTTCGACCTCGATGAGACTCCTAGCTTCATCATCATCAATATCTTCCAACTCTTTCATCTTTTCGAGCGCCATATCCATATCCCGGTCAACACAACCAAATATATCTTTGTTCCACACCTTCAATTTCTCTTTCAAAGAATTTAACTTCTTTGAAAAACAAGCACTCGCGGAACCTACAAAAAGGAAAGATTCCCACCATTCTTTCATCAAAGAAATTATGTTAGTATCTTCAAGCCAAGCTAATTGAAACCGGAAAGGACAAGCTCCCCAATCCGTTATAATAGAACACAACTCAATAGGAAAGTGATCCGAAAAGGTCTTGCATGTCGCTTTAAATTGAGATTCGGAAAGTGCTCCTCCCAATCTAAGGAGAATAGAAAGCGGTCAATTCTACTCTTCTTATTTGGTCGTCTACTCCAAGTATACTTTGCACCGGAAAGAGGCAAATCCACAAGCTCAAGATCATTACAAAGATCATCAAAAAGTTGCATATAGTTAGAAATTCTACGACAACCCCTTCTTTCTTGCATAACTCTAGTTTCATTAAAGTCTCCACCTATACACCAAGGAAAACCATCCCAATAACCATGTAAAATAGCTATCTCCGACAAAAACCTTCTTTTTTTCATTCCCTGCTACAAGGACCATAAACACCGGTGAGAACCCATCGAAAATTGTCATCCAAGTTGCGACATAAAACACTTATTGTAAAAATACCTTCTAAGAAATCTTCCACTTCAATCATATCTGAATTCCAAATTATCAAAATTCCATCGGACCTTCCATAAGAATTTAGCGCAATCCATTTACACGGAGACCCACCCCAACATTGACGCACAATATAATCATTACACTCACTAAGCTTAGTTTCTTGAATTATTAAGATTGTTGGCTTCCACTTCTTTACAAGCAACTTAAGCTTGGAGCGTTTATCCGGATCTCCTAAACCATTCACATTCCATGATACTAAATTAAACATTTAAAACTATGGAAACCCAAAAAACACAAAAACTAAATCGACCAACCATTAATTTCAATATTCTCTCCCAAGGCAATCTCATCTCGAATGCATCCGCATGAGAAAGAATTGAATCCGACACATAATTGATCTCCTTATTTGTAAACTCTATTCCCGAATTGTTTCCGGATTTTTTCATTTTGTCAAAAAAATAATTGAACTTCTCTTGCAAGACTTTTGCCATCGCCAAGACACCACCATTATCGGGATTTAGCACGTTTCTTACTATTACTTGTTTGCGATGACTCATCCTCACTATCAACTGTATTTTCTTTGTGCCTCAAGTTGGTTTTAATTGTCACAATTGTCCCTCAATGAGTTGCTCTCCCTTACCATCTCTCTCGCTTTCACAATTCTTACTTGATATGTCTCCAATTAAAGAGTCGGAGAGTTACTAGGAGATGCTACTTTAGATAACTTGGATTTCAGTTTCTTTTTAGACATCTCGTAGAAGTAGAGTCCAAAGAGATAGAACTCGATGCATGACCACCGAATCCCCTACTACCAGAGACTGAACTGGAAACTTCTGTTGCATTTTTCTCATTTGATACTAATACTTGTGGCTGGCCCAAAACAGGAAGCCCAAGTCCATTCACGGGTGTCTCATTTGGAAATGTAACTTGGATTCCTCCTGACTCAATAATATCCTTGCCATCAAAATTTAAATTTGAATTAAAGTTGTTCCTTACCGTACCAACATTGACCGTTGCAGCTGACAAAGTAAGACTTGTTGTTGCTTCCGTAACTCTCTCTCTGATTCCTTGATGTGCGAAGTGACCAGTAGACCCCACCAAAGCAGAAATGCCACGTCCCTCTATTTCTTCTTCCTCATCTCCGGTCCCTTGAAGCCTTCTCCGGCGCCAGAAATTAGTACGATCTTTATCAACAAATATTGGTTTCATCTCTGATTTTGTTGTCTCCAGTGCCTCACCAATCTTCCGTATTTCCACCCATAATTTTGTTGGAGCAATAAAAAGATCCTCACACCATACACCATTGCTAACAGGGCCATTAACTTTCACTCTAACTTCTAAAAGATCTGTTGCCATTGTTGTTTCCGGGCAAACTTCCGCCAAACCACCAAACTTGTCTCCTATAGCTTTAAAAGTAGAGTAGTCCCATAAGTTAAAGGGAATCCCTCTTACACCAATCCAGACTTTGTTAATTTCCATTGGAATTGGTCTGGGAATTGTATTAATTCCAGCAAACCATGGGTACAAAGGAATTTTTATATCTCCAAACTTCCAAAATTTAATTTGACTTACCCTTGAGAATTCGGCAGTAGTTTTTATTGTAAATAAGACTTTATAGTCATCAATTGGTTGCAAATCAAAGCCAAAGCTCCATCCAAATTTTTCCATTATCCATAGACCAATTTCTTTCCAATCAATATCATTTGAGAACACTTCGACAACCATAGTTCTTTCCCAAAGGAGTTTAATTCTGTTTAGCGAGATGATTTGATCAAAGGAAGATTAAGTTGAGGCTTATCATGAGATATTTCCTCAATTTGAACAGGAACCACCAAGCATTAGCATCGATTTGACCCATAATATCTCATCCTTCCTTGCTTTTGGCTTTGGGTTTTGAAACATCAATTCTTCTAAAAAACTCTGCTTCCCACCATCCATCTACATTACTACCGGCAGGAAATACATAGTAGATGGATACTCCTTATTATGTGAAACTTGTAAACAAATAAATTCCCCATTTTCATTCTTTTTACGCATGGCCAACATCCAATCTTCATGTTCTATGAAATTCCACTCTAAAACCTTTCCACCACCACAAGATGCCTCTTTCTTTAGTAGAGCAGAAAAAAGCCACAGCCCAGCCCTGAAACTAAGCCAACAGAATTGTCTTCTTATTCCCGACCAGATTGAAAGATGAATAATGTCTTTAGACCCCTTTTTTCCCATTGATCCACCTATGATTTTTCTTTCCACCTTGATTGATTTCCCTTGTCTTGATGGGAAATCTGATTGTATTCTATCTTTACTATCATAACCCCTAATAGTTTTCGGAACACGCTCAACAAATCTCGATCTTCTTCTTATTGTCGTTGTAAATCCATCTTTATCCACTGTTTTGTTATAATTAACCATTTTCTGGCAGAAAAGATGGCCGGAAATCACTCAGTTCCTCTCCTCACTTTTTGTCGTTGTAAATCCATCTCAGGCTATTCTTTTATGGTGTGTTTGGATGTAGAATTTTAAAGGTGGGATTTAGGGGTCCAGGGGATTTGGTGGAATTGCGTTTCCCTCGGTTTGTTTGGTTGCCCAAATCCCTGGAATCACATTTCCCATGGGAATCAGTTTTCCAGCAAATCCTCTATATGGAGTCTGACCCCTCCCCCCTAAGATTTGCTGGGAAACTTATCAAGGGATTTATGGGCCTACTTTTTTTAACTCTAAATCTCATATATATTCAATTTAAAGTTTCTAAGGGTAAACCAAACGGTATATGGACTTTAGAACAAGATAATTCTATGAATCCTATGAATTTTAACTGGGTTACCAAACACACAAGAGAGTTAGATGAATCCCAGAATTTGTAATCCCATGGGATTATAAATTCCGGGAAATTGTGAATTCTGCAAACAAACCCGCCATTAGTTTCTTTGTTTTGTTTTTTTTTTATAGGAAAAAAGGGTAACCCTCACATCATTAGGATTAATGTGACCGGAACTGTTACAAGTGTCCGAAACGGTTACAAAGAGTAATGCTAGAATTAAACGAGTTACACATCGATTTTTGACCGGAATATCTAATTCTCACCATAAATACCGAGATGCCCTGGATCAATGAAGAATCCATTTCCATCAACGGCGCCGCTGCAAACAACGGATGGCGAAATGATTTGAAAGCGAGAACAAACTGGACTTTAACCATTTGTTTGAGGTCGTACTAAGCTATGGGGGTATTTGTTTGTTTGGCTGTCAAGCTGAATCTTGTTTACCTACTGCATTGCAAATTGGTTGTTTTATTTCTTCTTTCTAGTTTCTTCTTTCGGAGCTCTTTTTCTTGTTGTTTTTCTTGGTTTTGGTTGCTTTCGTCTTCACCAAGGACTTACTAAGGCGCCTCCTCTTATTGTAAACCTTTCACCGGCCTAAGCAAACTCAATTGTTGTCCTTCTCAATGGTTGTCCTGGGGAATTTTTTAAACCAACCAGAGGTCTAAGGCAAGGAGATCCACTATCTCCTTACCTTTTTATAATTTGTATGGAAATATTTTCTAGAATGCTTTTAACTAGTGAAGAGGAGAAAACTATTCATGGAGTAAAGATCACTCCAAAAAATAGCCCTATCTCACATCTTTTTTTTTTTGCTGATGATTGCCTTCTATTCATTAGAGCTGATCTTAAGGAATGCCTTAATATTCTAGCCTTGATTGAATCTTTTAGTCAAGCTTCGGGCCAATTAATAAATTTCAAAAAATCTGGTGTCTTCTTTAGTAAAAAAGTTCAAACCAAAGCATCGAGAGGATGATTAGTAAACCAAATAAAGATAAAAAAAAAAATTGACCCAAAAGACACTTATCTAGGGACACCTCTTTTCATTAGTAGAGCTAAGATTCAACTCTTTGACATAATAGTGGAAAATATGGAGCAAAAAATACAAGGTTGGATAGGAAAAACCTTAGCCCAGGCAAGTAAAATGGTCCTCAATAAAGCAACTTTAGCTTGATGTGGCTAGTTGCAAAGAGATTTCAGTGGGGAAAAACTAATCATAGAGGATACTATCCCAAATCTTACTCTTGTCTTTGTAAACCACTGAAAAAAGGATAGGAATGCTCATAAATTCAATTTAGCTATGATTACTAAATTAGCATGGAGGTACATTAACTAAACCTAAGGCTCTATGGGTGACACAATTAAAACCTAGATACTTCAAAAATCTTTCTGCTTTTAAGGCAAAAATTCCCTCTTCTAGTTCTTGGATTTGGAAATGCATTAGCAAAGCAATACAACTAGTGGAACAAAATAGTATTTGGGAAATAGGATATGGAAATAGTGTAAACATTTGGGAGGATAAGCTGGGTGCCACAAATGGCAAATAACCTTAGTAACTACATAACAACTACTAATTCTAATTTAACACTTGTGAATGATCTTTTAGATCCATTGACATTGAAGTGGAACTCTTCTATCATATTTGGAAATTTTCCTGCTCATATAGCTAGGAAAATATGCAATATCAGACTAGCCAAAGGTAAATCTGATACTCTTAGGTGGCTGCTTACCAGCTCTGGTATCTTCTCAGTCAAGTCCATGTATAACAAGCTCAATGAAAGAACTGAAAATCTTTATAACTTAGGACAACCACTCCTTTTGGACTCATCTTTGGAAACTCAATATATCTCAAAAAATAAAAATCTTTGCGTGGAAATGTCTACAAGATGCTATATCTACTAATTGAAGCTGTCCAAATTTATGCATGATGTTCATCCTAGTTTGTCCTTTGGATACAATGAAAATGAAACTTCTTTTCTGTCCTTTGCTCAATACTGTGTGGGCAATTTCACGTTCTCTGTTACTTCGCAATTTAATACTTCTATAACATTCTTAGATATTTGTAAGGATTGGATAGGAAGAAAAGAACCTTATATTTCTTTAGAAACAATTCTAACCAAAGCATGGTTTATATGGAAAGAAAGATATGACAAAGTTTTTGAAAATAAACAGAAAACAAGTACTCGGTTAGGAGAGCGAAATAATGAGATATTTATAATTTTGGAATAATGATACATGTTTATTGGGTCAGTTTATAACATCAAACCTCCTAAATGGTGTTCTCCAAGAAAATCTCAATTTAAGCTCAATATAGATGTTGCCTGGGTTTCCAGTACATTGCCTGCAGGTTTTTCTTTAATCTTAAGAAATAATACAGGAGATCTCGAACAAAATGGGCATTGGACAATGGATGGTCAAATTTCAGTGTGGAGGGTGACTGCAAAAGCTGATAGACTATTTGAATGGGAAACCATCTCAAATAGAATGGAAGAACCAATCGCTCATGGATGAAACTAAATACTATTTCAACAAATGTAAATTTTTTTTTGGGTTTTTTTCAATATTCCTAGACTTGCAAATCAAGTGGTGACACACTTGCTAAGGAAGCCAAATCTTTTGTTAAATTTGTTAATTGGGACAAGAATCCTCCTACTTGTATTTTGCTAAACTTAGAAGTAGATAAATCTAATGCAAGGGATAAACACCATATCTCTATATTAGAAAACTCTACTATTAATGATGTAAGGGTTTCTAACTCCCTAAGTTAGTCGTTTTAATATATTACCAACTTACAAAAAAAAAAAAATGCACAAGCAAACATAAAATAATTGCCACTCAGTACATAGCATGGGTTACTGTTGTCAAGTTCTATACAAAAATAAAAGAAAATGTGCAGAGATCTAGCTTTCCAAATAGTACTCAATTTGTTTAGATTAGATTGGAGGTGCTAGATTAGCACTTAAGTGTTACAATTCAAAAAAAAGTGTGGCAAAAAAGTTAACACTAGTTCTCTCTCCTACCAGTTGCTAGCATGTGAACTAGTAGTTAGATATTTTCGCTGAATGATTCGGCGGCCGAGAAAGTACCTTTTCGCGTAACAAAAAGACACCCGGAAGAATATTACAAGCATCTACGCTGAATGATACAGCGCCCAGGCTCTAGCGTTGAATGGAAACGCGCCCTATGTTAGCGCTACATCATTCAGCGATTGACCTTTTTTTTTTTTACTTTTTTGCTCCATCAGTAGTTCAGTAATTAAATTTTATACTGTTTTCATTCTTTGTTTCTCACACTCATGTTACACTACCGTACGGGTATGTTTTCAAATTTTGAAAAGTTTGACAATTTTTTCCAACGGTTGTTTGTTTCAAAATTTTAAAATTTGGCAAACTAAGAAATTTTTTCATTACATTGCAAAACAATGTTACAATGTTTTTTTGAAATTAAAAATTACATTGAAATGAAAATTCTACTTCTAAAAATTAAAAAAGTACATTAAAATTAAAATTCTACTTTTAAAAATTTAAAAAGTACATTGAAATTGAAATCCTACTTCTAAATTAACCTAATTCAAACTTAAAAAAGAACTTCTAATAACTTAAAATATCACTCATAATAAATCACTTTAATTTAGGGGATTGGTTCTAAGCCATTACGAACCAAAATCTCGTTCCTCCATTTCTTGTAAAGGGGTATCTCCCAATCCGCTACTTCATACAAATTTTGGCGTAGGATCTTCAAGTCTGATTCTCTTTGTTGGGTTTGTGTCAAGATTGTAGTGTTTTCCATATTTTCTTAAGGTACTCTTCCTCTATTTCATACTTTGCAACCCTTTGTACTAGTGCATTTTCAAGAAGTTGTATGAGCTTGTCCATTTTATCATCTGCTCTCTCCGATGCTTTAGCCTCACGAGCCTTTTTCTTAGCCTTATCTCTTCCTGTACTTCTAACATCATCCGTTTGTTCGAAATAGCGTCTTCTACGCGTTATGTCTGAGGTATCAGAACCTTGGGTAGATGGAGAGTTACCAAACCTTGCCATATCCTCCAAATCTTCATCCATAATTAATGGAGCGGAGGTACTAGGTTGAGTTGCTTGACTAGGTCCATTATCATTATTCACCTCTGGATTATAATCTGGTTGATAGGTCTTCAGGAGCTGGAAAACCGATTCATGTATCCAACGTTTGCCATTTGATGCTTCATAATTTTATCTTCCAAGGCGGTATTATGGAAAAAAATTAAAAAAATGTATTAGTGTCTCTTGAATGAAATATATTTGGAAGAAAAAAAAACAACAATTTTTTTGCGGTACTTACATAATCTTTTTCATTCAATCCAGAAGGTTTATTGCGGAAGTAAGGACTTATGAATGAAATATATTTCCTCACTTCCCTCTCAACGTGTTACACCTTGATTGCAATGCCTTTTTTTCCCTATCCTTACCTTAGGCCATCTTTTAACGTACTCTATCATAATTCTCTTCCAAAGGTGTGAACCTTTTGATCCTTTCCTCTAATCAAATCGTTACTTGCTATAATCCAAGAGAGAATTAGTGCATCATCCTCTTTTGTTTGAAAGTGTGCCATATTTTGTATGAACAAAATTGTAGAAGAATGAGAAGGAGAAGAAAATCAATGAAGAAGAGAATCAATTGATTTTGGTGTGAGGGATGAAGGAGAAGTAGTTCTTTATTTATAGAGAACCACGAAAATATAGTTACATTGAGGTTTCAAGCGGCCATTAGATCTCGAATCGTTAAAAATGCAACGGCCATCTTGATCTGATGGCTGAGAAGAAAAGCGCTGAATGATTAAGCGTCCAGCACGGAATGGTACATCGCTCATTTTCCGGCCATTGAGAATAACGGCTAGTTTTGATCTAACGGTGATATTTAACAGTATTGGATGGTTCATTGGGCGTTGTTTGGTTCGGCTTGCGTAACGGCTACATTTCCCGGCCAAACTCATATCATTTCTTCACTATATAAACTCAACACATGAACTCAAAATCCCCACCCTGAACTTGTGAAGTTTCACTTTCTTCTTCTACTCCTAAATTCTTAATTCAAAGTTCAAGCATGGTTGCATTCTCAATTCAGAAGACAATGAGAAGTTTTTATAAAAATTAACAACACAAATCCTTTCGACAAGTCTCAAAGTAGCAACACATTTTGGGAACAAGTTGTTCAAGAATTTGTGAGAATCAATGGAAATGATAATAGAAGATGCCAAAAACAACTACAAACTCGGTTTGCAAGCATCAAAAGCGTTATTGCAAGATTTTCACATTTCATTAAAGAGTCAAATGGTAATCGAGAATATGCTTTGAATTTATACCAAACGGATCATGGAATGCCATTCATTCATATCACCGCTTTGGAGATATTTGGTGGAGCTTGAAGTTGATTTGAATGAAGTATATGCAAGAAGAAGTATTATGAAGTTCTAGTTAAATATGTAATGTAATTGTAAATGTGCATGAAGATGTATTTATGAAGTTCTAGTTAAATATGTAATGTAATTGTAAACATGCATGAAGAAGTATTATGGAGTTTACAGAACTAATTAAATTGTCTACTTAATGAAAACGTGCTTGATTGAAATATGGAGTATAAAAATTAACTCTCCATTCTCGTAAAATGCTCCATCTTCTTGAGGGTCATATTGGTCTTCATCGGTGTCCACGTCGGTTGTACCCTCATGAACTTCCGGTAAGGAATCATCCATCACTATGTTCGGAATATCTCCATCTCTCAAACCATCTCCATGTCGTGGCCAAATGTGTGTAGTGAGTTCTTCGCGAAGTTCAGCAACGCGCCGGGTTGTACAATACTTGAGGAGGTAGCCTTATATTTCCTTGAATTGGCGGTTGAGGTTCTTGTCCCGTGATCATCCCCCAATCCTCATTGCGATATTCTATCTCAACACACATATTGTGCATTATCAAGCACCCCCTCATAATTGCCTTCATGTTCGATTTTTTATAATAACAATATGGTATCAATATAATACCAAACTTACCCTTTAGCCACCAAATGCACGTTCAATGTCTTTCCTTTTTGCTTCTTGATATTGATTGAAAAGACTTTCCGCATTGTTTGATGCGGGTTTGTATGCTTGCACAAGACAACCATACATAGGATATGCTCCATCTCCTAGGTAGTACCCCGTATTGTAGTTTCTTCCATTGATTTAATAATGACAAGGAGGTGCTACACCATTAAGTTCTCTATCGAACAAACCCGAAGCATGCAAGACATTACAATCATTATTCTGCCCACCCAACCCAAAATAGGAATGCCATATCGATCTATCATTATTCTATCCACCCAACCAAAATAGGAATGCTCTCCATGCCCAATGAAAACAATCCACACTACCAAGCATCCTGAAACTCACGAGCTTCATTCTCTGCGAAAATCCTCTCGGTATCTTGAGCGGTAGGCTGACGCATGTATCGACCATTATAGATCCAAATAATTGCATCCATACACTTCTTAGCATAAAAGTAGATAGTGCATGCTGCCATTTGTGTGTAATCATCTAGAGAATATGGTGCAATTCCTTTCGGAAAATGTTTCATCAAGAAAACCATTTTCATATATGGAGAATGACCAGGAATACCGCAAGCATCGGTTTTTTGACGAAAATCATTGTCAAAATCACAAACTTGCTCTAAAATTCTCAGAAAAAGGGGACGAGGCAAAGCAAACCGACCTTTGAACTTTTTTGGCCCATATGTACACCTGAAGTTGAAGTATTGATGCATCATCCTTGCATCGGCATCTACACGGTTTCTGTGCACCTTCTGACGTTCCTTGACTTCATTTGGGATGGGTTGATGTAGTTTTTTTCACAGGACTACAATCTCACCTTTATATCTGCCTCTGGAATCGCTTAGCCAAATAACAACTAACTCTTTTGTAGTGTTTTCTAGGTCAAAAAAAACACAACTCGACTGGATAAGCGTAGTGCATATTCATAATATTCTCCCTCAGAACACAAACTCTCTAGCCATGGTTGCCAAATACATAATGCACTGGTTCTAGTGTCAATTTGTGCTCTTGCAGTGGACACTGAGTGTTGATTCGTATCCTTTTGGCCTCCTCTTTGGCCTATCTTCCTTGATTTAATGTTAGTCTTCTTGAAGAGACTAATCTTTGGGAAAACATCATGGTGTTCTCCAAGAAGGTGTCTGACAAAGCAAGGGTTGCATGTTGCGAAGTAATAATAGTACCAATACTCAAGTACCATAACCATGCCAGATAAATCCTTCCCATTCTCTAACCATCCATCAAGAAATTTAGGTATTACCTAAGGAAGCTAAACCCCAATCATATTCCCCAACTTTATCCAAATTATCCAGCAATAAAACCCAACGTTTATCTACTCTTCCACTAGAACCCGCAATAAGAAAATGACCAAAACAACAAAGAAAGAATGCTCTTGCCAATAATAAGAAAATGACCAAAACACCAAAGAAAGAATGCTCTTGCCAATACATTTGCACATTCAACATTGTTGGTAAATTCTCTACTTTTAATGTAGGTTCTCAAGATAGCCAGGGATATTGTACTTTGCTTAGTGTTCCATTTTTCAAATCCTTTGAAATCTTGAAAATACAAATCATCCAAAGAAGCATATGTTAGCTCACCCAATGCCGGCATAACTACTTGATTTTTCATAGGGTCACCAATGAGAATTCCCGTTAACATATATCAATCTAAAGGAAGGATGCCAAGTTCAAATTCTCTAGCTAAAATGGAAGCTCTTGGTTTTTTTCCGCCATCTCTCAGCTATGGCTTCAACTAAACCTATATCCGCATTGGAAAAAATAAACTCAAAGACTGAAGAAAACCCACAATTATCACAGTATCTTCGTGTTATCGGATTATCTTTCACTACAATTTTGTATAACGTTTCAACCTCATTAAAACTGCCTCTAAAGTTTATAGTCCGACTATCACTCAAATTATTAGATACATGCCTATCTCCTTTGTTGATACTATTTCCAAAGCATCTAAATGTTCTTCCATATTCATACTACAATCAATAACAAAATAAAAAAAAGAATCAACCACATTTTATCATTTTCATCATAATACAAATTCATACAAATTCATAATTTTATCTACCACATTTTATCATTTTCATCATAATCATACAAATTATACAAATTAATAATTCATACAAATTTAGCTTCAACAAAAATACTACAAGTATCATTTTCATCATAATCATGTAATCTCTCATACAAATTATCATTCATCTTCATCATAATAATCAAAATAATCCCAAAAATCAAATTTCATCACAAAAATTCAAATTAAATCATACAATACTAAAAATATCATCTAAATCATCTAAATAACAAATACTAATCATCTAAACATATCAATTTCATTAAAAAATCATGATCATCGGAAAAAAAAAAAAAAAAAACTAAAGTTTCAAAATCTTACCCAAATCGATTTCGTGGACGGATTCGCTCCAAACCAATCTCAAATGATTCCAATGGTGTTGTTGTTCAAACCCACGGTGCGATTTGAGACGAAAATTCCCTGGAAATCTTGATATACTACATGCATTTTCGGAGGGTTTTGGGGTGAGGAAGAAATGAAATGGGGAAGAAGAAGAAGATCGACCTTCTGTTGGGTTAGATCGATTTTTGTAACGCTGAATAGTGCAGCGCCAGGCGCGGAATGGTTCAGCGCTTTGACTGAGTTGACTGGTCAAGCGCGGGATGGATCAGCGAAAAGTGAAAACGCTGAATGGTTCAGCGCTTGGCGATGTTTTGTTTCAGCGACTAGCATGCTAGATTAGCACTCCCATAAGACTTAGGTGGTTTTGCTAGCTGACGTGGATTGCTAATCGAGGTGCTAGACTAGCACCCATAAGACTTAGCCTTAGAAAGCATCTAAACATATACCCAAGAAAATCACCTTGTAGTTGCACACGCAGCCCCCAGATAGTTGATCTTGCGATCTTAACTCAAACTTGCACTTTAAGCCAAGACAGTTGATCCGGTCAACTATCTTTGATCAAGACATTGTTTTTCATTTGGGTTTTCTTCTTGTTAAACTTAACAAAAAAATCATTACGACAAAAAGAAGAGAAGAGAAGAGAGTCTTTGCCATCTGGAAAATATCCATCTAGTTGTTCAGGTAATACGCAATTCATGTGATTGAAATCTCACATGAACTGTTGAGTTATCATACGAATACTAAAATACGGGTTACAAAATGCAAAAATCGATGCGAATCTGTTGAGTTATCGATCGTATAACTATATTATTAATAAATATAAATTGTACTGATTGAAGTAGTACCGTTTACTTTTGTAGCGAGCCCCTGGTTAAGTTTTGACCAATTTTTTTTCGAGAAAATGGGTCATTTGTCCAAAAAAATTTAAAACACGGTTCAAATGGACAAGTAAAAAAAAGTACGGGTGAAATAGCCAAAAAAAAATAGGAAGGATGAAACTGGATTCATCATGGCTTATACTTAAAAAATAGCAAGGATGAAACTGGATGCATCCTGTGTAAAATAAAAATAAGAAAAAAATATTTGAAAATGGACGGGATGAAAGCTGGTTACATCCTGCCTATTCTTAAATTTTGTCCATTTAAACAATATCTTTTTAATTTTTGGCTATTTAAACGATGTATCAAAACCTAAATGTCTTTTTCACCCGGGATTTATTAATTTTGGTCTTTTTGACCAATTTTGTGTTTTTTATCTTCATTTTCTTCTTTAAGACAACAACAACAGAAACACTCTAAAGTGACTTGAAAATATCTAATAGTTATTGTTATATACAAGTGCATACTTCATATTATCATATATATCATGCTTCAAAAAATAATTCATATGATCATATAACTGAAATATCACAACATTTTATTTAGAAACAAAAGATACAAAATATAGAAACATCCATACAAGTATACAACCTTCTTAAATATGAAGCTATCGAGTGATACAACTGCATCATTTCAACAAATACAATATTTATTAGTGGAACCAGTATCACCCCATACGACTTTTGTAGTGAGCGACCAATTCATGGTGACTTGGTAAACTTTCTTTGACAGCAGGCACATCATTGAACCTTTCAAACCATGCCTGCAGACGATTACAGGTTTCAAATAACTTCACTTCTTTGATATCTTCGACTACTTTCATCCAATGAATTCCGGTTCCAATTGCCAAGTCTAAGAATCCAATATCATCTCCCCCGAAAAATCTCTTGTCGCCAAGAGCCTGCTCTTCAAGGGTTTTTAGTACTTCAATGTTTTCGTTGACTATTTTCTCTTTCGTTTCCCCGGTAGCAAAAATCAAACTCCAAAAGGTTGATTCCTAAGTATAACAAAATGAAAAAAAAAATATATACAAAAATAAAATTCTTAAACACAATAAAGTTTGCATAGTAAATCTTTAAACGGCGTTAAATAATTTACGTACCTTGGTTTCCATAAACTTAGTCCAAAAACGAGCTTTGGATCTTTCATAAGGATCCTTGGGAGTATCGGGTATCTCTCCGGCCACGTCTCATCGATGTACTCGAGTATGATCAACGATTCAACAATGGGTTTTCCAGCATGAACAAGGACAGGGATCTTCTTATGAACTGGATTGTACTGCAAGAGTAAATCGCTCTTGTTCGAGGGATCTTCCTTTATGAATTCATATTTTACTCCTTTGAGTTTCAGTGCGCATTCAACTCTGCAGCTAAAAGGACTACTTCGCCCACCAAACAACTTCACTGCCTCTTCCATGTTAGAAAAATTGTTGATCGTATACTCTTAAGGTAGGATGAGAAATGAATTTATGTTGATGCTCATTGCTCAACCAAGTAATTTGATTGGAGGTCTTTCAAATCCAAACTCCAAAGTCATAGGTTGTACCGATGTTATTTTATTTAAATCAAATTAGTTGTTGGGACTTGTTTGGACATGGTTTTTTTGGTCATAAATTATCCTTCTTGTGTCATCCCATACGCAGAGATTTTTTTTTCTTAATTATAGTACTCACCTACATTTATTTGACCGTTTCTGGACGAACCGTCTGATAAACAATCCCAAAACACCTCTTAGAATGAAATTTCAAATTCAAATGTTTTATAAAATGGATTAAGTTTCTTGAACTTTCACCTTCTTAGAAGTACAATGATTAAAAAAATTCTTCAATGGATAACATTTGAATGAAATTTTGGAAGAATTATAATTTAGTAAAAACTTAATGCTTTGGGAAATTTGTTGTATGACGGACCCATAATAGTCAACGAATTGCAAATGAATAGGCCAGCAGGAATCATACCTGCACATTTCATGGAAAGAATAAGCCGTTCAACTTTACAATTCTGTGCTATACCAATCTATGCCTCTACTTGGTTTGTGTAGTTGCAGGAAATCCCACAATACACCCCTCACTGCAATTCACTTAACTAATCCATTGAAAGATGAATAACTAAGAATGTTTATTAATTATCTTCTTCAAGTTTACGGGAAAAAATGAATTACACTTAAGGAATTACAAACACTCTCGAAGTTTCTCTCTCCCTAATGACTTATTTTCCAATTCAAAAGAAGCCCCACTACAATGAGACTTATTCCTCCCTTTATATAGGGTAATACATAGTGAATGACGGCTATCCTTTATTTTCGGAATGTCTCACGAAGTGTCGCGAATGTATAAGTACTCATACTGCGACACTTCTTAACCCTCGTCGATTTCATATCTTCTTGCCGTCATACAATGCGTCACTCATCTTAGTTCCCCTGCGAGTCCTCTGCACGTCGTCGTTTATTATCCTCGCGAGTTGCGATATAATGATCCTACATCTTGCCTCTTTTTCCTTGAATATTGCTTGAAGAGCGATTTTTAAGGAAAAATCTGTTGTTGTAGTAATCTTTGATCTTTGTTGATGAAGGAACGAGCGAAAGAATACTTTTCTTGAAAAGTACGTACTTGCCTCTATTCTTTGGCGAAGTTCCGAAGCTTTGAAAATTATATATGAAGTATCATTTTTTTTGCCTCGGGGTTGTGGAAAGTGATAAATTTCGCGAACTCATCTCGCAAGTTAAAAAGGGTGATGAATCATAAGAATTTATGCCCCCCTTGAATTTTCGCAATTGTTCGTTTTCCACTAAAAATCTTCTTCAGCATAACTCCGTGAATTTAGTAATGACCGTTTACACGTGTTTAAAACTACCCTTTTTACCGGTGCATTTAATGTTATCCGGTCATAACATTTTCTTGTCTATTTATAGGAGGATCTTTTGTGAAGAACACTTCTTTTCTTTTACTTCATCTCTTTCATCGTCTGCAATTGTCTTTCTGCTGTTTTTCTTCATCGTCTTCTTCACCGTTTTTCTACTACTTCCTATCTGCTATTACTTCCATGGCATCCAGGTTTGCTATTCTTACTAAACTCGATCGATTTGTGATTGATTGATTTTGTGACTGATTTCTCTTGTTGAAATTATTTTATTCTGATTTCTCTTTTAACCTCTTTCTGCCATTTTTGCTTCAGCAAAAACAAACCCGGCACCAAGTTCACCGTGAAGAACCCCATTCTTTCTTTGGGTTGCGATCGAAACCCACTTCTCCACGGGAACCCGTTACGCAACCAAAGTCCTCTTTGCAAGCAAAATCTACCGTTTCTAAAAGAAAGCCTGCGAATGACAAGGTATTTAAGAAATATTTACCTTTTTTAATAACAATATTGTTGCCTCTGTTTCTTACTTAACTTGTCATTCGCAGGATGATAAAACTATTGATAGAACTCCCAAAAGATCTCGCCAACTTAAACCCGTGACTCCTGATGTTCCTTTTCCCTCATTTACGCCTTCGTCTCCTATTGCGAAACTATCGCAGGATAATTTTATCACTAATGACAATATTCCTTTGCCTCAACTCCTCATAGACCAAGTTCCTCATAATAGTCCTACTACAAATGACCTTATTCCTTCTCCTATCATCGATGCCCCTGTCATTCCTCCGATCACTACCTTTCCTGAAATCTCCTCTTCCCATGATGTTCCCTTGTCGAAGAATGATTCGTCTCTACCTTCTTCAACCGAGCAAATTCCTCTTACTGCAGAAAATTTGGAAGGGATAGATGTGGCTTTCAAAGTTCTCTCGGACCTTGTAGATGACGCCAAGAAGACTTCTATCGACCCTGTCAAATCCAATGTCTGCGAAATTTTAAGTAAACATCTTGGTCCCGATAAGATCTCGCAAGCATCCTTAGTTCAAGAAATTAATGTGTTGAAGAGTGATCTCCAAGCTATGATTGCGAGATGCAATAATCTCCATCTTGAAAATCAAAAATTTCACAACATCTCGCTAGATCGTGATAATCTTCGCGGGGAAGAATGAGGAATTAAAAGGTAGACTCTCGCACTTTTTTTTTTTTTTTTTTTTTTTTTTTTTTTTACGACTTAAGCTCTTGTTCGCCCTTCAAGCTTTAAATCGAAACGAATAATGGAGATATATCGGTTGGAATCAATTGTTGAAGAAGTTCGAGTTGAAAGAGATGCTTGGATGGAGCAATATAATCTTTTAGATAATCTTCATACATATCTTCCGATCAAATAAATAATTTGTCTAAAGAAAATTTTGATTTAACTCAAGATCAAGACTCATTAAGTAATGACTTATCTCGCCTCTCTTACTCTTTAACTAAAGCTAATTTGGAGTTGGAAACTTTATCGATGAGAATAGAACTCTTTCTCAAGAGAAGCGTTCTCTGTTAAACAAGGTGGCGATCCATTCGCAATGATGATGCTTGTCAAAAATTATGTGAAGAACAAGAAAAATCTATTCACACCACGAGAAATCAGCTTGAAGAAGTTCTTCTTGAGAGAGATAAACTTATTCAGGGTAGGATAACCTTGAGTTTAAAAGCAAGCCAATTCAAGGATCAATGTGCCAAATTAGAAAAATCCAACTCTTCTCTTGCGACCGAGAATTCCATACTTGTTTCCAATGAAAAAAGCTTGCGATCTCGTTTGAAAGGCTTAGTTGGAGATACATTTGATGATGCCATGGACTGTTTGGGGAATAATTTTGTAGCTTTAATTCAGCATCTTACTTCTCAAAAGGAAGGTAGTCATAATATTTGACTACCTTAATTCATTTATTTATTCCATGGATCTTACTTATCCTGAACATTCCAAAGATCTTCTGTAAGAGTCTTCTTTGATTTTTTCATATGTATTTGCGATGCAGATTCTGAGAGAAAGCTTCGCTCCATTATGTCTACCCTCAAATCAGATTATGCTAAAGTTCGCAAAGAAAACGGGTTACTCGCTGCTTCCCTCGCGCGCTCTCGCGGGCGTGCAAAAAGAAGATTTGAGTACATGTCTGATTGTAAAGACATAGATAGTAAAAATCGTCAAAAGGCGCTGCTTCGTCAATTTCCCCTCAAAGCTGAAGTCCTCGTGAATGAAATTTTATTGTCTAAATCTCTTGAACCTATTCATGTTGACCCTTTGGAAGTAAGTGATGATGAAATCCCCAACTCCCCTGATAGTGATTATGACTATGAAAGCTGCGAAGATCTCGCTAACATTGAAGTTGTCAACAAAAATCTGGCTGATAAAACTTCTGATGAAAATCCACCAACTGGCGAAGGTGAATTTGCTGAAAGAGTCTCGAACGAGTCTTAGTTGGTGAAGGTGGAGCTGATAAAGATATTGAAAAATCTCTACCAACTTCATAATCGATGATGTTGATGTAGAGAATTAAACTACTTTTGTTGTTTACTGTCTAAAATTTTCTTTTGCTTGAAAAGATTAAATTTTTGTTGAGTAATTCCCTTATTTTCTCCTTCTTCCTTATTTAAAGAATTTTGGATATAATCTTGCAAGCATGTTCGCTTACACTTTTGTGTGATCATTTATGTTCCCAATTAAGGGCCTTACTTTGTCTCTTCTCATTGCGACAAGATCGCAGGACGCCTTTGCATTTTCATGCAATGGCCCATTGATCTCGCCTTATCATTTTTGGTGGTCTTCTAAGTGCGACCTTCCTAATTAAAGGTCTTGCTTCGCCACCCTTTATTGCGACAAGGTCGCAGGACGTCTTTACACTTGCATGTAAAAACCCATTGACCTTGTCTTATCATTTTCCAAGTATTTTTGCCTCTGCAGGATATTTTGCTTGCGACAATATGACAGGCCTAAACTTTCTTACGAAAATAAAGCCCCATGACATTGTCGTCGTGCGGCGAAATCGCGGGGACGTCCGCACTTTCATGTACGAGACCCGTTGATCTCGCCTTACCCTCGCGTTAAATCTTGTTGCCTCTTCGGGATCATTGCACAAATATGACAAGCCTAAGTTTCCTTGCGAAAACAGAGCATCATGACATTTGCGTCTGTTTTGACACTCTCCCTAATGGAGGGTGTCGCCTTATCATCTCCTGGTTGCCCCTTCAGGGAGGCGTACATCGGCCATACAAGGCTAGCTCCTCCCATCCGGTCTTAACAACAACCGTTGTTTTCGCAGACCTCTTATCCCTTATACCTATAGGGTTTATGGTTACAAGGCTGCACCCTAAGTGGAGTTTTCTTGGGCGAGTGCGGCATGCGCCAAGACTTGTCAAGAGTGGTAAGGAAGTTCCATGCTCCCCGCACTCTTGACTCAACCGTGTACCTCGGCGCCTTGATCATCTGGCCCGACTCCTTGGAAGAGACCCTCGGTCGCCCAACCGGGGTATAACCTTATATATATAATTGGGAATCCAAGGTACCTCTTAGGATAGGCTTTCATGGGCCCCAAATCTACATGACCCGAGTTCCGGGGCGGTGTAACCTTTTCCCGAGCCATGTTAAGAGATACCCCCTTATATGACGCACTTTAGGTCTTACATTTGCCTCTTACGAAATATCATTCACGAACTAGGGTGTACGCCATAAAGGTTCGTCCCATTCATTCATTCTTTCAATTATGTTTATTCATTCGATCGTTCATTTTCTCTTGCTATTCTTCTTGCGAGATATTCGCTGATTTTTTCTGCATTTTATTGAATTTCGCAGATACCTTGCATTAAAATATTTCATCTTGATTCATCTCATCTCACCCACTTTTATGGGTAATATTTCTTTAGATACAATCTGTTCCATGGTCTGCCCAATCTTTGTCCCATATCTTTGCCTTCAGGGTCCATCAATCTATATGCCCTTGTACCAACTACTTCTTTGATAATATAAGGTCCATCCCATTTTCTCGCCAGCTTGCCTCCATTTTCTCGTTGATAAAGCGGGTGTTTCTCGTGACACCAAGTCTCTGGTTGAAACTCACGTATTTTAACACGCTTGTTATATTCTCTAGCCAATCTTGATAATTTTCCATATGTCGTAATGCCTTTTCCATTTTTTCCTCTAATTCGTCCAACTTAATTAGAATATTACCCTATCTAAGATTTTTCTCCCAAACCTCTTTTTTTGGTTGTTGGGATCACAACCTCTCTGTTGGGAGCACGGCTTGACTCCATATGTTAAGCAAAAGGGTGACATTCACGTAGCCTCTCTTAGTTGTATTATATGCCCACACTTGCACTTTGGATACTTGTTAGCACCATCCCTTATTGTGTCATTCTAATTTCTTCTTCAATATATCTGCTATTGTTTTGTTTGTTGCCTCTGCCTGACCATTAGCTTGTGGATATAATGGAGTTGATTTTCCACACCTTATCTTAAACGCATTAAGCAACAATTCTATATTTTGCCCTTCGAATTGTTTCCCATTGTCAGATACCAACTGTGCGGGTATCCCAAATCTACATATGATATTCTCAAATATGAAAGTAAATACGTCTTTGTCGCGGATATGTTGTACCGCTTTCACTTCTGCCCATTTTGTGAAATAATCCGTTGCGACAATTAAGTATCTTCTTTGTCCTGTTCCCGGTAAAAATGGTCCCACAATATCTAATCCCCATTTTCCAAAAGGCCACACACTTTTCGAAGAATTTAATGGTGCTCAGTGCATGTATCTTCTTCCCATGTCTTTGACAATCTTCGCAGCGCCTTGATATTGCTTTCGCGTCCTCATGCATATATGGCCGGTAATATCCTTGCGTTTTTGCTTTATATGCTAAAGATCTTCGCCGCTATGATTTCCAACATCTCCACTGTGCAACATCTTCAATATGGTTTCTCCCTCTTCCCTTGTTAAGCATCGGAGTGAAGGTCCATCAAAAGATCGCCGATAAAGTACACCATCTCTTAATTCATAATTCGTTGCCGCGACTTTTCAATTTGTGTGCCTCTAATCTATTTCTTGGTACTTCCCCTTTCATCAAGTATGCGTGAAGTTAGTTTCTCGGTCTTTATCGCGACATTGCGGTATATCTTCTACCAACATTGCATCCTTCTTGTTCTTCCTCTTTATTTATTGATTGTGCCGGAAGTGTTTGTATTTTGATATCCCTCGCGATTGGAGTGCATCATCATACTTGATATAAAGGCAAAAAGCGTCTGCATGTCATTATTTCTCCTTGATATGTGCCTCCATTTCATTTTTTTCTATCTGTCTTGACAATTCTTGACTAGCTTCCTATACTTTTGCAAAGATGGCTCATTCGTGGCGTACTTCTCTGTTATCCGGCGAATGCTAATTGCGAGTCACCGGTAATCCTCACATTTTCGAGTTTCATTTCTATTGCGAATCGTAGAGCATGTATTATAGCTTCATATTCCGTTTCGTTATTGGTGGATTCAAACTCAATCTAAAAGAAAAGCCAATTTATTGCCTTACAGCGAAATTACAACAATTCCCACTCCATTACCTTCTCCATTTGATGATCCATCTACTAATATCTCACACTGTAGAGCTCGGTTAGAAGATCTTTTGGGTCTCCATGCTCTTCTTCTACATCCATCATTTCATCCACTTGCTTCATCTTCCTCCAAGGGAAATTCCCAAAAAATATGCGACAACTGTGACTTGGTTGAAGATAATATTTCATATTTGAGTTTACAATGGCTTATTTGAGCATTCCATCTTTCAACTCTTCCCGATCTCTTTGAATTTTTCATTCTTGACTCGATTGGTATTTTTGTTACTACCTGACGATATGTGCTTGAAAATATATGCGAAGCTTAAACGTTGCATAGACTAACGCCAGATTAGTTTTTCAATCTTTGAATAGTTCCTTTCTGCGGCATTAAAAGTTTTACTTGATGTAATAAATTGGTTTTTCGACTCCTGCATCCATTCGCGGCAATCTTTGCGCTCAATGCGTCTTGAAGTTGTCGCGAGGTATATTAACAATTCCTCTCACAGTTCGCTTTTTGCATAATGGATATTTCCATTAGATGTTCTTTAATTCCTTGTAAAGCCTTCTCACATTCGTCATGTCCATTTAAACTTGATCCTTTTTTGAGATTCTCGAAAAAATGTTTGCACTTATCGAGATGATCGCGAGATGAATCTTCTAGTGATGCTAATAACCCATTTAGATTTTGAACATCTTTTTTTTGTCGCGGTGTTGGCATATCGCGAACTGCTTTCACTTTTTTTCAGGTCGACTTGTATCCCCTCTTTTGATACGATGTAACCCAAAAACTTTCCGATGCAACTCCAAGGTACATTTTTCTGGTTTACTTTGATGTTGAAACGCCTCATCATTCAAAGATTTCTTTCGGATCTCGTACATGGTCTTAGCTTTCTTACTTTTTACGAGCATGTCATCTACATATACTTCTAGTGTTTTATGTATCCATTCTGCGAACACTTCTTCTACCATTCTTTGATATGTGGCTCCGGCATTTCGTAAACCAAATGGCATTTTTGTATAGCAATATAACCCCCTTGGGGCGAAGAAAGCTGTATGCTCTTGATCTTCCTCTGCGAGGGGAATCTCGTTGTAACCTTTATATCCATCCAAGGATGATATTCTTTCATTCCTGCCGTGATTCGACTAATTGTGGAATATCGGCAATAGAAAACTATCTTTAGGACAAGCTTTGTTTAGATCAAGTAAAATCTATGCAAATTCTTATCCCCTTTTTCTTCTTTGGGACTATAACCATATTTGCTATCCATTCGGGATACTTTGCTTTGCTTTGATGATGCCTGCATCTAGCATTTTACGCAATTCTTCTTCTATTTGGGGATGATATGTTTGTTGCGATCTTTCTAATTCTCTGCTTGAATGGCTTCACCCTTTTGTCTATTTCTAATTTGTGGCAAGCTATCGATGGGTCTATACCAGCATATCATCCATATTCCACGCGAAGATATCTTTATAGTCTCATGACAAATCATGATCCTCTTTTCCTCATCCGCTTCCATGCTTGGTCCGAATTTTTAGCATCTTGGACTCTTCGTTAGTTCCGAGCGTTCACTTCTTTCGTTTGCTTTCTGTCAGCGACATAACTAGCCTTCGGTTCTCCCATGGGGTCGGTCCTTTCGGTTCTTTCGCGAGTTCATTTTCTTCTTCCGAGATCTCGCTAGGTATCCCTTTTCCTTCCTTTGCTCTTATCATGTAAATTCTAAATTCTTCTTCTTTTCTAGCTGCTTTTGCCATTTTTACGGTACTTTCTCTTTTTACTTGCTCTTCATAATATTTCACTTCAATTTGATAACATATTCTTCCTTTATCTACATCCCTTCTAATCTCATGATTCCACTTGGTGTGGGAAATTTGATACATTGATGAAATGTTGATGCTCTTTCTTTTATCGCATGTACCCATGGTCTTCCTAGCAATATGTTGTATGGCGACTCCATGTCCACTACACACAATGTTACCCGTGTCTCGATTTCTCCTAACAGAAATTCGCATCTTTATCTCTCCTTTAACTTTGGTTATGGATTTACCAAAACCATGGATATTGTATCCGTGGAAATCATCTCTTCATCTTTGTATCCCATCTTCTTGTAAGCATGATAAAACATGATGTTCACTAAGCTTCCAGGTATCGATTAAGGTCCCGTTCTAGTCCATATTTTCTTTTCCTTTGCTAATTCTTCTCCTTTGCACATGTTTCTTGTGATTACCGGTGGAGATGTGTGATTCAAATTTTCCTTAGATATTTCTCGCTTCTTTGTGAACGTTATCTTTTGCTTTTCCCATTCTTCTAAAGGCAATGTCATCTCTCTATCTGTAATTTTATTTCCTTCAAAATCCCGCTTGTGTATTCTTCCTTTGATATTTTCGTGAAACTCATTAATCATTGCCTTTGTGACCGAACTGTACTCCATATCTTTCTCCTCTCCCTCATCTAATTTAACATTTTCTTTTCTCATTTTCTTGATTTGAATGATTTCGATTGCAATCTTCTTTTCTTCATCCCTGTTTCTAGCGCCAATATGTAGTTGCAGGAAATCCCACAATACACCCCTCACTGCAATTCACTTAACTAATCCATTGAAAGATGAATAACTAAGAATGTTTATTAATTATCTTCTTCAAGTTTACACAGGAAAACAGAATTACACTTAAGGAATTACAAACACTCTCGAAGTTTCTCTCTCCTAATGACTTATTTTCCAATTCAAAAGAAGCCCCACTACAACAGACTTATTCCTCCCTTTATATAGGGTAATACATAGTGAATGACAGCTAGACTGTCCTTTATTTTCGGGAATGTCTCACGAAGTGTCGCGAATGTATAAGTACTCATACTCGCGATACTTCTTAACCCTCGTCAGATTTCATATCTTCTTGCCGTCATACAATGCGTCACTCATCTTAGTTCCCTGCGAGTCCCTCGCAACGCTGTCGTTTATTATCCTCGCGAGTTTTGTACGTTGCGATATAATGATCCTACAGTTTGTATAATTCCCTATGATCTAACTACCAAAGTAAACTACTAACAGAACTGCTGCAATATGCTACGACAAGCTTCAATCATCTTTCCGAGATTCACCATTTAAACTAAAGACCAATCTTACAAAAGTTTTGAAAAAAAAATGAACGGGATGTATGGGTGTTGTTAGTGGCAACAACTTCTAAAATGAACGCATCCGTACAAAAAGGATGAACATAATACTTCTAAAATGTCTGGTCAAGTCTAATGTAGTTGAAAAGATATCAAAAAATCTAGAATGCTAACTCCTGTTGTGATAGTACGTGAAAGAGATTGGTGTTCGTTCAAAGGAGAGACGGTTGGCATCTCCCCTGACGGGGACGGAACGACTTTCCAGCTTACCTGTTACCACACATCTGTTAAGGCTACCGGCTTCAGCGGATCTTACCAATTTTTTTAGCAACACTTTGGAACAACAACAATATGGAATGGAGTGGTCAGCAGCCTATTCATGATGGAGCCAAATTTAACATTGGCACAACCACTAATCAGTTACCAAAGACACAAAAAAACAATTCAACCAGAAAAAGCTGACTTTTGATCTTAATTTCTCTGAGGGTGTTACAATTTCTCCAACGCGTGGAAAAGTATCCAGTCTCAGAATACTATGGTGGACAAAGCAACTGATGGGATGAAAGGTTCACCACAGACACACCAAAATATTCCCACTAGCCAAGGCATTCAGGTACCAAATGTTCCTCATCCTAAATACTCTACACTGCCTAAATTTTTTCTAAATTATTTAAATCATGTTGGTAATCTCATTGCATACCGTAACTCCAAACATATTCTTATTACCTGTTTCAAATTCCATTTGTTTAACAATCACTAAATGCATTATGTTGGTAACCTTAGAGCAACTGCAGTGGTGCGATCATAAACCAAAGACTAAAGAGCAAAAAAAAACCAAATTTTGGGTTTAGTCCGTGTTCACACACTACGGGAGAAAGACTAAACCAAATGGGGCGCAAATTTTTTTTTTTTTTTTCAATGAGGCGAACTTTGAGTTACGCCCCAATCAGGCGTAACTCTTAGTTGCGCCCCAAATTTTTTTTTTTTTGTCTTCTATCGACGGGCGGAGTTATAAATTACGCCTGTTCGGGCGCAACTTTAAGTTACGCCCGACTAAAACCAAACTAAAGAGTATATTTGGTCTGGTTTTTAGTTTTAGTCTGGTCTTTAATCTTTACTCCTTCTCCACTGCGTCTGGTTTTTGGACCAAAATTTTGGTTTTGGTCTCCCACTGTGGATGCTCTTAGAGTAATTAGTTGGAATTGTCAAGGGTTGGGTAATGATGCTACCCAATCTTACTTAAAAGATTTGGTTAATTACCATGACCCCGACATCATTTTCTTAAGTGAAACTAAAAAAAAAAGAGACTTTGTGGTTAGAGTCATACTGATTCTAGATTATAAATCTCATTTCATAGTAGACCCGGTGGGTCTGTCGGGAGGGTTAGCAGTTGATTGGAAAGTAGGTATACATATACAAGTGGGTCTGTTTTGTGACAATTTGATAAACTGCCATATTCTGGACACTGCTACTAAGAAGGAATGTGTTCTGTCTTGTATTTATGGCCCATCCAACTGGCCACAAAAGTTATCTTTCTGGCAGTACATAGCTAGCTTGGCTAATACTATCAGTGGAGAATGGATAGTTTTGGGCGATCTTAATATTACTTTAAATGCCTTGGAGAAGAAGGGGGTTGGGGGTTTCAATAGTTTCGAAGCTGAACAGATTAAACAACTCTTACAGCTTGCTAGTCTTGAAGACCTAGGGTGTGTGGGATACAAGTTCACATGGTATAATAGAAGAGAGGATATTGGTTTGACGGAAGCGAGACTGGATAGAGGCCTGGCGAGTTCGAATTTTTGTGGTCAAAATAAGAATGCAAGTATCAAACATCTGATAGCAGTGGGTTCAAACCACTCCCCAATCATGCTTAATACAAATCCATCTTCAAACTCAGGTCACAAGCCTTTCAAGGTTCTGGGTATTTGGCTTAATGAACAGTCATGCTTGGATATCATAACCACCACATGGAAAAAACCTGTTACAGGGAGCAATGCATACAAAATTGTCCAGAAACTAAGCATCACTAAGAAAATATTCGTATATGGAACAAACATTCATTTGGTGATATCAGATTCAACATCAATAAATCCAAAACCAATCTCGAAAAAGCCATTACAAACCCTTTCAGCAGCAACAGGTCAAAGATGGTAAGACAATGTGAAGAAAATTTAGCTAAATGGTACAAGGTAGAAGAGACATTCTGGAAGGACAAAAGTGGGGAATAAGAAATTCAGTTGGGGGATAGAAATACTAAGTACTTTCACAAGAAAACTTAGAAGAGATGACGCATAAATAGAATTGAAGCAATAAAGGATAACAAAGGCAAGTGGGTTGAAGGCAAAGGAAGAATATCATCTGTTATCACTGATCACTTCAATAAATTTGCTTCTACCTCGAATCCCAGCCCTTGCGATGATTATCTGAACATGGTACATCAAGTGCTCAGCCAAGACGAAAATGAAATGCTCACTTATCCCCCAAATTTGGAGGAACTAAAGCAGGTAGTATTCTCCATGAAACCTGATTCGTCCCCAGGACCGGATGGTTTCACTCACTCCTAGATTCTTTCAAAAGAACTGGGAGGTGGTTAAAATTGATGTGTTTAATATGGTAAATAGTTTCTTCACTTCTGGTTATATTTTGAGAGAAATAAATGCAACATTTAGATCTCTCATTCCGAAAACAGAATTTCCTCAGTCTGCTAGTGATTACAGACCAATTAGCTCGAGTAACATTGTTTATAAAATTGTTTCTAAAACACTTTCTAATATGTTGAAATGTCTCTTACCCAGACTGATATCGCCATATCAGTCTGCTTTTGTGCCAGGTAGACAGATTTAGGATAATGTGCTAATGGCACATGAAATCATTCATACCATGAGATCCCAAAGGGGAAATGAGTTCCTAATGGGTATCAAAATTGACATGTCGAAAGCATTCAACAGGGTTGAGTGGAATTTTTTGTTAAATGTCATACGTAAGTTTGGGTTTAGTGAACAATGGTTTCAGCTTGTTAACCAATGTATTGGTATTGTCTCTTCTTCGGTGCTAGTAAATGGTGTGCCGTGGAATCAATTTATTCCATCTAGAGGCTTAAGGCAGGGAGATCCTCTATCTCCCTACCTCTTCATAATATGCATGGAAGTTTTATCCCGTGCTATAGCTAAGGCGGAGGAGTCTAATCTTATCCACGGGATAAAAGTAGGGAGTAATGCACCACCTATTTCCCACTTGTTGTTTGCTGATGACCTGTTAGTTTTCTCGATAGCTAATAACTTTGAAGGTGAAAACATCCTAAAAAGTTTCAATGATTTTAGTAATGCCTCAGGTCAGTTGATAAATTTTGAGAAGTCCGTAATTTTTTTTAGTACCAACTCTCACCAGAACACTATTGACAGTGTTAAAAACATTTTGGGAGTTAGTAGGATAGCTTTGAATGATAAGTACTTAGGATCAGCTCTTTTTACGCATATATCTAAGGTGATTTCTTTTCAAAATGTTAGTGATCGGGTTGAAAATAAACTTCAAAACTGGAATAAGAATTTGTCGCCTGCTGCCAAGTCTACTTTAATTCACACTTGTACTGCTACTATTCCTATGTAGCAAATGAATTGTTTTAGGATTCCTGTTGCGATTACTAAAAAAGTTAACAGGATCCAGCGTTATTTCTTTTGGGGGAAAGATGTTTCAATATCCAGAAGAGTCTACCTAAAAGCTTGGAGTGACGTATGTATTCTAAAGGAATTGGGGGGGACTGGGCTTCTTGAATCTGCAGAGTTTCAACAATGTTATGCTAGCAAAGATAACTTGGAGACTTATGCAAGATCCGGACACTCTATTGGCTCAGGTAATGAAACACAAATACTACCAGGACCATAGCCTTTTGAACAGTGAGAAGGTGTTCCCTGAATCAGCTTCATGGGGTTGGAAGAATATCAATAAAGAAATGCCGAGAATCAGAAATAACTCCTTTTGGAGGATTGGAGACGGGAATAACATCAGAATTTGGGAGGACTTATGGTGCCCTGAGATAGTGGGTAATTTGCAACACTAAATCAAAACAACAAGAGTTACACATTTGTTGCTGAGCTAATTGAAGGAACTGGTGAAAGTTTGAAATGGAATACAAATAAGTTGCAAGTCTATTTTCATAGAGAGGTAGTGGCAATAGTTGGAGCAGTTAGGATCAACAAGGGGAGCCGAGACAAATTAGTATGAAATCTAGAAACCAATGGAAAGATTATTACCAGGTCATTATATAAACAGATCGTGACTAGTGGTCACCAAGAGCAACAGCAGGATGGTATTTTTTGGAACAACAACAAAATGCCAAGGATTAAAACTTTCCTTTGGAAATGTGTTCACGACATCCTTCCCCTCAATGAGAGAATGGCAAGAATCCTACCAGACATAAACAAGTCTTGTCCTTTGTGTGGTTATCAGGAAGAAACTCTAACCCATATCTTTCTAAAATATGAATTCACTTTGAGTGTTTTTAATAGTATTGGTTTTAACATTGAATTTGTTTTGAATAATCAGGTGCATATTCTTGGATAGATTAGGAATTGGTTTACTAGAAATGACATCAAGGAAAAAAAGTTGCTCAATGAATGGTAAAACAATGTCTACCATTCTATGGGCTCTTTGGAAGGCTAGATGTGATCTACTGTTTAGGAAAATTAGACCTAATGTAGAAAGCACTAAGTACATTATCACCTCTTTAGTGAAGGATAACATTAGAAGTAGGCTGTTACCTAATAGGGAGGAGGAGATAAACATTTACAATTGTGACTGTATGTCAAACCCTCCTATTATGTCTATGAAAATAAATGTAACTGTTATTTGGGATCTTGGTATTAAGAATTCTGCAATTGCTCTAACCTGTTCTGATCATACAGGTGCTTACTTCCGCGCCAGGTGCATTAACACTGCAGGAGCCACGCGAGAAGAGTTAGAGAAAAAAGCGGCTTCACTGACGATCAAGTGGACACGTGATTTGTATCTCCAGATGGTGCAAATTGAGAGTGACAACATGAAAGTCCTTGAAGCTACTAGGAAAATGGTGAACAATAACGAAAAGCTCAACAAGATTGCAGGACGGAAACAATCTAAATTTTCATGTTTGTATGAAGGGGATAAAAACCCTTAACTTAATTCCAACTTCTGAAAACTTTATATACAGAAGTCTGGCGGCAGTAAGTCTAGTGGAAGGTTTAACGAACACTTGGTTCGGTAGTTCTTTTTTGCGTTACTTGAATTACAGACCTGGTGATGGCTATGGAAACCGCCACCAATTCATGTAATATTCGGGGTACCCCTGTTTTCTTATTAAAAGAAAAAAAAGCATAGTATGAAGTCACTTTAGTGTACAAGTTCATATACATGAAATCTCACATTTTATTTAGCAACAAAAGAGAAAGTTTCAAAAACTAGAGCACGATTTTGTGCACCCCTTACTTCACCGGGGTGCACGTTCCTCCTCTTATGATTAGTCCTAATTAAACGAGATTTTTATTTATTTTGAAAATTATTTACTCAAAAGATAAAACACAAAAATAATCAAAGTTTCTCTCTTCTTTTCTTGTTATCTCGTGCAATATATTTCTCTGACTACTCCCTTGGATTTGCAGATTCTTTAAAAAAAAAACACTGCAGGTAAATGTTGATCATCACACATGCTCCAAGATTTTACTTAAATTTAAGATGGAAAATTCATTCACCACTATTTCAACTGATTTCAATCAATACCAGTACTGTTATTGACTTGGGTTTGGTTGTGATTCAATTAGGTTTGGTTGTGATTCAATTATTGGTTATTGTTATAATCAGTGAATCTCTCTAAGATGTACAAAACGATGAACGAAGAATCTGGTGGTCATTAAATTTTATCAACACCACCAAGAAGGGCTCTTTAAGGATGATATACGTTTCAGTTCATGATAAATAATAAGTCATCAAGATCAGATCATTTTTGTTTCGTAGATAATGGATTGTTGAGATCATCATAATTTTATAGATAATGGAAATCTGATCAATTGAAGATGAATAAGAAGTAGAACAAATGACGGATTGTCATAAGCTTACTGGCAACATCTCTTGTTGAATCAACAATACATAATCCGTTTTTTTCATTAATCTCAAATTTAAGCAAGCAATCCACGAATTATATTTCCCTATTCACTTTCTTATGGATGAGAAAGGATTTATATACAAAGCTGGGTGGGAGTTTAAAAACGAAGGTAAAGAAGAAACAGAGAAGTACAGAAGGTAGAATAAGAAAAACGAAGAAAGAGAAAAAAAAACAAGACTTTGGGAACTTGTAAATATATATATATATATATATATATATTTTTGAAGGTTGGAATTTATTTATTTAAGAAACCGAACTTACATAGTTGGAATATCAAAACAGATTTTATCTCCTAGGGGCCTAAGAGGTAAAGGTTGTGGTCGGGTGATATCCGCTTTTGGTTTAGAGGTCTTTCTCGGTTTTTCCAAGCATAACTTACATAACTTACATAGAAACATGTTAGCCAATGTGATTAGGGACTTCTCTAGCTTGTTGGTGACATGAGATTGCATGGTTGTATGACACACCCGACTTCTTCTTGATTCCGATGTCAGCTGCTTGATGGAGGTGTGGTGATACACTCTACTTCGAGAGTGGTATAAGGCGAAGGCTAAGACTATTAACTCTTCTAGAAAGACTACCTATAAGAGCATCCCATAATTTTTTGAACGCAACAGTTCCGAGACTTTGTCATCCCTAGTTGCCAAACGAAGTACCCGCCGGAGATAACCAATCCCAATTTCCTCGCAGTCGTCATCCCTAGTTGGTAAACTAAGTACCCGCCGGGGAAATTCGTCGAGGAGAGAGGGATCACTTGGTACTGGTGCTGTGGATGGCATATGTACAAGTTGTTGTGGAGGCAAGATGATGTAGAAACGTTTTCGGAGTCGAATGGATCTTAAACCTGCAGAGTGAATTGTTGTCTGACCAAATTTCAAATCTTCACCTAGAAATAGATTTTCATAGTAACTAGTACACAAAATCGCAGACATGTTTGCGGACATAATAACTAAAACAGACACAAAGCTACTAAATGACATACTAACTAACACCGACACATACTTGAAGCAACTAAAGGAGTTGAACTTCACTACAGCTGGACCCATACTAAGAAATTTAAAACTTTTATTTAAAAAACATAAAAGATAATCCTCCCACATTCGTCACGGGGTTATATACCTCCATGGGATAATATACCTCCACGTGATGACCCAGCTTGTGTCCCATATCCTTCTGTGCAAAAGTTTCTACGTGTCGTCCAAACGGACCCTTAACTTTTTCATTGTCAGAAACCACAACAGACAGGTAGACAGGCTCTTCCCTCGAAGCGATATATGTCCCCAGTAGAGATAATGTGACCCGTATCCATATTATTCCGGGTCGAATCAAATTAGTCTTCCCCATTGAGATTGCTTCCGATTCCGTAACCCGGTTTGCCATTGACTCAACCAAACTGCTCGCCGAAGAAAGTGAAAAAAATGAAGAAGAAAGTAATGTCATCTTCCCCTTAAAACACTTAATTAGGACCGTATTTTTCTTGGTAGATCTAGTTTGAACCGAGTTTTGATGTTGAATTTCTCCGATTCGGTGGATATGCAGATCAATTTCCCAGGATTTCCAACCACCACCAGTTTGCAGATGGAGTATTACCAAAATTATTGTTTTCTCTTCCAGACTTGCAACCAAACTAATTTCTCTTTGTTGATTAACTATCTCCTTTGGTTGATGATTTACTAGCACTTGTGTATCCATAACTTTAAATCTCTTTATTTGTATCAACTTGGAGATCTAGATGCGGCTCCTTTTGAAGTACAAAGGAGTTGTGATAAACCCATCAAATAAAAACCGATAGTTATAAGGGCTAGTATTATGGAAACAAGAAAACAGATTGTGGCATGATGTAGATGATGTTGATTGGGGTTTGGTCATATGAGGAGTGACCGTGGAAACTGTTTGGAATGATTTTGGTGTAAAAAGGTAAGGTAATGATATTTAAACTAAATCAACAAGGGTTGTGAGAGAACAAAGACTGGGAATTGATTTTGGATGTTACTATTTTTTCCAATATAGGTACCACAAACAGAAGGAGACGAACTAAACTGAAAACAAAGGTACGATGCTTTGAAACTTTTGGGTACTTACAGGAGGAAAAACGGAGAGAGATTCTAGGAACTCAACCCAGTTTCTGGCTTCTAGAACAATTAGATTTTCATCTACTCGACCAAATACATCTAGAAACTCAAGAGGTATGAAGAATACATTTCTTCCGAATCCTTCATCTGCAAAGCAATCCCTATTCAACCAACATCAAATTGAAAAATCATTGTGACTCAGGTCCGAATTAGCTGATTTGTTGATACGATGACTAGACTATGGAGAAGAAAGGAGGTTGTTAATGGTGGATCGGTTTCAAACTCTCAAGGAGACCGAGTTGCAGAGCAAACTCGGAAGAGAGAGAAAAAAGAAAACTACTTGTAAATATATTTTTTCTCTATAAAATCATTAAAGGAAAAATAAAATAAAAATATAAACGGTGAAAGCCTCTCGTTAAATACTGCGAATGAATAGGGGAGGAATGTGCACCCGCGGGTGCACATAGTCGGACTCGGTTTTAAAATTTCAAGCTAACTCATCAATACAACAACTCTAGCCATACACCAAATAACTTCAAAGCTTCCACTATTCATCAAGTTGTATTTTTTCTTTGACATTAAGAATTCTTGTGTGAGTCTTGGTATATATGATAAAGTTTTGGGATATTTTGATTTTGGTGCCCATAAATTGGTATAACTTTGTGTTTGGTGCATAACTTTGTCCAACTTTGAGTTTGGTGCCCAGTCAAATGATTAACTTAGTTTGACCGTGTTGACCATCCAATTTAGAATTAAAATTGTAAAATGACCAACGAAAAAAAGACTTTCAATTTGTATATTCCCAATTATTGCCGTATGATCAGTATGAACCCACGTGCCTAACTTGGTAACGTTAGTAAATAAATCAAAAGTTTTAATTTCGTTGGTCATTTCACAATTTTAATTCTAAAATTGGATGGTCAACACGGTCAAACAAGATCAATAACTTGGTAACGTCAATAAATAAATCAAAAGTTTTAATTTCGTTGGTCATCTCAAAGTCAGACAAAATTAATACCAAACGCAAAGGCGTACCATTTTATGGATACCAAACTCAAAATATCCTTGGATTGCTTGTGCACAAAACAAGTCAAACTTTAGATTTTCTTAATTGCAGGTATTCAAAGGGAGTTAGAGCAACTGCAGTCATACGATTATAACTAAAGACTAAATACCAAATGAAAACTAAAAAAATGGGTTTAGTCAGTACTGAGACGTTACGGTGCTGGAATAAATTTGGTGGAGCGGATGTATAAGAGTTCGTCTGATATGGGGCGTAGGTATAAAATGCGCTCGGGTGGGACGTAACTTTAATTTAGCCTTAAGTCGGGCGTAGCCTAAAATTGCGTTTGGTGTGGGGCGTAATATATAAAACCGTCCGAAGGAGAGGCGTAACTTGAAACTACGCCTGACGGGACGCAATTGAAACACTACGCCTGGTGGGACGCAATTAAAACACTACGCCTGGTGGGACGTAACATTGAACTACGCCCAATGGGGCGTGAATTGCAATTACGCCCGATGAGGCTGAATCGAAACCCGCCTGATGGGGCACGAACAAAATTACCAAGTTTTAGCCGTTGATGATAATTGAACAGCTGTTGATGAAATTAATTGTAAAAAAACCCTTTGTTATCATCCCCATGAATTCCAATAATTTATTATAAGCCCTCTTCATCTCTGCTAACTTTAAAAAAGAAGTTTTCCATCAAAATTGTGTGTGAGAAGTCAAAGCATCTGCAGATACGAATAAAGAATAGCAGAAATAGCTAGGTAATCGGCTCCCTATATAGCTTTACCATGTTAATGGCTAGGTAATCTACTAATCTCCCACTAATCTACTATTTACCATGTCAAAAATTCAGACAAAACAATTTTTTTTTTTAAAGGTCTGCTTGATTATGCTCTAATAATGAGTTTAATCACACAAAAAAAAAAAGTAGTACCCACTATTTGGTTCTCCTCAAAAGTTTCTACAACAGAGAATTTTTTGCAGTTCCAAAGAAAATGTACATGTAACATTACGCCCTAGTTTAAAATTGGTGGAGGGATGGGGCGTAGTTTAAAATTACGCCCCATATAGTTTAAGGCGTAACTAATAATTGTGCCTGGCTTTAGGCGGACTTTAAAATTACGTCCCATCGGGCGCAATGGAACCATACCGCCTGGTTGAGGCGCAATTGTAACATACCGCTCGATATCAGGCGCAAATGTAAACTACGTCCCATCGGGCGTAGATTTAAGTTACGTTTGAAACAGACGAAGCTATTATTTGCGCCTGACTACCAAGCGCAAATTAAAATTACGCCCCACTCGAAACACAACTAATATTTGCGCTGATGTCGGGCGTAGTCTTAAATTACGCCCGACCAAAACCATACTATCGACCAAATATAGTTTGGTTTTTGGTTATAATCTGGTATTTGATCGATACTCCTGTCCGTAGTGTCTGGGTTTTCGACCAAATTTTTAGTTATAGTCGATGACTGTGGTCGCTGTTAGTAACATGTATCATCCTTAACGTCACTGTGATCGTCATACTTCACTGACTCATGCATCTGAATTGATTTTTAACACAAGTTACGAAGAAAGAGTATGGACTATGGAAATGATATTTCATATTTATTTTATGAGGATGATATCTCATCAAGAACACACACAAATACAGGCTTAATGGAAATACGATTCATCATTTCATCTAGATTTGTTTTATGAGGATGTTTCCGCAGCTGCTAAAACCATTTCCCGTCGAAGTTTGAAAAAGCTCACTAACTCATCATAGTTTGGGAGGCAATCTTTGATCTCTGGAACTTCCATAAATCTCTGTTTCCATGAAGTTATACGGGGGAATGTCTGAGCATCGAGAATCTTTACTTTTATCACTTCTTCAATGACTCCCGACCAGTAAACTAAAATTCCAAATGCCAAATCCGTCAATCCAATATTGTCACCATTAAAAAAACTCTTCCCAGTCATAGCATGTTCTTCGATGGTCTTCAACATCTCCAAACTGTCCGCTATTGCCTTGGCTTGCTGTTCCCCTTTTGTGCGAAAAGCTTGCCAAATACATAAGCACTGCATATATTGTTTTGCAAAATTAATCGACACAGGTTTAATATGTTCGACTCATGGATTCAATCCGAAAACAAAAAGAAAAAATCAAAAGAAAATTTACCTTATCTTCGATAAATTTGATCCAAAACCGAGCAACTGATCTCTCGTGAAGATCTGCCGGCAGCAGTGGGTTAACCTCCGGCCATGTCTCCTCGATGTACTCGAGGATGATCATCGACTCTACTACAGCCTTCCCACCATGAACAAGAACAGGGATCTTCTTATGAACTGGGTTGTATTGCAAGAGTAAGTCACTCTTGTTTGAGAGATCTTCTGTTACGTATTCATACTTTACTCCTTTGAGTTTCAGTGCGCATTCAACTCTGCAGCAAAAAGGACTATTTCGCACACCAATCAGCTTCACTACCTCATCCATGTTAAAAATTTGATAATCAAAAATGATGATGGAGGTATTTGTGAATCTGATCCTCTAGTCTTAACTTAGGATCTAGTAATGGGTTTATATTGATCGATGCAGTAATAATAATAATTCAATTCCAATTAATTTATTGCAACTGGGCACCATTAGTTTTTTTTTTTTTTTTTTGAAGCATAAATTAGTTATTCAATTAAAGGTGTTTGAATTCAAACGCAGTTGGTGACTTCAGTACTAATGTTGTTTTATTAAATCAAATTGGTTGGTGGGACTTGTTTG